>JAXDDW010000021.1:3705000-4110000 GCA_034670385.1 Hoplostethus mediterraneus | reverse complement strand
ACACCTACTCTTCTTTCATCTCATCCCTGCATACAAGTGATAAAGAAGAGAGAGAGAGAGGGAGACAGAGAGAGAGAGAGATGGTTGGACAGGAAGAAAAAGCGAAAAGCGTACACAGGAAGTCATGAAAGAGTATGATGCAAAAAGAGAAAGAGAAAAAAGACAACGTTGAAGATTTCATCAGGTGTATTCTATGAAATAAAGGGGGGGGGGGTGCAGTGCAAAGAGACAAAGAGGGGAAACACCTTGAGAATGAAGGGAGAGGTAAAGAAGACTGTGAAAGAGAAAGGGGAGTGGTAGGGAAAGAAGAAGAGAGGTATGTAGGAGAGGAGAAATTAGGAGGATGGATGGATGAGAAAATGAGAGCGAGGGAGAGAGAAGGAGGCAACGCACGGATAAGTGGGTCACGGTGATGATGAGGCAGAGGGGGAGGAAGACGAGGAGGAGTGGGCAACAGAGGAAATCTCACAGCTCAGCTCTCTCTCTCTCTCTCTCTCTCTCTCTCTCTCTCTCTCTCTCTCTCTGTCTGTCTGTGCACTGCCATGCTCATTTACCTCATGAGACGGAGAGAGAGAGAGAGGGAGGAACTACGACATGACAGAGAGCATCAAGGTGAGAGAGAGACGACGAAGGCTTGCCAGGATTCCCACAAATGTCTGGAAAGTATCAGGAATGTTTTCTTACATGTATCAGAGTTCTGGAAAAACACACAAATAATCTGTAATATTACGAGCCAGTAACAAAATAAAAACACCTGCTTCTCCTGTCCGGACAGGATGGATGCTACAAAGGAATCCCTTCCCCTCCCTCCCTCCCCAGCCTCCCCCCCCCCCCACAGTCTTTGAGCCAACCCCCCCTCTAGCGATACAATTCGCTGAACACATACAACACAGATGATGTGACTTCCCTGGATAAAGTCGGCTGCTGCAGCAAAAGCTCTTTCCCACACTGAGTCAGCCGAACTCCAGAGGACGTCCTGTATCAGAGGAGGACTTCACACTCAACCACATCACTGTTATATAAAAGCAAAACATACTAGAAAGCATCATCCTCTTATCAGTTCATTTTAGTTCTAATTTATATCTCAGTGTCATCAAAATGCCAGCGCCTTTCCCTGTGAGCCTATTTCACATTTCTTGGACGCGTCGTTCGGGTTTTGACGATTCCTTGTACAGTGGGCTTCCAGACAAACCGGGTGGAAGACACCAATAGTGCCAAGGTTACCAGCAGTCAGCCTAACAGTCAGCCTACCAACCAGCTAGTGTTGTTCACAAACTCTTAGACACAAAGGCTTTTATTGTACATATAAGCAGGGGTGAAGTGGAGGGTAAACATTGAGCTTTTTATATTGGAGAGATGGAGTTTGGTCACCCGTTTTTCAGCTGACATGAAACTGAACCGTCGTGAGTCGTATCAACCGGATGTAACTTATAGAAAAACAACACAGCTTAATGCTTTTTCTGGAAATAGAATTGATTGTTGTTTGCCGAGGGGAGGTCAGAGTCTACTCACCTTTCACCACGTCATCGCACATCAACGTGCGTCGTCTGCTGGCACATCATGCAAAGCAAAGTTGCGCACGCCCATACACACACACACCTACACACTTTGGAAGTCAAAACAACTCTCTCTGTCTCTCTCTCTCTCACACACACACACACACGCACACACACGTGTGAATGACGACAGTGTTGTGAGCGTTTTCCCAAAGCCGAGCAGAGAGAGTGAGTCAGTGTTTGTTGTTAACAGCCAGTTTATAAATGCTCCAGGTCTGCTGACAATGGAACCAGTGATTAGTTTACATGGACTTGGGATGGGAGGAGATGTCATCGGGAGACAAGAAAGTCAATGTCTGCCTGTGAAACTCCCCCGTGTGTCTTCCTTCCACCCCCTTAATGCCTCTCCATCTCTTTACAGCCATTCTTCCCCTTTTTTTCTATCCATCTCTGGACAACCTCCAGTCGTGTCGTCTTCAGTCTCTCTCTGCGTCTGACGGCAAGTTCAATGGAAGGTTGAAAAAAATAAAAACAATGAGTCAAAAAATTGGTTTGTTATGACCCTTTCTTCCTTTAAGTGCTAAAACTGTATTTTAATCGTAGATTTAATTGTATTTAGGTAAATTCAGTAATCACCTGCAGTCTCTCTCTCTCTCTCTCTCTCTCTCTCTCTCTCTCCTCTGTGTCTCCCCAGGGTCGTGGAATAATCCAGAACCACCATGACAGAATTATATTATCACAGCCAAACCCATAAACACCACGTACAGGGTTAATAGTCTGGGGAGCCACAGAGGACAGAGAAGTAAGGGAGCAAGGAGGGAGGGAGGGAGGGAGGGAGGATGAAAGCAAAAAACCTGCTTTTCTCTTCAGCTCTTTCTTCTTTCTTTTTTTTTTCCCCCCCAGCTGCCGTCACAACTACCCAGGGTGTGGGGTAAGATGTGACACTTCACTGTCTGTGAGACAAAATAACTCCCTTTCTATTTGGAGATGTTGAAAGTACTCGGTTTTTGTACCAGACAGACATAAGAGGTTTTACACCCCGTGGTGAAAGATCTACCTCAAATAGAGCGAGGAGGTCTGGACAGAAAGTGTTGCAACTGTCTCCGGGGATAAACTGGCAAATGGAAATGATTGTGAAGGTAGAATAAATGGTCGAGGGGAGAAACGTGAGGAAGAACAGACAGTGGAGGTTAAAAAAAAACGAGTGGATGTCCCAGTGGGTCTGAAGTCTTGTGGGGGGGGGGGAGACGGGACAGAGGAAGAGCAGGAAGCTTGACAGAGGGATGAAGAGAGGAACTGAAGGGGTGTAGAGAGAGATGACCAACCCGGGGAACAAACACATTCTAACCTTTCCCCCTGGTTTTCAGACATATTTGACACCTTTGTGTGTGTGTGTGTGTGTGTGTGTGTGTGTGTGTGTGTCTACGTGTGCTCATATCTGTTTTAACAGCTGGTGGTTATCCGAGTAGTAAAAGGCCCTCATGTCAACACCTCTGATTTGTTTAGCAACAGATGCATGTGTCTGCAGGTGCTATATGAAATGTGTCGACACACACACACACACACACACACACACACACGCACACACGCACGCACGCACTATGCATGTATCTATTCTTGTCTGCACAATTGAAACGGCACAGATAAATGTCTGCCTTTCACACTCCAGGCAAACCCGCCGCTGACCTTCCTCCTCCAGATCCATGAACACATCAGGGTCACTCGTTAAAACAGCTGCCGACTCATTGGATGAATTTCCCAAATGGGCGGATCTGTCAATCAATCCGTAACGCTTCAATGAATTCTGGATCATGGTTTCTAATGCCTACGTGTCTTCTTCCTGTTCTCTCTCTCTCTCTCTCTCTCTCTCTCTCTCTCTCTCTCTCTCTCTCTCTCTCTCGCTCTCTCTCTCTCTCTCTCTCTCTCTCTGTCGCAGCGCTTCCCTTTTGTTCCCATTGCTGATTTTCTTCTCTCGCTTCATTCTGCGCCTCCCGTGGAGTTTTGAAGCGTATCGGGTATTGGTGTAACGCACACCGAAAGCTTATAGGGGTCGGTGTAACGGAGAGCACCCGTTTTCGAAAATAATGAGGTAATCAGGTCCGGCCCGTTTCCTGTCATCAGTCAAAGTGAGACGTGCACCGATTGATCAGGGCGACGGAGAAACATCCATCAACTGTCAGTGATGAAATGAATTCATTATTTTCAAACCCTTTATATATACAGTATAACAGTAACCTGGGTGATGAGAAAAAAAACTGTGTGTGCATCTGTCTGTGTGTGTGTGTGTGTGTGTGTGTTTGTGTGTGTGTGTGTGTGTGTGTTTATCCCATCGCTAGCCAGGCTCATGCGCTCCACCGTGCTATTCTTAACCCTATTGAGCTGCTATTGACTTGGCTTGGATTGCAGCCTCTCCTCCTCTGCTTGTACCCTTCACATGAGGGTCACATGATACATGTTTGTTTGCCTTTGCCCCGCAAGAAAGAAAGAGGACTGGCGAGCGAGGAGAAAATGTTATTGACGAGGCAAGGTCATAGGAGAGAAGCAGGGAGGGAGGGAGGGAGGGAGGGGGGAGAGAGAGAGAGAGAGAGATAAAGAGAAAGAGGTGAAGATGCTCCAATTTCTTCCGCCGAGAAAGTCTGTGTTGATGCCAGGGGGCACAGAAGTCAGGAACACAACCCAGACTCCCTTGTCCACACACACACACACACACACACACACACACACACACATGCCCTGAGACAGACCCTCCTACACACAACAGGAATCGGTGTGGAAACCAAACCGACGCCCCACATCGCATTGATCCCCGCAGACGGAGAGAGGGAGGAGAGTCCACGAGAAGATGCTCCATGCCCGTGGGCTAGCGTCTCTCACTAAACACACCGTACACTGGCCCAGCGTGTGTGTGTGTGTGTGTGTGTGTGTGTGTGTGTGTGTGTGTGTGTGTGTGTGTGTGTGTCTGCTTGCATTCATGGAAAGTACCTCTGACTGCTTGCCAATCCCACGTCTGCTACAGAACAGCGGAACATCTCTTTCAACTCCAAAAACCCATGCATGATCACACACACACACACACACACACACACACACACAGACCCTATAGGACAGAGCACTGTTTGCCGGCAGTGTCTGCGCTTGTACACATGAATAAGCTTCATTGAGTGGGGCTCTATTGACGCCGAGCCATGGAAAAGTAGGACATTACAGCGTGTCTCTCCCCTTATCCTGCAGCATGCACCCCACCAGCACACACTAAACACACACACACACACACACACACACACAGACAGCATACACAGTACACAAACTGCAGAGTCTGCTGGTCTAGAATAGATTTACCACTCTCTCAATCTCTCTCTGTCTCTTACTCTTCGCACACACTACAGTAAAGCCCTCAACCGTTACTTTTTTTTTCTTAACAACCTCCATTGATTGTGTTCAGGTGCTCTAAGACAGACAGGTTCATTACCACGCTGACACATTCAGCCTTCTAATCACCTGAACTTGACCTCAGCGTTAAATCTAACCCTAAACCAGTGCAGCCCGGTCTCTCACCGCCGGCTAATGGGACACGGGTCGGATGACGGAGAAGCGCGGGGGTAAGTCCAGATGGAAGTGATTTTTTTGCGAGCGAGTGAGTGGAGTGGGTGTGTGTGCTTATAAACCTCCTTTTCCATTTCCAGAGGTAGCGAATGAGGTAGGGAAGGATGGAGGAATCAGGGATTATCCGGCTGTAGAGGGAGAGATTAGCTAGGTTAACATCCCGGTATCTTTTAAAGTTTTTACACTCACTTGAGGCAGAAAGGACTCTGACGTAGCATTCTGCAGTCAGGAAGACGATTTATTCGCTGGAAACATCTAATTCAATTCAGTTCAATTTTTGCACCATGTCAAAAGTTGGCTGGAAGTGATAAAAAAGTAATATAGTGATAAAGTAATCCTCAAGATCCTCTTTTTTTTTTTTTTTTACATTTTTGCATTTTTACATTTTTGCATTTTTGGTGATAAGCAGTCATTCAGAGCTGTGACGTCTTTTTCTTCGGATTTTCTGTTGATGAAGTTTGATTTTCTGTAGGTGGCGCTCTTTTCTTTGTAACATCTAACATCTAATTCTAATCTAATCTAATCTAATCTCTTCTAATAATTTCTAATCATCCAATTCTAACATCTAACATCTCATCTAATCTAATGTAACATCTAATTCAATTCAATTCAATTTTTGCACCATGTCAAAAGTTGGCTGAAAGTGATAAAAAAGTAATATAGTGATAAAGTAATCCTCAAGATCCTTATTTATTTTTTTACATTTTAGCATTTTTACATTTTACATTTTAGCATTTTTGGTGATGAGCACTCATTCAGAGCTGTGACGTCTTTTTCTTCGGATTTTCTGTCGATGAAGTTTGAGTTTCTGTAGGTGGCGCTCTTTTCTTTGTCTGTTCGGCCACGGCGGCTAGCGCTGCTCGTGTCAGTTCCTCTCCTATTTATTCCAAACAAACAAACTGCTGTTGCTGCCGCTGCCGGAAATGTAAAACACACCACTTTGCTGTGCACAAGACGACACCTACCTGACACCGGGTGTTTAGAACAGCACATTTTTAAAGCTTTCATGAACTGGGTAGAGGTTGAATCTCCGTCGGTGATAGAGAGCGGCGAAACGAACATTAATATATATGAAAATCCCACATATTATTTCTTTAAACTTCACTTGATGGATACAAATATAGCTAATGAGGACCAAGGGGTAAAAAGGGAGGAAGAGGGGCAACAGCGAGGTGAACAATAGCTCTGTCAGACAATAACACATAACGGAGGGAGGGTGCAAGGGCGAGGATAGACGGGGGAGAGAGACTGAGCGGTAGAGAGAGGTAGAGTGATGCTGACAAGTAAACAAGCCTGCAACTACCAACCCAATGTACCTGACCTCCAATGCCTTCAGGGCTGTACTCTCCACCTCTCCACCTCTCCACCCCTCTCTGCCCTCTCTCTCTCTCTCTCCCTCTCCCTCTCACTCCCTCGCACATCCTCTCTCCATTGCAGTGCCTTCCAGATAAAAGTCGCCCCTCTCCTCTCCCTTTTTTTTTCCGCTCTCTCCTCTCTGTCCTTTGAACAGCAAACATGAACAGAGGCAACGTCTCCCCGGAGAGCAAGAGAGAAATCCATCTCTGACAGAACTCACCTTCTGTTATCCTATAGCCCAGAAAGGCAAGAGACGGAGGCACATACACACACACACAGAAAAAGAGTGCAGGGAAGACTGATGCATCGACAGATAGAGAGAAATATTTCTTCAGAAAAAATACATTTTTACTGACGAGGAAAAATATGGGTGGACAAAGATACTAAAGAGGGTTAAACCTCAACAATTGGGTGACTTGTTTTGTCACTCTAATCTTCAGTTCTAGTTGAGATAGATGTTCTTTCTAGAGAGAATGAAGATTGTGATGCATTTAATTGAAATGGTAGCACACCGAGACACAGCATTACTGTGGTTATTCCTGCCATTGTCTTGTGTATGCACACAGGATCTTTATGAAAAGCCCAATGGTCCCCAACGGTGACGTTATCGATAGAAGAAAATCCATTCCTCTGATATGATTTCACCCCCTATTCACTCTATCAATTTCAGAACCAGCACACACACACACACACATCTCTGTGATGTTCAGTACACTAGTATCAGGTTTTCATATGAAAGTGATACAGAGGCTGACCTTAAAGCCAGACAAGCACGACCACATCAGCATTCACACACGCACGCACACGCACACGCACACGCACACACCCGTGTCTGTCCACCGTCACAGCAGGGAGATGCTAACAGCCATGAAGGGAGTGTGACTTCCTGTCACGTGACCCGCTCTAAACACTGCCCTGTCATCACTCCTGACGGATGGGTAAAAGAAAGACTTAAAGCTGCACCAAGGTGACGACGTGTCAAAAGAATGATGCAGCGGTTTCATTACTTGCTGCACGTTGAAATCCTGCCACCTTCAATACCTTTCTAACCCCATTCAACACCCTGCTTATTCCAGCCAGTAAAGGCAAAGGCTTAAGCAGTAAAGCCAGAGAGCCAGTGGGCAGTCGTGCATTACTGTCCCATTTAATTGTACAGCAGACACAACATGAAGAGGTGTGAGGCTGCTTCGTGTCACGACCTATACCAATGTTTTTAATGATAATGATACTCTGAAGTGTTTTTTACCAACAGAACTGAACACACTGTCCACACAGCACAGAGGAGAGAGTGCATCTTGTGATTTTGGTTGTTCATTTAACTGAGCATTTGCATTGAACAAATCTCAGGCAGAAATACAAATACCTCAGTGGAAAAAACATATTATTATGAGACCAAGACCAAGAGGTTGAGCTCAACGCTGGGCCTGTGCACCACAGCCCTCTTCTACACCCTCTTCCAGATCGGTCGATCCGCGTCAAAACATCATACGACTCGTAGATCAAGTGCACCTGCCCGATGACTGGCTGACGCCCAGCAAGAGCTCAGCGGGGCTTTGAAATGCAAACCAGCCCTCACTCAGACAGGCGACAGCTCTTTTCAAGCCGGGTCTGAACCACAGCATGACTATTAACAGGAGAAGCGGTTTGCAAACAAGACAACAGCCATAAAAACACCGCAAGGCTTCAGAAAGACGAGGAGCGAGGCGTTGGACTGTATGATGCAGACTATTTGCCTGCATCATTACATGTGGTGTTGTTTGGATAGATGGAGAGACGAACAGCCACTGATGCTTTGAGATGCCCTGTTGTCATGTGTCTTCGTTGCCCTGCAGTGTCAGTATTTCAGTCCGAGATGGTGCACGTACACATACTGCATATATGAATAACTACATGCACACTTATGCATGCATATCTGAATGCATACACACACATGCACACACACACACACACACTGGTGTATTCACAAACAATATACATCACCTGTCTTCACATTAAAGTAAAACACACCACACAATCATACATGCATGCACGTACTGCCCATTATTTCTGTGATGTGTGTGTGTGTGTGTGTGTGTGTGTGTGTGTGTGTGTGTGTGTGTGTGTGTGTGTGTGTGTGTGTGTGTGTGTGTGTGTGTGTGTGTGTGCAAACCCTCTCTGTGTAAGGAAGGAGGTCGGTGGAGGGGGCTTGTTGGTGAGGAGAGCCACAGCGTCAGCGCATCCTTCTTGAACCCACTGCCCTTCTTTCCTCTCTTCCGTCCCCTCCCCCCACTTATCGCTAGCAGCATACTGTGTGTGGCACAGGCACACACAACCACACACACACACACACACACGGCATCCCGCACCCTTTTCCTCTTCAAGTGTTAAAGAATGCGCCTTCAACGTGAGAGCGCAAAATAATTGGGTTGTCAATACCGTCTGGAGAAAGACCCTCTCGCGACGGGTGAAAAGAGGTGAAAGGGTTTAAAAAAGGTCAGAAATTGACAAAGATGCCGAATGAATAAAATCACATGATGCGTTGGCTCACACACACAACGAGTTGAACGCCACAGCTGCGTGTTCATATAAAGCTTTCATTTGGTTTTCGGTGTAACGTTTTTGCTCTCGGCAGTGGGGAGAAGTAAAAGATCCACTGAACGCGCGAATGAATGTCAAGCACGGGAAAATGACAGGTAGCAATTTCTCAATCTTAGTAAATGACCCCTTTTGGTTGGGAACGTTTGTTGAATTATAGGACTGACGCGTAAAAGGCGCAGCCGTGCGGTTTCTCCCGCAACTCCCTTCCTCTCCACCTCATCGAGCCATTCATCTTTTTCTCCCCCTCGACGGCAGAAAGAGAACAGGGGAGAGATGACGGCAGTCCTCCTGTCAGAGGGGGTCCAGCGGCTCAGTAGAGAACCACATTATAAACCACTCATCTCTTTTGCGTTTCGGCTCCGGCTGCATCCTCGCTCAGTCAAAACGCCATGCAGTCAGTCAGTAAATGTTACAGAGGACAAAGAGAACCGACGGCCAACCCACCCGGCACTGTCAGGACAGAGGTTGGATGAGGTAAGGTGGGGTATGGACCGTGCATTATGGACCTGGCGCCTTTGACAAACGGCTTCCGAGCATTTGCGATCACGATTAAATGGGTTAAATGGTGGGTTCAGGTGCAGTTCTGGCTGAAACAGATCCATACACCTGAATGCAACTCAAGGGCATACTGTCAAGCCGGCCGGGAGGGATGGGGGGGGGGGGGGGGATCACGGGCGTCAAAGGCAAGGTGTAGGCATACCTCATGCCATACCTCAGCTTAGTAGAGTAGTTTTCAGTATTGTGATGGCGAGCAAAGAGCAAGGAAAATACACATACATCTATAGGAATGGTATGGAAGTCATACCGGGAGAAGAAATCACAGCAGGTGAGCAGCAGGACCGATGTTCCCTCTAGTGCGTCTGTGCGATACAGTTTGGTGACACATCTATCACCTTGACTAATTCATAATATCTTGTCAGTCATCAGTCATTGCTCATTTCCCCCCCCCAGACAATTAGTCGATGTTAATGGTTTCTAAAGTTTGGGTGGCTGCAGGGACTGCCATACCTTTGGCTTTAGTGAATTGAAATAACATGCTCCACTCACCTCGCAGTCGTACAACTCGCTGAGCTGCTCGATGATCCACTCCTCCAGGACGAGTCTTTTCCGCAGCTCCTTCCTGTCGTACTTGACCGTCACTTTCCCCTGCTTCTTCTGCACCGGGTCGTCCCGGGTTATGGGAGCGGACGCCGCGCAGCCCACCCCGGGCGCAGGCTGGAAGAACACCCGGCTGCCCGCGGTGGGCAGCGCGGCACTGGTCTCGGTGCTGGCGGCTGACATTGTGGATCGGTGCGGATTAAATGTGTGTGAATGAGAGGGACTGCGGGGCTACACGGCGGACAGGAGAATGGAGAGGAGCTTTTAACAGCTGCTATTTAAAGCGCAGCGCCGGAGACAGCCGAGAGGGCGGAGCGTACACTGCAAGAAATGTCACTTTTAGCCATTTTAGTCTCATGTCAGTAATATCTTATTTTCCTTAAAACGAGGAAAAGACAAATTGCCAGTGCAAGCGAGGCGAATCCACTTCTTTTTATGTTTTATGTTGTTTTTATATTTCAAGATTTGATTTTCTTTCCCAGAAACAAATGCCAATAACTTGAAACACGGTAACATGTTAATCCAGATCACTCGATCACTCCAGATCACTGACACTAGATTGAAGAAAAATGTGGAAACGAGAGGATTTACATTGAAAACATCTTAAATGATCTCATACCATTGGCCATTGCCATTTCACTTGTTTAAAAAAGATGTCAACATGAGTATGAAATGTTACGGTGAATATTTTTTGCAGTGTACAAGGCAATTTTCCCCAATGGTGTTTTAATGAGAGCATAGGAGAACGACAGCGGGGGTCTTTCCCGATAGCAGCCTTTCTCTCGGTTCATCTGCCACCTTGTGTTATCATTTGGTCACAGGCTGATATGGACACGGGCCTTAGTAATTGTGTCTTTCTGGCCTCATTATGAAGCTGAAAAGGGACCAAAAGCTAGTAGCTTTTCAGTAGAATGTTAGGTAGCCTAAATTAAAATATCTATGCATAAATATATGAGCATATAGGATTCACACCTGTAAAGATTGTACCACAATAGTGAACCAGTGAGAGAAAGTGGGAAACCTCAAGTTCTCCATAAGCTGATCACATTAATGTTTGTGATGTTCTTACATCTGTCCTCTGTAAAGTTTGTCTTGAGTATGTTCTGTTGTGTCTCGTATGTGTATTTTATGTTTATTTGTTTTTCTATGGACCCACTGGTGTGTCTGCAATAAAGCTGAATTGAATTGACACCGCACTATGAAGTGGACCAGTGTATGGGAGCGCGCTCCAACAGAGCTATAATAACCAGCACGGGTGTCAGGGGTTTTCCCGAAACAACCTCAGTGACATTGCCTTGAAATAAGGCAGATTACTCCACTAGTATCAAGATAATGCCGCTTTACTCTAGAAAAAAAAAGAAAAGAAAAAAAGTTCTGAAACAAGTGAAATTATTTCACCCCACTGGCACCCATTTTTTCAGTTGTTTAAAGGAACAAAATATTTTTAAAGACACAATTCTTGACGTAAACACGCACACAGGGGATCATGCGATATTTGAAAAGATCACACTGCCGTCCTGTGGCACAATCAGACAGAGAATTCTTATCAGAGGTCTTCAATTACATCTCCCCTTTCTTGTAGCTACATCAAGACAGGGGAAAGGAGGGTTTTTTGCATGGCAGTAGGCCTACTTAAAATGACAATTTTGGTGACTTTGGTGACATTTTTTATCAGTTTTATTTGAATGAAATAGCCAAAATTTTCATGTTGGCCTACCTCATGTGTATGTATCTGTGTTTGCGTGAGACATTGACAGTGTGTTTATTTCCCTTTACGGTCTTGTCACTCTTCAATGTGCTGAATGTCTGCATTTCTCTAAAGCAAGTAAAGTAAAATCAGAGTGCATTATGTTGCCTAAGCCTATAGCCTACAAAGTCTAAGAAATCACACATTGCACAACAGAACAGATCATAAATGAACACTTTAATTGTGAGGTTACAAATCTTATAGCAACCACAACAAATGACATAATACATAGGTAGGTTGCATACATGTAGGCGATAAATGGTGCCATGGTGCCATGGTGAATTTCATGCTGAAGAGATAGGCATACAAACTTCTGCCATGAATCATCGTTCACATAAACATATTTGAATATACACAATATATCTAATCTAATATATGTATAGGCGGAAACCTAAAAATGGGTTCTAATTTAATTAATAAATAAGACCAGATGCAATAAAGGAGAGCTGCCGCTAGAGGATGCTGCCGCACCCTTACTTCCTACATCTAAACCGAGGACTGTATTGGCTGCAATGCCTGGTTTTATTAGACTGTGCAGAACTGAATGGTATGGTCATCTGTTATATATGGTGTATTTTTTTTTATTACAATTTTTTTTACACTCATTCTGAAATAATGGTAAAAAAAATGGTCTCATATACCATATATAGTTGTCATATAGTTCACCCTATATTTTATCAGGATAAATCATTCACCTTAATACGATATAATTATTTCAATAAATTATTTTATTCATTTCATCTAAATTCTACAACTTTTTTCTCTCCAGATTTTATTTCTATTGTGCTGTATATCCAGATACATAGTAAAATATGAAATACTGTATTAAGAGGTCCTCTTTTCGTGCTTTTATTTTGAAGGTTTCCGTTTGTACAGCCCGCCGCTTCCTGTTTCATTTTCGCGGGACTTGTTGAGGGGGCGGGCTCATACGGGCTCATCCAGGATTCTATTGGACAGTTGTAAGTTACCCGCCGAATATACAAATGAAGAGTGCTGCGTGGACCAATCACGTCTTACGCTTTACGTCTACCCGGTACACAGTGGCGCGAAAACGCTGCAGTTGTGTGGTTTGAGGGCAGTAGAGCAGACAGCACAACAGCTCTGTGCGTTATTTTGGATTAAAAAAAACAACAATAAATAATTTAACGTGATGGCAACCGACGTCGTTGATGACCGGGAGATGAGAGAGGCTCAGAGAGATTATCTGGACTTCTTGGATGACGATGTAAGTTTAACTTTTTACTTCGGTGAAACTGTTGTGGCAATGACATAAGAAACCATGCGGCCGCAACAAAAGAAGCACCCTTCAGTTGTTTTCGGTCTTTAGCTAGCAAATAATGTAGCTGTTGTAACTTTAATTACATTAGATTTTTACTGATACACATGAGTACTAAGCTTGGTGCACCAATTAGCCTATGTTATGCACAGCTAGTGTGGTTAGTGTTAGCTAAAGTGAGGCACCTTGCTTCCCTTCCTAATTAAGTCATTTACATTGAAGTGGTTAGTTTATAAACTGACTGAACCTCAACCTTTCACCCATCTTCTGTTATGGCCTGCAGCAAGACCAGGGGATTTACCAGAGCAAGGTCCGGGACATGATCAGCGAGAACAAGGCTCGTCTCATCGTCAACATCAACGACCTGAGGAGGCGCAATGAGGCCCGGGCTGGAAAGTATGTTACTAATGACTCGGGTGGTTATGGCTGTGTGAGGACTGTCTGTGAATGCTCTAGTCACCAACACTAGACACCTAAGCACCAAGTACAGTTCCTACACAGGTCTGGGATTGTATGGGGGGAAAATAATGTAGTCCTTTTCATTTTTGCATTTTTGCCCTCTGGTTTCAGACTCCTGTCATGTCACATACTACTACGATTTGTCGTTATAGTATATAGTTAGTCACTGTGCCCCTTGTAACTACCAGTGTAAATCATATTGAACACAGACCAAAATCTTCAAATAAAAATTTAGGTCTGGACTATAAGATTCTGTAGCATCTTATGGAGATCAGGACTATTCACAGCTACATACACATCACATACTACCCAGAATATGGTTATGGTTACATATATGGTTCGGTACATCAGTAACTATATTGTTTTTAGAGTTGCTGTTTACATTCTTCATTTACCACAGACTTGTCCTTTCCTTTAAATTTGATGCCCTTACCTGTGTTTGGTTTAAATCACTGGATGCCGATGCCTCAGAATGTCCTTTAGTAAGAGGACTAAACAATTTCATGATTCAAATGTTGACCTTTTTGTTTGTGTAAATATCTCCCTCTGATCTGCCAGACTGATGAACAACGCCTTTGAGGAGTTAATTGCGTTCCAGCGGGCGCTGAAGGACCTGGTGGCCTCGGTAGACGCCACTTACGCCAAGCAGTACGATGAGTTCTTCATTGGCTTGGAGGGCAGCTTCGGCACCAAGCACGTCACCCCCCGCACCCTCACCTCTCGTCTGCTGGGCAGCATGGTCTGTGTGGAGGGCATTGTCACCAAATGTGAGTTTCCTCAGGCTGCGGTGACGTTGTTGTTTTTAATTATTTATTGAGGATTTCAAGTCGTTAGATTCACCCGGATCATTTCAAGTTCACATCCATACTTTCACATCTCTACTTTCCTGCACATTATCACCCCATTTTGGGTTCTCTTGATCACACCCTCATTCATTGACTTTGCTTTGCGATGGAGATGTCATTCCTTTTCAGATGTGCCTATATTCCGTGCAAAATCCCAAGTTGATGGTCAACTAGTGATATTAAAGCTGTTTAACAGTTATAGTGTTGACAATAAAGCAATTTTGACTAATATGGGACTTCGGCCAGTAGATGGCAGTATATCCTTCTATGTATCCACATTACATTTCCTCCCCATATCGTCTCTGCAGGTTCTCTGGTGCGTCCCAAGGTGGTGCGGAGTGTCCACTACTGTCCAGCCACCAAGAAGACGATAGAGAGGAAGTACACGGACATGACGTCCCTGGACGCCTTCCCCTACCAGTGCTATCTACCCCACCAAGGTAACAATGCATACAAGGGCCTGCCTGGATGTTGACCGTTTGGATGTTGACCGTTTTACTGTTTAGGTATTTTGATGACACTGTTGTCCAGCATGACAGTGGAACTCTTAAAATGACTAAACAGGTGGTTGGTTCAAAGTCCAACGACGCTTTGACAGGACACATGGCTGCTGGGGGTTCAAACCTGTCACCTTTAACCCCGTTGCCCCTAAATGTCTTACATGACATCTTTTAGTGTTATCAAGGTCCCAGACTTGATTCAATTCCAATACTTTTTCCACTCTTTCAGCTTTGTAACAACTATTAGACGTTGATAGTGTCTGTCTTTGTCGTCTCTGCAAGCAAACTAGTTGCACATGTGTCAACTAGTTTAGCTGGACTGAGATCAAGACGTGGTCCACTTGCTGTGCTGCTGTTGCCATGCATGTTTTCAGCAGTTTGACTCCACAGTCAACAGCCAGACTGTTTATTCCAGTCTGGACGTTTACGCCCTCTGGAGGCGATTTATTAAAACAGAATTTCTGCTTGCAGAACACAACAATTTTGAACGCAAAATTCAGTGTTGAATCGAATCTTTATCAAAGTTGTATTCACATTTGAATACAACATTGAAAACACTTGTGTATTTGTCTTCTCATAGGTATTCTTTACTGCGTTGTCCTGAACACCCCTTTCTTTCTTTCTCCCTCCCTAGGATGAGGAGAACAACCCCCTAGAGACAGAGTTCGGTCTGTCCATTTACAAGGACCACCAGACCGTCACGGTGCAGGAGATGCCAGAGAAAGCCCCCGCCGGGCAGCTGCCTCGCTCTGTGGACATCATCCTGGACAACGACCTGGTGGACGTGGTCAAACCCGGGGACAGGGTCCAGATCATCGGGACCTACCGCTGCCTGCCCGCCAAGAAGGGAGGCTTCACCTCCGGCACCTTCAGGTAAGACGTCAGATTACCACCAGATAAGATTACCATTCCACCATCGGGGCGTGAAGGAGCTCAGATGCGCTGCGTCATAGTTGCATGAATTATGGTTGTTGTAGTTCACAAACATGCTTTCGGCAGTGTATGCCTACTGGCGTCCAAATAAAGCCCACTATTGGTTACTATTAAAGTTGAGTCACTTGATGATCTTTGATTACAAAAAACCTACCTAAAGTAAAATCATCTGTGTTTTTTGGGGGGATTTTGGATCACAAATTTCCCCACAATTGATATGAAACCTTGCATATCCCTTTCACTACCCCCCCCCCCCCCCTTCCTGCTCAGGACCATCATGATAGCCTGCCAGGTGAAACAGATGAGCAAGGAGGCGTCGCCCCACTTCTTAGCCGATGATGTGGCCAAGATCAGGAACTTCAGTCAGTCTCGCTCCAAGGTACATTAACTCAAACGCGTGGCTCCCCCGATACCTTTTAACGCTTAGGAAAACCATCTCACCTTAACAGAAACATGGAAACAAACAGCAAAGAACTAGGATGAAATCTTCAGTGTTCTCTCTCGGGTTTTTTTTCCAGGACGTGTTTGACCAGCTGGCTCGCTCGCTGGCCCCCAGCATCCACGGCCACGAGTACATCAAGAAGGCCATCCTCTGCATGCTGCTGGGAGGCGTGGAGAAGGTTCTGGAAAACGGCTCTCGCATCCGAGGAGACATCAACGTCCTGCTCATCGGTACTGGAGCTTTAATGATGAAATTTTTATTTTCCTGTTATCTAATGGGAGGTTAATCTGTTCAACTGCAGGACACATAACCATTTTCCCAACCATCCCTCCTCACCCTTCTCTCCTCAGTCCCGTCTGCTGCTAAGCTAGTGGTCCAAACCTCCTGAGTGGACTCATATCTCATACCTTCTGTTCCAGGTGACCCGTCTGTCGCCAAGTCCCAGCTGCTGCGCTACGTGCTGCACACCGCCCCCAGAGCCATCCCCACCACCGGGCGAGGCTCCTCCGGCGTGGGTCTGACTGCCGCGGTCACCACCGATCAGGAGACCGGTATGACACACACACACACACACGCACACACACACACACACACACACGCCACAATCCAGAGTGACTTAAAAGGAGTGAGCGTGTAGGTGTCGAGTGTCACCTTGACGGGAAACGTGGATGTGAAATGGCTTATTGAACCTGTGACTTCCCACCACCATATCGTCGCTGTCGGGCGGAAACCTCGTATCTCCATATTTTGTCATTTTTAATTTTTCTTCATAAATCAATGCTATTGGTCACTCTTTACGTCTGTGTGTGGGTTTCATACATTTTTAACCAATGAAAAGTATTAAAACAAGCTTGTGACTAAATCTCGTAACGCCTCGTAAATCCTCACACTGTCGGCAAAACCTCATAGATCCACCCCGTCTCCATTCTGAATTGTGCCGCGAACAGTTGAGCTGAAAGTAAACAGTGACAACTTTACGAGGCGATTTCCTGAAAAATTACGATTTCGGACATAGAAGGTTTCCGCCCGACAGCGACAATACCTTTTATTTGACCTTGAATCACATCATCCTTAACTTTTAGCTGGTCACGTTTCACAAATACAACCGCATCATTTGACCAACACACAAATCACGCGGTCAACCTTTTCCTCCCCCCCCGAAAGGCGAGCGTCGTCTGGAGGCGGGCGCCATGGTGCTGGCCGACCGCGGCGTGGTGTGCATCGACGAGTTCGACAAGATGTCCGACATGGACCGCACGGCCATCCACGAGGTCATGGAGCAGGGCCGCGTCACCATCGCCAAGGCCGGCATCCACGCCCGGCTCAACGCCCGCTGCTCCGTGCTGGCGGCCGCCAACCCCGTCTACGGCAGGGTGAGTGTGTACTTTGTACTTCCTGGAGTAGCTATCGGAGGTTGTTTGGATCATACGGCACTAGCGAGTTGACATGCCTTGCTCAAGGGCCCCTCAACGTTCTCTCCCCATCCAGTTTTTCCCCCCCACCTAGTCCAGTGTCTCTAGAGCTGTGAGGTTTTCTAACACTGCCCTCTGTCCTCTGTCCAGTATGACCAGTATAAAACCCCCATGGAGAACATCGGCCTCCAGGACTCCCTGCTGTCGCGTTTCGACCTCCTCTTCATCGTGCTGGATCAGATGGACGCCGAGCAGGACCGCGTGATCTCGGACCACGTGCTGAGGATGCACCGGTACCGCGACCCCCGCGAGCAGGAGGGCGCAGGTACTTGTACACCAGGGCTTCTCAAATACAGTAGTAATGGTTACAGTAGTGGCAGTGATGGTAATACATGTGTGGTGGAAGGATGTACCAAAGGATGTACTTTTTCATTCAGCCTTTTTTTTTAATTTATTTATTTTTTTTAAAACTTTGTTTATTGAGTTTTAGTGCATAAATTGACAACAGTTAAAGAGCACTCGTAAATTACATACTTTTTATATAAAAAAAAAAACCAAGAACAACACAAAACCACAAGGACAACACAACAGTCAGCTTGAGTCCATTTCACATAATACAGCCACCATGAATAGCTTCATCCGCCGAGATAGAATATAATAATGAAATATATACAAGTAAACAAGTTTAAAAAAAAAAAAATGAAGGGGAAAAAAAAAAAAAAATCTTCATCAGGAATAACCGTAAAGTTGATTTTCTCTGCATGAGCAGAGAAGGGCCCCCACATCTTTTTAAAGTTTTTAGCAGAACCTTTCAAAGTATACCGGATTTTTTCTAGCTGTAAATTATTGAAAATCTCTTTGATCCACAAAGTATGAGAAGGTGGCGCTGGAGATTTCCATCTTATCAATATTAAACGTCTAGCCAATAGTGTTGCGAAAGCAATCAGATTCGCCTGGAGCTTCGACAAAGGTCACGAGGGACGCCAGACAGAGCCGTAATGGCATCAGGCTCAATAAGCGTCCCGGTCACCTCCGTCAAAGTATTGAAAATCTCAGTCCAATAACTACGCAAAGACGTGCACCATTCAGCCTTTTTTTTTAAGGTACTCTGGTAGAGTAGACCGAGGTGTTGCCTGCCCTGCCTCTAATATAGTACAAGTGAAAATAACAATTATCATTGTTTATGTTGTTTTAAAGCCCTGGCTCTGGGCGGGGCAGTGGACGTCCTGGCTACAGAAGACCCAGACGCAATGCAGGACGAACAGGAGGAGCTGCAGGTCTACGAGAAACACAACAACCTGCTGCATGGGAGCAAGAGAAAGAGGTACACACACTACACACACTGTGGGTGGTGGGATAAGTTAAAGTGTTAAATGGAAGGTTGATGTAAAAGGAAGATGATGGTTAAATAAACCGCTAAATGGTAACATAAAGTGGTGGACATAATTATTAGAACACTTGGCATACATTTAAGAGGTTTCAGTTTTTGTTCAATTTGCCATTAAAATACCCATAAAACGAATGAAATATATACAAAGTCATCATGATGCTCTATAAACCAGAATAGAGCCATCATAAGGAGATTTACCTCATTTTCCTTACAAAAAACAAGCTAGGCCTATTTCACTGTCAATGTCACACAATCATGTTCCTTCACAGAAGAAGCCAAATTACTTGTGTAGTCATTGTCAGGTGTGATCGTGGTTAAATTGATGGTGATGCAAGAGTCTTAGGACACAGCTGTGTGATTCTTTTGAATGCTGCAAAAGGTGACATACCAAATATTAAAGTTAAAAGTGGATAAAAACAGTAGGACTCACTTCATCTGATATTTGTTGAGCTCAGAGCAACCATCTGCATGTTTCATGAACATTATGAAATGAAATCATGTTTTGGAGGCAAGAAAAGGTCAATATTTTCAGATCTGTCAGGTGTTCTAATAATTTTGGCCACCACTTTATGTCGTTCCTTTTTCATTCTCCAGGGATAAGATCGTGAGTAAGGAGTTCATGAGGAAGTACATCCACATCGCCAAGGCCGTGACCCCGGTGCTCACCCAGGAGGCAGCCGATCACATCGCAGAAGAGTACTCCAGGCTGCGGGGCCAGGAGCAGCTCGCCGCCGACATCGCGAGGGTGAGCGTGAACGGGGGTGACACGCCCTCACGTGCAGGCGTACACAAGACACACGCGCGCACACACACACACACACAAACGGATGCATCGTGCAGGAAAAGGGGAATACAAATGGTATCTTGAAGCGTCACAGCTCCCCGTTGCCAGGCCGTGCATGGAAATAAGAATATGCTTAAATAAAGATTAAATTTAAAGAGCCAGATGCTGACGAGACCTGAAATTGCATATCGTCACCCTCTTAAAATAATGGCCTAGGTCATTTTTGAGGATTTTATTTTTTGCATAAGTCATCTCTTCATGATGCTGGCCACCTCTGGTAAAATTGCCTACATCCTTAATTGAAAAGATCAGCTGTTCCTACCCCGGTAGTATAATGGCCTACGTCAAGAGTGTGACTTAGGCAATTTTAATCCTGACTTAGGCCAAATTACTTCTGGAGTAAGTGACTTAGGCAAATATTTTATAAGCTTTCAAGATGGCGGCTGCTTCAAGAAGAAAGAAATACTACCAGATAAATGAAGTTATTTCCATGATTCAGGGCTCGTCCCCTATTGGTAAGTGATCAGGTTTACTATAATATCGGCTAGGCTATAAATGTTGCGTAGTTATTTAGTCTTTTACTTTCACAATTTATAGTTTAATTACGAAGCCTCCCAGTGGGTTACAGACACACAATAGCTAGCTCTGTGAAGCTGGTGTACTGGTTACTACTACAGTTGCTGGTTACTGGTTAAAGTTACTGCTGGTGACTAGTAGTTACTAGTAACTGGTAGTAACTAGTTACTACTACAGTTACTGGTAATCTAATCCTCTCATGTTACATAATTGACAGACAGCGTTATTTGTATGTCAATAGTCATATATTGTCATAACCTTTTTGTGTGAAATGATTAAGAAATATCATATAGTCTATATTTGGTTCAGTTTATTCTGTTTTTTGAAAAACTTGAAAATATGACTTAGGCCATTATTTTAAGAGGGTGACGATATGGTATTTGACACGCACAAACACACTCTCACACCTGATTTCATTGGCTGAAGGAGCTTGCTCTGACCTTCTCCTCTCCTCTTCCCCTTTTAGACGTCTCCAGTGACGGCCCGTACGTTGGAGACCCTGATCCGTCTGTCCACGGCCCACGCCAAGGCCCGGATGAGCAAAGCCGTGGAGCTGGAAGACGCCGAGGTGGCCGTGGAGCTGGTCCAGTTTGCCTACTTCAAAAAGGTCTCGAGTATTTTCTCTTCTGAAACCTCAAAGAAAATTGGATTAAAGGAATATGTGACGAGAACGTCACCAGGTTTCCCCGGTAGATCACAGCAGCCATATTAAATGAAATGTCATTAACTCAACATAGCTGATGTGGCCAGGTTTATTTGTGGAACCTTTACTCCCATTGCTCACCATATTTACTCTCTGTGTAAACGGAAAGTAGCCCCCCCCGGTAATTCAAAACAATATTTCCATTTTTAGTTTTAGAGCTAGTACAACTTCATAAAAAGTTTCCAATAGGAAAGGAGGGTAAATGTTCCATACCCACCCTCTTTCTCTCTCCCTCCCATTCCCCACACAAGTAGGAGAAATGGCTTTTTTATGGCCAAGATTTCGCTAGGGCTTTTTCTTCAAGTACTAAAACTCAAATTTATGCCCCGGCATTTAATGGCTTCTTTTAGCATTATCATACTTTTTTTATTTTTCCCCTGATGAAATATTTGTGGAAAGAAGTGCAGTTCTTTCTTATTCAGCTGCAACAGAATTTTCCTTTCCTGTCATTTAAAAACGAAAATCCATAGTTGTGTAGATTACAGCTCCTTTTTCCATAATGAATTTGGAATTGGACTGTTAGAAATGAGTTGATCAACTTTGATGCAGCTCGTTCAGTTGCACCCAAACAGGCCGATCATTCACCGACCACAACTTGGTATTAACAGAGTTGGACCTTTTTAGACAAATATACCATTACAGAAGTAGTGCCCAGTCTTTTGTATCCACAACAAGCAAACTATAATAATGAGACGATGAAGAACCAAATATTTGTCATTTAAAAATACTGATAAAAGTCTGCCAATATGTGTGAGGTATGAATGTTAAAGAAGCTCATGTCTGTTCCACTGCAGGTTCTGGAGAAAGACCGGAAACGTTCGAGACAGGCGCGTGACTCCGCCTCAGAGGATGAAGAGGAGGAGACCATCACACAACGTACACAGCGATCTCAGAGGAAGAGGTACACACTCTCTCACACACACACACACACACACACACACACACACACACACACACACACACACACACACATTGCCTCCAGGTATAAAAGCCTGCTTTCAAGCTTTCCTTGCTCTGCATTTACAACTGCGCTGACTCATATGGTCACAAGTTGCAGTTTTTTGTTAACATACATTTTCCAACAAATAAAGTGTTAAACTTTTCTCTGAGTTTACTAGTGTGGGTCCCCTTTCTGATTACGTTTAGAAACCATCCTGTCTAGCACACCACCACTGTGTGATTTTTATGTCATCATTGACGTTAACCTGTGCGTCCTGTAGGGGTCGCCATGGTTCTCAGAGCAGCGAGCCCTACAGCCCGTACGACTTCACTGAAGAGCATCAAGTCCCTGAGAGTAAGTCTGCTTTTATTCCTCCATGCTGCTTCACTCTGTTCCCATCGTCTTAGTATCGCTTTCAAGACGCAACTGAATCTACTTATGAACTTGCATTTGCCTGATAAATCAGAGTTTTAGGGGCATGTGGGTGCTTTTTGGGGGTGATTTTATTGAACTAATAAATGAAATAATACATTTGCATCACATACTGGTGAAGAAACACTGGATTTGTTTTTTTTAAAATCCTAAAATACCATTGCATAAACAGTAAGAGCTGCTGCTTCAGGCTGTGTGGTTGTCTGATCAGAACCTGATCCATAACATGCTGGAAAGAATCACCCAGTCATCGGCTCCACCATAGGCGAGTCGCGGTGGACAGTAGTCACATTCACACGTGACTATTTGACCACTTGACAAAATGCGAACTGAGTGAAATGCAAAAGAGGGTACTCTTTATTAACAGGAGCATTATTCGGACTTTGGACTTGCCCAGAGCCCTGTTAATTTCTGACCTTGCTACATACGGTGGCGTTTTGATGTTTCTCCTACCAGTAAACGGGAACTGAGCTCAGTCATTATAAGTATTTGGGCCCATTGTATTGCTTAGTGCAGCACAGACAATTTGGATGTTCACTCTGATGATGGTCTCTTGACCGAATGCTGTACCACACTTGCAGTCTGCACTTGGCACTATAATGGACCTCCAGTATATCGCTCATCAAAACGTTGATAGTGTGAAGGTTTCCTACCACGTAGTAGACATAGCGGTCTGACCACGCTCTTTTGTTCCGTTTGTCCCGTTAGTTCAGGCTGGCACCCCCAAACCCGCCAAGCAGCGGGAGGAAGAGGAGCCTATGGACGCCTCCGGCCCTCCGTCACAGGGCGACCAGACTGAGCTCTCGGCAGACAGGTGGGTTACTATGGATTAGTATGGCTTCAATGGAGTCAGCACTATTCCCTTTTATTGTAGATGATGGTTTTATTAAGTTAAGTAACAAAACCGATGACTGATGCAGAAACTCAGTCCAGTCTACCTGCTGACAGGCTGGAATTAGGGACTCGACAACGAAGGGGAAAGCCATCCTTAGTTGGCAAGGCGCCAAGTATGTCCTAACTTTGGAGGGAAATTATATGTAATAAAGACAGCAATTTACCCGATTACCATCCTTTTTTGTTTCTTTTAGCAAATTTCCCGCTAATAATAATCTCAACTCTCACCTCTTGCTCGCCTCTCTCTCCCCCGCCAGGCTGAAAGAGTTCAAGTCCTCCCTGTTCGCGGTGTTCCAGTCGGCTCACGCTCAGTCGGTCCGGATGAAGAGCCTGAGGGACGACATCAACAAGGAGCGCCAGAAGCCGTTCACGGAGACCGAGGTTCGCGCCGCGTTGGCTCGCATGCAGGACGACAACCAAGTCATGGTGGCCGACGACATAGTCTTCCTCATATGAGGAAGGAGACGGAGGCCTTGGAGGCGCAAGAGGAGGATGGACTCTGAGATGGATGCACTTGGAAAGAAAGGGGTGTGCTTTATATATGAACTTATGTAAAAAAAGTGTTCTTCCACCAGATATTGGACAATTTGTTTCTTATGATTCATATTCTCCTGCCTGCTGTTATTTCTGCCTGTTTGTATTCTCCTCTTCACATCCATGTTTGGGTTTGATTGGCAGAAGTTTCCATCTCTGATATGGAGAACTTGAAATGAGGCTTTCTTTGGAAATGAGTTGAAAGGAAAGATTTGTGTTGTGGCTTGCTAACGGCTCGGTCGTGCAGTCGGTCCAGCTCCGTTCCAGTTGGACTACACATATACAGTGAAGAGGAATCTGTTTCATATGACCATTATAATCAACAATGCCAAAAAGTCTTTGGGCTGTTATTGTTTTCTGACTCATGTTTGCATTTTGAGTTTCTGTTTCTGGTAACATTACTTTATAATGGCCTTCATCCAGTGTATTAGCATATGGAAACTATTGTAAGCGCACGGTAATGGTGTGATTAATGAAATCGCCATACCGCCATGCTTAATGTGCTTACAAGGGTGTACAAATCCAATGAAAGTACAATTTTCATTAAGTAATGAAACTGTAATGTGTACGTACAATACTTAAACTGAATGGACCACAATAAGGACGCTGTTAGGTGGTGTTGCCAACGTTTCTGTTGTTGGAATTTGGAAAAGGAAGACTTGTGTAAATAGTTTAAAAAAATAAGTTTTGTAATGGTTCATTAACTGTAGTTGTACTTTAAAATGGAAATTAAACTCTTGGGTATACCACAGTGACGGTTTGGGTTGTTGTTGAGTGACAAAGATACGATTAGCAGGTTTAAGTAGTTGCAAACTTGATGTCCCTACATTGTGGGGAAATTACCACCAGCCTTGTGCTGGTAAGTTTGTCTACTCTTCCAGATACTTTGGCAGGTTACCGACCATCACTTTGAGATTCTTCTTGGAATCTGCTGGTATAGTGGAAAGGCCTTGAAAAGCAACCCCCCAAATGAACCCCTCCAAATGAACCCAGACCTAAAAGAAACCATATTGAGTGGGTGGCAGCTCCCCAAGGCAGGGTGGCCCACCCACCTCATTGGTTGGGAACACACTGTCCTGTACTCGTAGCATCAACACCTCTCGCCTCCCTTTTCTTTCTCCATGAAGTTTTAATCATCTGCATGTAGTGCAATAAAATGGCCGACCCTACCTTGGGGTGCAGATGTTCTCTCAAAAAAGCACGGTGTCTGTAGACCTCCCACACACAGATCGTAGACGTACATGCTACGCACTGCAACTGGCTGTGGTTCCAATCAGCCTGCAGATGAAACCCAGACTTCAAGGTGCCCAAGCTGGGGCATGGAACCAGCAACCGCTACCGCAATCATCAAGGACATGACAGACCTCAAGCTCTCGACACCCACGTCTGACTCATCACCTCCAGGGTTAAGAGTACGACCTATGTCTGACTCATTTTTCATCTACACCAAAACCAAGGTGTTTTTTTTTATACGCTGGGTTTTCAGGATCACAATGAATTATGAGAAAATGGTATCAAAACTAAGTCATGCTGCCGTCGCCTTCTCAAGTCTCTGCAATGTAAGGTAGACGCACAAGAGTCCTAAAGGAGCCTAAACTGTAGTGTAAGCTTTGTTGGAACAGCCTATATAGAAGCCTGCAACGTCGGTTTGGGTCATGGTTTTATTTTGAATGGCCCACATCTGTCTTCATATCTTTCAACTGCATCCAGCCCACAGACCAATAAACAATCTAGTTACATCATAACCTATCCATGTCATTTTGTAGCATCACGTTATGTTTCAATGCCTAGTTGTTGTTTTTTAATACATTTCACAATACGTCCAATATGTTTGTGCACCACATAGTTGGCTCCTTTTTCATGCTTACTCATATCTTGCATGACAAAGGAACATCTAAGCGTAGTGTGTGAGTGTGTGTCATGGGAATTGGTGCTGATGTATTACCAGAACCCCGTCAGCATTTGTTTGACCTACATTGTTTAGAGTGGCTTGACAGTTGGTCTGTTCGGTTCCAATTCTTCAAAATGTGAAAAGGAATTCTGATTAATTTGCTATTGGTAGAGAATTAATTCTCCATTGTTTCTTAATGGGATGGATGTGATAACCTTATGCCTGTATGAAGAGAGTCAAAGTGATTCGATAGAAAATGAACTGAACACAATCAAGTCAATCAAAGTATTTTATTTAACAGTACACTTTTAGAAGTGTAGCAAGTGATAATGTAATAACTTGTTAAAATATAACCTGTTAATGTAATAAATTGGCAAATAACATCACACTATTACTATTATTTCATAATATTGAATGTATAAACTTTTATTTAATGAATTTTTATGTTCTTTTTATTCTTACAAAATAATGTGTTATTACATTATCTGGTGTAATAATGTTATTACATTTTCAACCCATTTAGATTTTATTACATTTTGACATTTTGTGCTTATTTGGGTTTCGGTTGACAAAATTACTGAGGCTACACTTCCAGATGTAAACCTCTTGTCAGCGCCACGAACAGAGAGACAGATTGGAATTTGCAAAAGATACAAACATGAGTCTGATAAGTTTTGAAAACACGTTTTACGGACAGATGAGACAGAGATCAACCTTTACCAGCGATGGAGAAAGAGAGGAACTGCACTGGACCCTCAGCATACTACTTCATCTGTCAAGCATGGTGGAGGCAGTGTGAATGTCTTTATTGATAATGTAATGAAGTAATGGCAGCAACAGAATGACAGCAAGTGTACAGAAACATATTGTCCACCAATATTCAGAGAAATGCCACAAAACGCATTGAATTGAAGACAATGACCCGAAACATACTGCAAACTTAACCAAAGAGCTTATCAGGAGGAAACAGTGGTAGTGGCCCAGTCAGTCACATAGTAGATATGTGAGCCTTAAATATGGTGTAACATTTGCATGGTCCACTCTTTTGTAACCCCCAATTTGAACCATTTCAGTAGAATCACCCACATAATGATAGAAATCAAGATGGATAGAAAAATGATACATAGATAGCTGATGGTAAAAAAGAAAGAAAGAGGGATAGAGATAGATGGAAAATACTACCCAGACACTTCCTCTTAGCACTTGTTTTATTTGTTAAAAAAGAAGTATATATAAATTTAATGATATATATATATAGCTACATATATATATAGCTTATTGCAACTTTACTTTAGCACTGGTTATGTTATTAGATGCTTGTTTGGGGAGGAGATGCAGGATTTTTCTTATGCCTACCTACGTTGAATGTTGTAAGAGAAAGGCGTTTGTTAAATGACTGTAACGTAACGTGAGATAAAGGAAAGACAGAAAGAAAGCAACATGACCACAGTGGCAGGATCAAAAATGTTATCTTGCTGGATCAAAATGTGTATCTTTAAAATCTGCAGCAGTCACAGCGGAAGTGCAGCACAGGCCTAACCAACACACACCAACACAGTCCACCTGCATATAAACACTGCTAGGAGACAGAATGAAACAGCAGAAGAGCTTCACAGTTTCACAGTAAGGTGTTGCTCTACGGAGGAGACTGCACAAGGATGCTCTTGGTGAGTCGGGCCGCTCTGCTGTAACTCTTACTGATGCATTGGATTACTTGTTAGAGGGCTGACTAAAAAAGAATATGATATGACATGACATGTTTTGATAGGTTGTGAGTGTATGGTTTGAAATGCTGCCGCACGATGCCACATTTCACTCCATTTCTGATATGTCTTCAAACTGGAGAAGGAATTCAGGAGGTTTGTCTCAGAGGCAAATTGTAGACAAAAAGAAACCAACAAGAACTTACACACTGATACATAAAGAAGAAATCCAAAAGAGGTTAACTGATGCTACAAAAGTTGGCCTATTACTTTTTTTTTTTTTTACCAGTTTGTACGTTTTTGCTGGTTTCTTTATGTCTTAAAGTTCCCATATTCTTCATTTTTCATGATTTTGTTTTCAGATATCGATGGCCAAAGCGCAAAACCTCCCATCTGCATAATTTTCTGATTGGCGGATTTCACTTTGGATGATGAGAACAAAAAAAAACACATTTTTTTTAGTTTTCTCAAAAAAGTGAATTTTTTCAGATAGGAGGTTTTGCTCTTCAGCCATCGATATACTACAGCTCAGGATAAGACGAATGCTCTTCATGATGCTTTGCAAATAAATATATCTTAGTGAAAACTGAATTTTAAGACCTCACAGGCGGAACGGTCACAATACTGGACCCTGATTGGTCAACAACAGCAGCTCTTCTAAATCAAATGCAGGCCAGTTTACAAACACTGCAAACTGGCCTGATTGGACGGATTTCAGGAATTCTTTAGTGAGGGGAGCCAATCAGGACCAAGTCCAATTGTGACACGTTTACTGACCTGTAACTTGAACACACGTCTAAATAAGCAGAGGAACATGTGAATTCCTGTAATAAGGGTCCTTTAAAACCGATCATGCTTACGCCGTTAAGACCGTTCTGCCTGGTTTCTTGAGTACAGGCAGTGAGAGTTTTGTTTCTGCTGGGCCTGGTGATGCCGCTTCATGGATCCAGGAGAGGCCAGGTGGTTCCGGTGCAGGTGGAGCGGCGAACCGGACAGAAGATGAGACTTATGCTGGATACCAACCTGCAGCCTCCCATCACCAGCATGTCTGCCTCACCTATCGCCCACATGTCTCTCACACCATGGACTTACACGTGAGGCGCTGCTCAGGTTTCATGATATGACAGCCTTTATTGTTCTTTATTGTTTGTTAACAGGTATTGTTCTCTCTCTCTCTCTCTCTCTTTCTCTCTCTCTCTCTCTCTCTCTCCATCCAGCGAGTCCGATGTGGAGTCTCGGTTTCCCAGACAGATCTTCCATGCTTCCTGTCTGACCTCAGGCTGCCTGAGCCTCCAGGGAGAGGGAGAGGACATGAACCTGGAGGCCAAACCTATCTACTACCAAATCCTGGTCCTCCACAGGTGAGGGACGGATATACGATAAAAAAACAAATTTGTTTTGATTTGTTTTGCTCCTACTTTTGTTTCCAAGACAAGTTGTAGCACTAAATTGTATTTGGATGCTTTAACAGGAAGTTTTTTGGGAGAATGGTTGGTCATCTTAACTAATCTTAACTAAGTAATGACAACATAGACACCAAAACCATCCATGTTTTCCCTGGTAGATCATTTTCACTCTTTAGTAGTTAAAGTGTTTTAGTGGTTTCCATTATATGTCCTGTAGATTCATAAATTATTATTATTAATTATTAATGAATTCTTGAGTAAACAGCAGTAACTCAATATAGTTGTATGTTTATTTTTCTTTTAATATTTGAAGTGAGCAACCAAGTATTTATCCTGTGTGCAGTGATTTATAGCCGTACGCTTTTGCTATGGAAAAAATAATGGTATGTTATTTTTGTGTCATATTTGGGGTAAACTTTTCAAATCTCCAACAAAAACTGCCAGACTTATCTGCATTTAAGACTTACTTACTTATTCAGCTTTAGAGCTGCTACAAGGTCTTTTCACTGGTGGCGGTTTTCTTGCTGTGGCGTCCCACCAGTGCTGAAGTAATAGTATAAATCCCACTGAATCAAACTCAATTGAATGAAACCTTGAATTTAATTGAATTAAATTGACTGATTTAAATTCATCCCCATCTAGTGTTGTCCAGTCCAGTCAATTCCAGTCCCAATTAGTCCTAATTCCAGTGTTGAATTAAGTCCAGTTCAACTAAATTTAATCCTATAGTCTATTTTTACAAACCCACTGAGAATCACATTTTTCCATCCCATACCACAGGATCCCAAGAAAGGGGAGGAATAGCAAAAAGGGACGCAGCAAGGGAGGGAGGAGGGCTGCAGAGAACAAGTACGCCTTCAGACTGGGGACGGAGATCATCCCAGTGGGTTGTACCTGTGTGAGGCCCAGTACTGTACCACAGGAGTGATGCTGGGAGGACTTTTGAATTCAAGAACTGTGCTGTAAGTGCTGTTTTATTCTTTCTGATGGAGGCATCATGTTGCCGCGGTGGCCCAGTGCTGAATGACTGCGGGGGCAAACGGTGGTAGAAATACCAGATGTGTTCAATTCAATTCAGTCCTTTTTTTTTGGCTTTCTCTACAGAACAGTCGAGCCTTGAAAGTGTTAGTGTGTCCTTAGAAATATATATATATATATATGCATATGTGGTGTGGTAATATATATTTTGCAGGTGTGCATGTTTTTATTTTGTATCTCATTTCTTTACTTTTACAAAGGTATTTTTATTATAGTGTTGTCCTCTTTTTCATGCAAAGTACTCTGAAAGGCTTTATCAGTTTAGTCATCCCAACTCTGATGTGAAGGATTTTGATTGATTAAGCACATTAATAAAAAACATGCACTGTAGAATATATTTGTTATTTGTGGTAATTATTATGAAATATCTTATTTAAGCTCATTTACAAATACACATTATATATCCATATGTACTTAATATGAACTTAATTGTGTGAAATGTTTCATGGATGTGTTTGGCAAATAAAAAATAATCGTATCAGAAAACAGAAACCAATGGATTTATGATGATATCGTGCAAAATGTAACCATGCCACAGTTATATAATTATGGTGGTTGTTGTTAGTTGTGTGGTTAGTATGGTGTGGTTTTGTGTGTGTGTGTGTGTGTGTGTGCATGACTGTATTCAAGTGTAAGCAGAACGTCAAGATATGAGAAATTATGGGAACCGGAGCAAAGTTGTCAGTTCAATCAAGCTCTTTTTTTTTTTACTGACCATGCCAAATAGATACAATCAATCCAGCCTTTAAGATATACAGCAACACACAATTACAGCAGGTACAAACCCCATGTTACTACTCCCCAGTTACAGTGCAAACATTTTAGACATCACGATCAAGTCAGTATGACTCAAAAACTCAAGCAAATTTCAGCTCACTGTTTTCTCCTTTTGTGGGCATTTCATTCAACATTTCCTCGACAATCACAAATTGACAATCAGAGTACAGTGACACATGCCAAAGCAAAGTGCAACCCCTGGCTAGTCAGGAAACCCAAGCTCCTTCCTTCAAAACCTGTCTACCATCTGAAGCAACGTAATTTAATATTATGCCTTCTTGTGATCTGTTCCTGTTCTTGTCTGTATTCACTCACTGTATGTCATGTATGCATATGTGCTTTTGAGTTGTGCTTGATGACATAAGAGTGCAGTCAGTTGTCTAAATCTAAGAGACTGATCTACTACTACACTACAAGTATGATCTAAAAGTTTTCTAAATGACAAAATAGAGCAGAGCTCCTTTGCGTTTCAAGCTTACGGTGTGTTTTTCTTTTACTTCAAGACAAAGCACTGTGAACCAACCCCGCCCCCCCACCCTGATTTTTTGTTTCACGTTCATAAACCCTTTACTGAGATGTACTCAGATTTACTCTGACTTAATATACACAATGTTTGGTGTCCCCAGGTCGAACAACCCCAAAACGGTACAGCAAAGAATTAGCGTGAGAAATTTAAAAATTTGAATTCAGAGACAGTATATGTGTGTGTTTGTGTTTGTGTGTGTGTGTGTGTATGTGTGTGTGTGTGTGTCTACTGGAAAGTACCCTGTAAATCAACCTCTGAAGAGGCTTGAGACTCCTGGTTATGACGGTTATTGGTTATGACTGAATAGGGCCTCTTGCTGGATCTGTGGCCGGTTCCTCATGCACATCATACCTACTTTCAAATCATCATCTCTCCACACACCAAAAAAAAACAGCCTTCTGGGTAACACTTTAGGGTGCACTTCCCGTTCTTTTCCATAATTACAGTGTAATTAGATGTAAACAAAACAACAAAATTGGTTCTGTTGATGCAAACAGGCTTTACCTTGACTGATGATTTACTTGTTGACTAGTTGGATTCAGTGACACCATCAGTGAACCATCAGTAACAGAGAGAATATGAGTCGTGTTTTGTATAGCAAAACTAAAGTACCCTATATTAGAATTTGTTGCTGTCTGATTAGCAAACACAGACTCCCCTCTTTCAAAAGTCTTAAATTCATCTTTTTGTTTTGTTTTGTGTTGTCAATAACCCCGCCCCCCCACCCTCCTTAGAAAAACGAAATTGTTTTTGAATTTCAACATCAAGAGTTGCTTAAAGTTTGTACAGCTTGTTCAGAATCATTACAGCATACATCAAATATGAAAAGTCGCCATTTCCCCTTCACTGAGTTGCTTTTGAGTGCTTTTTTTCCTGCACTGTTTTGATTTCCGTTTTTTTTCTTTTTCTCATGACTCAAAAAAAAGACCCCAGTCCTGCTCTTTCTCTCTCTCTCCGCTCCCTCGCTCCACTCGTCTACCGGCAGGCTTCCTCCTTCATTTCCTTGTTCTTCCTCACTTCTTCTGCGTGTTTGTCCTGTCAGACGAACACAGAGACGACAGCAGCATCAGTACCATGAATGTATTAGCATTAATGTGGCGGCATCCAGAGATTTCCGCAGAACAAAACAACTCAGAGACCGAGCATAAAGATTTGATGATTACAGATCAAGTTAAAATGGAAATGCAAGCCAAGTTTATGAGTCAGATTTTTTTCCACACAATGCAGATCTCATTTGCACTTAAGAGAAAAAAAATTAAACAATCTATTTCAGTCTGAACGAAACAGCATGCATCAGCGATTGATGTAAGAAACACGTAGAGATGTGAAGCACACTACAAATAGTCCAAATAGGAAGAAAAGCTTCAAGAGTCCACAGGAAACACCATAGTAAAGCCATACAATTGCAAGCCGAGACCTTGCAAGGTTGCTCCAGATTTTCAACTGCATATGATACTTATTCATTGTATTTGATAGAACATATACAACAACACCCTCCAGCCTTTAAACCTCAAAACCTCTGCTATCACAGACCAGGGTGGGGTCAGGAGGCCAGCAGGGTGTTTACTTTTAACCAATAGGGGCCTTAGAAATATTGATATTGTATCGGAAACTTATGTCTAGGATTGATATGTTTCATTATATAGTAGGAATACAAACAAGTTTACAGCTACAATAATTTTATTTAGGGTTTAGGATTCACTTTAACTTTTTTGCTGTCATTGTTCTGGTGAACCGCCACCCATATTGTCAACTCAGCTTTAAGCTTGAGGCCTAAAGTTTGAGAAGAACACCCAAACCTCTAGAGCAGGGGTAGTCAATTATGATTTAAGGAGGTCCGGATAGAGAAAATTTGCTCATGTACAGGTCCGCAGCATCATCATGTTTAAGTTGCATTATAATTTAGTTATACATTACGATTAATTTATATATATTTAAGTAGCATTGTCATTGTATCGATCATAGTTGGCTTTAAGATCACTTATTTTTTGGAGCCTAACTGCCGAATTTAGTGGGTAACTTTTATCAAATGTATTTTTATGCTTGGTATCGTAGTGGCGTTTCACATTCCCACTTTTAACCACTGCCACCGTCTCAGAGCAGATGAGACACAGCGCTTTCGAGCTTCCTACGGGAAGGATGAACATGAACGCCTCGGTCCATTCCGGATTAAAAGCCCGGTTTTCGGTGTCAACCTTACGCCGTTTCGCACACGCCATGGTACACTGACTCACACTTTGGCCGCTTTTCTCTCTCTCTCTCTCTCTCTCTCTTGTCTTCTCAATCCTTTGTATTTCTCTCTCCCTGTCACTGTCACTCCCGCTGTCACAACAGTGCCAGCTGTTTTCCGCGCCTCTATTCAATGAAGGCCCGCCCTACTCTGCCTGTGATTGCCTGACAGCCCGCCCTACTCTGCCTGTGATTGGCTGACTTTCTTGCCACAAACCAAAGTCAACGAGTACTGGTCAATCAGAGACAGGCAGGATGTCCCTTTAGCATCCCTGAGTAGCATATAGAAACCGTAGAAACACCGTCATAAAAAAGTCGCCGGTCAAAATGTAATCTCCGCCAAAACTGATTAAAACTCAATAATTTGTCGGTTCCGGCTCTGGGTCCGGACAGGACAGAGTCTGGGTCCGGACCCGGACCGCGGTCCGCCTATTAGTGACCTATGCTCTAGAGTCTAGGAAAACATCCTAGCAGTCTAGAACGGCTACAGATAATCAAATGGACCAAATAGTACCTTCTCTTGCAGCCTCTCCAGCATGGCGGCCAGCAGGGCCTCCCTGTTCTCCTTATTGGCCTCCATCTTCTGCTCCAGCTTCTCCTTGGCGTTCTTGATGAAGTTGTTGTTCTCCTCAAAGGCCTTCTGGATCACCTCGCGCTCATGCTCCCTCTTCTCCGCCAGGTGCTTCAGCAGCTCAGCCTCCTGGCACTAGAGGGCGATAGAGGAGGATTAAAGTTGGTGGCGTCAACAGATGATCATTACAAAATCCTCAAATCTCTCTCACAAACTTTTGCCAGTTTGTGTAACTGGCTTTTGAGGTTGTCCCCCACAAGCAGAAATTGATTCATGACCCTGCATGGGACTGAGATAAACCATTGAATATGTGTCAAAAATCCACTTTAACAGTTTTCCAGTGGTTGTGGCTCCATCCTCTGGAACTATGCAGACTAATGTTCATGCTGTAGTCTGGTTGCACCACATGTGACCACTTTTTGAGCACTACTAAGTCTGAGCTCACCGATGTCCCTAACGCAGACATTATAAAGCAGCTCATACATGCATGGAAGGGATTGAGCTGTCACAGACACATGGCTGTTGATAGACACATTAGACGTGGCAGGACCAAACCTGTGACCTTTCTGATCCACCTATAATTTCTCTCTCCTCACCTTTCCCCTCGCCTTCCCTCCCCCCCTCCCTCTCTCACCACCATCCTTTTTTGCTTGATGAATATGAGCCTTTGTGTGTGTGTCTTTGCATGTCTCTCTTCTTTTTTTTTCTTCCACTTTATTTTTTTATTTAGGACAGCAGGTTAATAAGACATACATTAGGTCGAGAGTAGCTTATTGGTCCTTAGGTTTTACATATTTTTTTTTTTTTTTTTTTGGTAACATTTGGGAGACAGGACAACCATGTACATACATCTATAAACAAAATAATTAAATGAATAAACCTTAAAACATGAGAGATTTTAAGTGAAAATAAAATTAATATAAGATCAAAAAAACCCAAAAAAACAACAAAGCAGATGACATGAAAAAGGCAATATTTTCATTCCACCGACACCTCTATGAAATCTGGCCGTAGGGGTGCATGTCTCTCTTCTGATCCTCATCTCCTCCTCCACCACCACCACTCCCCCCCCTCCCGTCTCATCGCTCTCCCCCTCCTCTCCTCACCTTTCTCCTCTCCTCGGCAGCCTCCAGTTTCTTCTGGATCTCCTCCAGGGACGGGTCGCGGCGCTGCGGCATGGTGGTGTTGAGCTCCGGCACGCTGTCGAAGGACGGCGGTTTGAGGATGACCTCGAAGGCCTGGCCCGACGCTCGCTTGTTCAGCTCAATCACCTCCACGTCTTTGATGACGCACCAGCCCAGGTCCACCGCATCTGTGTCGGATCAAGTCCATGTTTATTAAAAATCATCAATCTAGTGTTGTAATCTACTCTTTCGGTGAACCCGCTTTCCCAAACCCCACCTCATCTACATCTGATTTCTGATGACATCTGATTTCCTGAATTTCCCAGAGTGATTTTTGACAACCACCAGAGAATGTGCCTGAATTTGTTGCATTCGGCTGTGGGTTATTCACATCAGAGCAAGTATTTTTCCTTCCTGCTACGTGTCTTGCAGCTGCATTGCTTTCTGGTCTATTGAGGCTACTGTCAGGGGAGAACCTGGTATCTCTGCTGCTTCCACAACGGATTTCTCTCTGTATGATCATTGAACGCTAGTACAAAATGGTGGGTCTAGAAAGAAGCCCTTTTTTGGTGTCAGCTCTGAGAAACTGTATTATATTTATTATGTGGGAGGTCCTGTGTAGTCCCATCAGTTACCAACTCTGTAAATTGTTGTCTCTGCACCTCTTGACGCAGCAGAAAGTAACAGAATGCAACATGAAGTGAAAGCCACTATAGAAATCCCCCACGGTCCATCTATGCATTTTCCAATTTTCCATTTTCCTCTTGGGGGTGGAGCAACATAGCAGCAGAAGTGCAGCAATCATCTAAAAAGCTGAGGTTGGCACAATGGCCACATCTGTAAAATGCTGTGTTAAATGTACAGCATTTAATATATCATGTCCCCTATAAGCGCTGATACTGCCTTTTTATTCCTGATTTGATTTGCCATTATGTTATGTGGAATACTGTATGCCAGCAGTAACATTGACTTTCCCATTTTCTGATTCCTAGTAAGTCATTTCCAAACCATGGAGGTAGAATAAAGCATATTTGATATTAAGAGATATTCAGGAGAGGGTGGGATGATGTTTGTCATAGTTTAGTCTTAGTTGTTGGTTATTCCCATGCATTTGTGAAATTATACAATGTTGTCTGCATAGTTCTCATGAACACTAGGGTCATGAAACTCCATCTACACGTACAAGATAAGGTAAACTTTAAAGTAAAGTAAAAAATATAATAGTCACGCAACAGCCGAAAACTAGTTAGTTGGTGTGTTTTACCTTCTGCCTTGTATGTGGGTTTGTCTGCAGTCTGAGGGTTCAGGCAGGAGCAGAACAGAGACACCAGGGGGAGCTCTTTCATCTTCTCTTTGTAGGCTGAGGATGCACACACACACACACACACACACACACACACACACACACACACACAAACGCTTGTGTTATGCTTGTCATCGTGTTGACTCATACTGAACGATGAACTTGTATTCAATGACTGATTATGTTAGTCTCATTTTTAATGACAATGGCAGGAGATCATGATAGTGATAATAATGATAATAACAGTGATTACGATAATGAATTTATACACAGTCTTGATAGTATTTTGATTTAAAAAAAAAACAGTGAGGCGATGATATGAGATAGTCGAGGGTGGGGAAGGGTAGATGTGTCTCTGCTGTTGCTGCATTTACCTGCCAGGGTCATCTTGTCACGTTGTACTGAACTCTCCACCGATACTGATGCTTCTCACTCTGCCAGAGAGAGAGAGAGAGAGAGAGAGAGAGAGAGAGAGAGAGAGAGAGAGAGAGAGAGAGAGAGAGAGAGAGAGACAGAGAGAGAGAGAGCAGCTTTGTAGGTCATATGAAAGGAACTCTGCTATACATACATTACTCTTAAATGACGCAAACAATAAAGTCACAAATTCACATTAGAGATGAGTAAGCCAGCTAATTACTAAGCCAACATAAACGTGTAGTGAAGAGGTAATACTGTATATCACAATGCAAGAAAATACTGGAAAAATACTACTGCTTTGTTATTTGCTTTTTTTGCCTTGAAAACAAGACTTTTAGCCTATGTGACTTTTGAAAGGCAGAAATTTCAGCACCTGGTGAAGTGTTGGGAATGAATGTAATCAATGGAATGCTCACACATGTATAGTAAGACAAATGTGTGCGTGTGTGTGTGTGTGTGTGTGTGTGTGCGCGTCCTGTCAGCCCTCTGTAAATCATGTGATGCAGGTGGGAGAGCAGCTGTACATCTCTAGATGAAAGACAGACAGAGAGATCAACTACCAGACTAAATCGTTTCCACTACCTGCTCAAAAATGTTTTTCAAACCTTTTAACAATACAGCGATATGTACAGCAGAGCAAAGCTTTCTCCGTGCTCTGCTGTCAAGGTGTCACTGCGATGTGTTAATCACATAGAGAGAGAGAGAGAGAGAGAGAGAGAGAGAGAGAGAGAGAGAGAGCGAGAGAGAGAGAGAGAGAGAGAGAGAGAGAGAGAGAAGCAGCAACCCTCCCACCAGACCTTTCTACCAACTGCTCTCTCTCTCTGTCAGATGGTCTCGTCAACACTGAATTTATGTACATCTGAAGGATGCTGTGAATCTGTCACAGACAGACAGACAGACAGACAGACAGACAGACAGACAGACAGACAGACAGACAGATAGATAGATAGATAGATAGATAGATAGATAGATAGATAGATAGATAGATAGATAGATAGATAGATAGATAGATAGATAGATAGATAGATAGATAGATAGATAGCTAGATAGATAGATAGTTGTAATATATATTGTAATGGTTCAGACTGAGGGGTGTGGTTGAGGCGTTGGCTGCATGCGAGGGAGAATCAGGTTGGTAGGCTGGTTCTCCCTGCATCCGACGCCTGATTGGACAACTGCAGCCTGGAACCGAGTGAGTTGGGAACTAGACTGGCAGCGGGAACACCGACCTGAGGGACTGAAAAGCTGAAGACTGATGTGGCTTTACATGGCGGCCCTGATCTAGTGTGTGTATAAATAAAACCAGTAAACTCTCTTCACCGTATCCTGCCTCTGTCTGGCTCGACCCCGGTGCTAGCAAGCTGCCGCTACAGTGACAGACAGGGCTGAATCAGTTCCAGGCCGCATGTCCACTTCGCCTCAGTCGGCCGCAGCCGGCCTACCAGCCTGATTCTCCCTCTCATCCAGCCAACGACTCAACCACACCCCCCCGGTCTGCCACAGACTTGTACCAGCACAAGCAAAAAAAAACAGACAAATGGACAAAACTGTCTCCGTATGTTGACAAGATGGCAGCGAAGTGTGTCGATCACAACAAATCGTACTCTGAAGGAAGTGATTGATCGCTTGAGAGGCGTCAGTGTTTATTACATCAAATATTTAAGATATTCCTTGTAGGTAGACTAACTGGGAATTTCACAATGTGGCGCTGCTCTGGTTGACCTTTTTCAGGCCGGGACGCACTGAGTAAAGTGTAGGTACAGAGTAGTGTAGGTATAGTTGTGATCTGTTGAGAGCATGTGGTTCTGGCACTTCCTGTTGAGCCTTCTGGAGGCGTCGGGGGTCTAATCCAACCGAGCATCTGTGAAGGGAGGTTTGCCACCAGACAACCCCAGTGACATTCCCACTCTCACCCACCTGCCCTTCCTCTAAAGCCCTGTTCAGACGGGATTCCTTTTCAGGACAATGTAGGTGAAGTCCTTGCTAACACCTGTATCGTGTGGGTTTCTGTTCAATGCAACTGCTGTTTTTGGCATTTTCATATTCGGATTCACAGTTCATATTTTCATATTTTGGACTACATGAATCTCTGTCATACAAATTGAAGCAAAATGACAACTACCGCTTCGGCTCTCCGTACAGCATGGCGGTAATAGCAAAGAAAAGTTGCAACTGGACCAGAGTTGAGACATCTGATATCAGTGCTGGAAGAAAGAGTCCTTTTAGAGTTCATTCCAGAAGGAAATGACACAACATTCACCAACCATCTCAGGGATGTCGGACCGGACAGGACTAGTTTTACACAAGGTTATTTTTACAGGAGGTAAAAGAGGCCAGAGTTTTTCCTGGCGCGGGCACAATCCGTACAAATTACTGACATGGCAAATTCAGATTGGATTTAAATTACAGACAAGCTCTGGTAACGTTACTCCACCTCACCCTGTGAAACGAATCCCGTCCAAATAGGACTAAACATCCAAATGAAATGTCTATAGGCGGTCACCCAAATAGCACAAGGGACAGTTACATCAGATTCTGTGTATTGGTAAATATTGTGTACTAACCATACAACGTTTACACTGTTTTCTAGAGCAGATGAGAGAATGCCCTGTGTACAAAAAATATGAGTCTGCACATTTCTATGTAGTCCGTGTCCAACCTAAGATCCATTTCCCTGTTTATTTCCTGAACAGCAACCATGGCCAACACATGTAAAGAGCAAGCATGGGCTCATTTTTAGTACTATCTATTTTCAGAGAAAGTTATTGTATTGTGGCAGTTTGTCAGTTGAATCCGCAAACAGGTTGGAAAAATCTGGACGAGGAAAATGAACAAAAATGAATCATGACACACACTGCTGCTCCCACATATGTGTTTAAATGTTTTATAACATTTTGAGCCTCGAGTTCTTCGTGAGGGATCATCAGGAGGAGATTCTTTGTAAGCTACTACACTCTACACCTGCTTAAACTTGAATTGGGAGGTGCAGGCGTCTCTCCTCTCCTATTCCACTTGGCATGGCGGCAAATAACAACGTGTTGTTAAAAATAAAATGAAGAATGAATATGTCTGAATATGCTATTAAAAACCTGCTGATCTGAGTTCAGGCTGGCATCTTTTAATTCCCTTCATAAATCACATTTTACAGAATATTCATATTTATATATTTTTTTATCTACCTATTTTATTCTTGTTGCATTTCCTTTTTCATTCTTTTGCAGTCCTATAATAATAATAATAATAATAACAATAATAATAATAATAATAATAATAATAATAATAATAATAAGAAGAAGCAGCAGCAGCTTTCCGATTCCCAGCATGTGAAATGGCAGAAGAGTAGGTCAGTACTAATACTAATGAGTCCTATCACAGTCCTACAGCAGAGGAGAGAGATGCCTCATTAAAATGTGGAGCACACACTCTTCTGACTACTGTGGCATGGTCCCAGTGGAATACACACACACACACACACACACACACACACACACACACACACACACACACACACACACACACACACACACACACACACACACTTCTCTACCGACAGGAGACGGTAAGGGCCCACTGCCTTGCCCTGTTGTGACCGGTGTTTTAATTTAACTTTAGTTCAGTAAAGGAAACCTGAAGGTACACACACACACACACACACACACACACACACACACACACACACACACACACACACACACACACACAGCTGCTTCTCATCTTCTGCAACCACCCGGGCTGCAGATCAATGCATTGCTTCCTGCAGGGGTAAGCTGTCCATTTCTTGTTTGCCAATACTGACAGAGAGAGAGAGAGAGAGAGAGAGAGAGAGAGAGAGAGAGAGAGAGAGAGAGAGAGAGAGAGAGAGAGCTGCAGGAGAATCTAAGTGGGCAGGTCATAAAGGCCATGGGACACATGGGGAACATTTGCCCATCATGTTCATGGGCAATTCTGCTGACAGTTATGCCCAACGGTATTTTTTCATTATATTTTTTTTACTGTTATCCATAGAAATGTTGTCCCATGTGATCACCTGCTGTCATCTCTGCAGAAGGCAATAATTGTCATCTAACTTCTGCTGAAACATCATGACTTTCAGAACAGGAAACCAGCTAACAATCACCGACCACACTGTAGCTGTGCACAGACTCGTCTTCTGAACTGTCCTCTTATTCAACTTATCCAGACCCAGACCCAATATCATAACATAATACATGAGCAGTGCTTGATTTGTCTAATTTTGCAAGGCTTAAGTCACTTGGTCACTCTTTAAATGTTGAGATGATTGAGTGCACCTTAAATTATTCAGACTCTGGAAAAGACATAAAATGTATTTCTGCTCAGATCCACATATTTAGTGCAGAGAAGATAGAAATGGCAATATCCATTATGGAAAGGTGACCTAATGCTCAATGCTTCATATTATAAAATATGAAATGCTATGATTTTGTCAGCAAAAGTCTGTAGCATATAACAAAAATAGATTATTAGATTACACATTTTCTAACAGTGGATGTTTTCATTTGGAAATGAAACGTCATATACAGGGAACCATGAACACCTTCAGCCTCCTAGACAAACCTCATGTCTCCAAGAGGTCAAAATGAAAAACAGTGCAGACAGTAATGCAGATAATAGCACGTATACCAGTGAAGGTCTTGATCAAGGTATGCTGTTCATATACATCTTCATATCCCAATCGCAAATATCCTAGTAAACAAAAGCACACGGAATATTATGAATATTACCACTGATCATGAGCAATCCAGCTATAATATTCTGGTTTCTCACAATCAGGATAGGGGGAGTGGTTAGTACATGGGTGTTACATACAGCAATCCAAAAACAAAGTACTTGTGTAGCCCAAATACTGAGGGAATATGAGCGTGTATGATAACACCCGTCTATAGCTGACAGTGGTACGAGCCATTTTGAGACAGGTTGCCTCAAACGGGGGACAATGCAGAGATTGTTTCCTAAATTGTTGTTTTCCCTCCCTTTCTTCCCTAAAATCTACATTTAACAAGATGGATGCCTGCCCTCCTCTTCCCCCTCCCCCTCCCCCCGCCCACACACACACACACACACACACACACACACACACACACACACACACACTTATAAACCCCGAGCCATGCTGAAGGTGAAACAAAATGCGACACAGGAAACACTAAATAAATGTGATAATTACTTTTTTCATCTACTGACCACATACACAACAGGCATATGCTCTCTCTCTCTCTCTCTCTCTCTCTCTCACACACACACACACACACACACACACACACACACACACACACACACACGCACAGACTCTCTCATCATCACCCTTTTCTGGTCCCTCTTCTCTCTCCGTCTCTTTCACACACATAAACACACAAACACACTCCCTCACCCGCACCCCTCTTCTCTCTCTCTCTCTCCACCCCAATATCCGAAACAAAGCTGCACATATGGAGGATCAATAATAAATGACACAGGTTACACACCATGGAGCGTGTGAGCACAGTACATCGAGTTCTCTCTCTCTCTCTCCGCAGGGTGGGGGGCACCCTCCTAACAGCAGAAACCACTGCATCATCACTATCCTTGCCCTTGCCTTGTTACACCACACCACACCAACACACACACACACACACACACACACACAGGCTTGCACGCACAATTCAATGACATCAGTGCAGTAAAATGTGAGCTTAATAACCGATAAAAACCCAACACTGCTTTGTGTAGCTCGATGTTTTGGTCAAGCGAGGCCGGTGCAGACTTACCCCCTTCTCTCCCCGTCTCAGATTCTTTGGAGATGATGGTGGTCCGGTAACTACGGTTACCCCTGTCTGGCTCCTCGGATACAGGCGCCGGGCAACAGCATCAGCAACAGCATCACTCCTGCCTCCATGACATCACCTAGGGGGTCTCTTATTGGTCCAGGACACTGCCAGCATCCATCGCTCAGAGCCAATGGGAGTGGAGAGGAAGGATGGGGGGGAGGGCTGTCCGCTCTCTGTATTTTACTGCAGGGTGGGTGGCAAAAACTGTATTTTTATTATATGGCGCAGCAGAGTGTGTGTGTGTGTGTGTGTGTGTGTGTGTGTTCGTGCACGTGTGTGTATATTTGTGTATGGGGAGAGTTGAGTGTCGTAGTGCATGAAACTGGTGTGAGGAGTGGTAGTCTTTGTGTCTGTCTGTATGTGCGTGTGTGTGTGTGTGTGCGTGCGTGCGTGCGTGCGTGCGTGTGTGTGTGTGTGTTTCTCAGCAGGGTGCACTGCCAGGCAGCACATGTGAGTCTAAATTATTTAGATCCTTAACAGTAAACACACAGACAAAAAGGAATCCTTTGCTGTGTGAAGCACATGCAATTTATCATACGTGGTATGTGCATGTTTGGGTGTGTGTGTGTGTGTGTGTGTGTGTGTGTGTGTGTGCACTGTCACAACATAAATAATAGGCATTAGGCATTCTTAGAATGAAATGCATAAACACTGGAAAGTAATTTTGATTACTGATAATACATTTTACTACTACCACTATTGTAAGTACTATTAATACTGCTACCACTACTACTACTATTACTACTACTAATAATAATAACAATAATAACAATAATAACAATAATAATGTTATTTTTAATATAGCTCTTTTAAAAATCATAATGCATCAAGCATCAAGCAAAGTGAAGGTGAAGTGTGTTGCCGCCCTTTGATCCTGTATTCAGCTCACATAACCTACATGATGTCACCACGTCGTCCACAGACACGCAAGATGAAAGCACTGTGTGCTTACAACACCACTGGGGAGGAGAGAAACAGGGAGGGAGAGAGAGAGAGAGAGAGAGAGAGAGAGAGAGAGAGAGAGAGCGAGAGAGAGAGAGAGAGAGAGAGAGAGAGAGAGAGAGAGAGAGAGAGAGAGCTGCATGAGGTCACTGTCATATTAGGGTGTGTCCTGCTGCCACTGTCCCTTTTCTCTCTCTCAAATCTCCTCTCCTCTCCTCTCCTCTCCTCTCCTCTCCTCCACTGACGGGAAACACACATCTAACATTGGACATCACACACATCCTGGAAATGAGATCACTGGGGAGAGAAAAAAGAGAGAGAAAAATGAAAACGAGAGATAGATTGAAACAGAATGACAGAAAAACAGAGAGAGAGAGAGAGAGAGGAGGAGGAGGAGGAGGAGGAGGAGGAATCTGAGATCAGACATTAAACAGATTATTTCAGCGATTCCGAGAGAGCAAAGATGAGAGGGAGGATAAGAACAAAAAAATAGGAGACGAGGCCGAGGGGAGCAAGGGAGTATCAACACCCAGGGGAGACGAGACGAGACGGTGAAAAAAAACACTCTGGGGATGCAGGAAGAAGAGTCAGACATTGTGCAGAACGTTGTGCAGAACTGATTTTGCACGGCCACAAACTTTAGGAAGTGAAATCTGAATTATTTGAGGTTTCAAATGGTTCCAGACCTCTGGATGTCAGACTGTATTAGATTAAAGGCTTTGGGACGACCTATCGATGAAGAGATAGACCAGTTAACCAGATCAGCTGAAAGTCTGGTTAGAACAACTCTTTTTTTTTTAATCAATTTGAACATCATTATTGTTGCGTTTTCTGATGCCCAAATCCAATTTTCTTTACAATCTATTCTTTGATACATTCAGAATTTTAATTGAATTCCATTAATCCAACATTTCACATGCAGGCAGCGTTAAATTATACTGAAACCTCATGATTAACGAACCGTCACATATCTGAGCTTGTTTCTCTTCAGTATGCTCAATCAAGTCATATCCTGAGAGCACACTCAAAAACATGGACAGACACACACACACACACACACACACACACACACACACACACGCACACACACACGCACACACAACCTCTCCACTCCACTCCATTGCCAGCCCTCGTGGCCCGTAAAAACTCTGTTACTGAAACTGTTACAGTAGCAGCATGAGAGTTTTGATCTAAAGTCTGACATCATCCTCTCAGAGTCTCAGGATGAGATCACCGCCATCTGACTCGTGGTCTGACTCACTCCACTGAGTACGTGTGTGTGTGTGTGTGTGTGTGTGTGTGTGTGTGTGTGTGTGTGTGTGTGCAGGTGTCCATTGTAAGGCAATCAGATTACTGGTAAAATACTCTACAGGGTGATTCAATGTAAGCTGAAGGGCTTTTACCAGCATTGATATTGATGAGCAGGGTCTGGTATCAAGGGGAAACTGAGCATGTGCACCCACTTGCACTGGAAGTGAAGTATGATCGTGTTTTCCCTTTCATGCAGATGGGTTTGGTTTGAGAGTAGTTGATGGCTCAGTTGAAACTGGGATGCGTGGTTTGGTTCTTTCATAACAGTCATGCAAACAAATGCAAGATACAGCCACCATTCGTGCTAAATGACTACAAATCACGGGAGAAACAACAATACGCTTTAAATTGAGGGAAAAGAATATAAGTAAATTATAAATATAAGTTCAGCTAACATGATCCCCATCTAACAAATTAACAAATCCCCATGCAACATTGCAAAACAGAATTTTGGTTGCTGAATTTTTGTCTTAACCTTATTGAACGTACAGACCTCGGTTTCCGTTTTACATTAGCCAAACGACAGCCTGTCTGGAATAGCCTGTTACCATGGGAACAGTGAAGCTGACCGGTACAGTGAGAGAGAAGTGATGGACAGTTGGGGGGGGGAAAGGGTGTGTTCGCAGTCTGAGAGTAAGAGAGAGTCTGGAAGCATCTGTTCATGTCTGTTTGCAGGTGATGGACTGAAGAGGACTGGGAGCTCCTGACCTCGGGTGACGATGCTCGGCCTCGGCTGGCCTCCAAACTCTCCCTTCTGCCAGAAAATATATGTGTTTGCCTTTGTGTCTCCCCCGTCCACCAAGGCCCCCTCCAACACCTTTACCAGATGTGGGTAAAGGTGTGTACTTCCTCTCTGGTTGACCCCCCTCACCCCCTCAACACACACACACACCTCCCCGATGTATTGGCTGCAGGAGGTCTCAGACAGAGGTCATGAGTGAGGCGCACAAGGTGTCTTGTATAATGCCGCGTGTGTTCGTGTGCGCATACTCAAGCTTATCGGGTGCACCGTGCACACCATGCATGTGTGTATCAGGGGTCAGAGGTGCAGAACGAGGTGCTTTGCGGTAATGGGACAATATGACAGTTATGGGTCTCCTGTGTGGGCTTCGTCTACGGGTCGGTGAGGATGAGGCATTCCTGAAAGGCAGAGAGAAACACAATGTTCATTTTATGGTCTGCACTGAACATGAATAACGTTTACCTGCCACTCCCGCCGAAGCCTGACGAATGCAGTCGCCGCGTCTCCAAATTAGTTATTATGATGTAGAGAGGGAAAGGGAGACGGCGTTCATTTCATGGTCTTCAGAGAATGAAGGTGTAACTGACACTCCGCTCAAAGCCTGACTAATGCAGAGGGCATGTTTCTGCATTAGTACACCGCAGAGAGAGAGAGAGAGAGAGAAAGAGAGGGAGAGAGGGAGAAATGCAGCAACAAAGAAAAACAGACTGTTTAATAGTCTTCAATGAATGATCAAACGTCTGGCTGTCACTCTCAAGAATGTAAAGCTATGTGAGTGATATTCCATAAATATGAATTGTCACTTGTTGTCATTTCACCTTTTTAATGGTTGTGTTTTATCACTGTGCTATTAACAAGGGTGGAAGTAACACATTATATTTACCCTTGTTACTGTAATTGAGTCGTTTTTTGTATGCTTATACTTTTGGAGTATTTTTTGAAGTCAGTATTTTAAATTAAACACATGTTGTAGGTCTCCATAAGCCTTGCATCTGAAACTGGCCAACGGTAAATTGCATTTGTATCAACTATTGTTTGTGCTTTATTAGAAAGTAAACAATATCTGAAGTTGATGATGCAATTGTGCACTTATACATTTTTTTCAATTAAAAAATAGTTTTCAGCTCTCTGTCTCTCTCATACCTTTTACATTGCATGGGAAAGATCATACGTAACCATGTCTGTTTTTAAAAGTAACTCAGTAATGTTTACTCTAAGTACATTTTAAATGTGCTACTTTTTACTTTTTACACCAGCAATTTTACTTCTACTTCAGTAAGTCTTTCCACCCCTGGTTTTTATCAGCTCACTGTTATATTATATAACTATTATATACTAATTATTGGTGGACATTGTGCTCTGTCGCCCTCTTGTGCCAGGAAACTGTATAACTCCATTTCCACCGGCCTCTGCTTACCTCAAGACTGCCCACTAAAGTTACAGTATCCATTACAGGAATATAAATTCTGGTGTAGTTGTATTGCCCACTACACTGACAGTATCCATTTCTGTTACAGCCATAGTATTCCAGTATAGGTCTTAGACTTTCATGTACCTTGACTCAACCAGACTCACTTTTACTCCTATTTCACCTATTATTAAGTTCTTCTGCAAGCAAATATTTACATTTTTACAAGCATATAATTATATACAAATGTAATAATCCAGCATGCTCTGAATACATATTACAGGAATCTATTGTGGTGTAGAAAAATGCCAATACACAAGCAAAGAAAATGACCTGTGCAAAAAAAAAGGAATGATGATCTAATATTATTGTGTTGGTTGTGGTTAGGATGCTGATATTACTGTTTTTCTTTTCTTGTCTGTGAATCTTCCAAAGGGGAAACTTGCACCAACACTGCCCATATGGACACCTTTTGGACCAGGGCTATGTCTATAAATATAGCAGCCATCATTGGCTGAGAAAAGCTGGCCCGGACTAACATTCATTTTAACATGAAATGTGTTTGTAGTGCAGAAAAAAATGGCTTGAAATGGTTTCAAATATTCAACTTTCTCCAAGTGCACTTCATGTGTCTGAAGAGGCATGTAAAAAAAATCCTCAAAGGTGGAGTACATGACTCGCTAGATAAAATATATGAAGTGCTCTCCACTTTGGTGTGCCCTCAGAATTTTATTATGAAACTAAGGCGTGCCTCAGCATAAGAAACGATGACAGCCACGGCTTTTATAGAGCATGATTCGAATTTAGATGTCCCTGGTCGTGGAAATACAGTAGCTCACTTACAGGATACACAGAACGGGAGAAATAAATTGTCTTGGATAAATATCTTGACCTAAATTATGTGGAATACGCTAACACGCACTCACACAAAACTACACACACACGCACGCACACACACACACACACACACACACACACACACAGACTGAACCCACTTATCAAGCACAGCACTGCCAGGTAACCATCATGTCCATATGGACGCCATACGGAGCCGGGCTGCTTTATGTATTTACCAATAAATCAAATCTAATCCTCCTTATTGGCCTAGAAAAACAGTTGCACTTGATGTGACTTGCCGCTTGAGCAGCCTGAAACTGAGATAAATCACTTACAAGATAAAACAAACCAGGCAATCCGTCTTTCCTCCGCATTTTCCACCTGTTTTCAAAATGGTAATATGGTGTCTGTAAGTTACTGATGTCAGATGAAAACCTAGCATCTTCGAAGTAAACCTTTTAAAAATGGATTGATTATTTTTACAATGAATTATCTTTTATTTTTTAATCATAAAATCATTCATTGGCTCTACGATCCTATTTAAAATTCCTTTACATTACAGCCTGATAATATAAATAATGTAATACTTTAACCCCACACAGCTAATATTGTCATTTTTACTTTCTTCCTCTTTTCTCTTACCAGGCAAATAAATGCTTCAGGACAACTAGGACAGGAACTACGGATCGTGTGTGAGTGAGTGAGTGAGGAAACCAGTGTGTGTTTGTTCACCACAGAGGGAAGAGGCGCATGGTGTGTATTAAAGGTGTAAAGCACAGCAGTAAAGCGCTAACAGACAGACAGCCTCCCCACTGAGACGGCAACACTCGACTCTACTCGCCGTTCTCCTACCGAGAGACGACCGACCTGGGTAAGGAAGCAGCCTCCCATCAGCGGGGGGGAGAGAGAGAGAGAGAGAGAGAGAGAGAGAATGAGACAGACAGAGAAACAGAAAGAATATTGTAGCCTACACACACACATACAAACACTACCACTAACACACTCACACACTCTCACACACACACACGAATCCCCCCACCCCGACTGCATACTATCACCAAAACGGGGATGTCAACTTGCTCCCCGACTGTGTCAAAAATGACCTCATCCCCCCCCCCTACTGTAACAGATGCATATTTCAAGTCAGCATCCACAATTAGAACCAGATCCAGGTGGTGACCCACTGAACAAACAAGAGCGTTAGGGCCACGCCGGCTGACCTTTGACCCCGCTGGCAAATGGGTTTCACATTTTTCTCCAGGGAGGCGTAAGTTTTTTTTTCTTCCTCAGACCCAGAAGACGTTTTGTGGGCGACTGTCAGGGCTCATTGAACAAAATTTACCCTCCGTTTCACTGTTAAGGCGGCTACTGTTCACCTCTTGCGCTGCAGGGGTTAGGGGGTTACGTAGCCGCTAGCGTCACACAACATTAGCTTTCCCAGTCAGCTCTGCGAATGTGAATTTCATTTTCTCGCACTCGTGAACTGAAACTTCCATTGCAGGTATCAAAAATGCTTGCCGCGCACATTTTGACTTGATAATAACCATGTTTGGTGTGTACAGGAAAAGAAACGAGCAGGAAATCGGTTTGTGTCTGGCAGCCCTCGTAAGTGTAATGGGATACCACACAACTGTAGCAGTAAATCAGACATAGAAGCTCTTGATAGTGCTGTCTAGTATAGAGAGAGACACAGAGAGAGACACATTTTAACATTGTCCAGTAAACCACACTGAGACAGAGAATACAGCAGAGAGAGAGAGAAAAAAAAAAGAAAAGAACAAAAGACACAAAACAATTCCCTTCTGTGGCTATTTTTTTCTCACCCCCCAATCCTTTGTTCTGTTCTAAAAATGTTGTTGTGTTCTCCGGCGGTCTATCGGGGAATGCTGGGAATCTGGAACTACATTGAAAGGACTTCTATAGCGACTGTGATCCTATTTGATTTGCTGCCACACAAATGGCCGCAGAGAAATCCCTCCACGATGTCAACCCGGGGTCTCTACTGTCAGGTACAAGTCATGTCACTGTGTTTTGTTTGCTATATTCTCTGTCTCTGTCTCTGGTAACATGGACAATGTTAAAATGTATCTCTCTCTCTGTCTCTCTCGCTATACTTATCAAGGGAAAGAACTAAATCTGATTTACTGATATAAAAATACATACTTGATATTTATGCCAAAATCAACTAATCTTATTTTTCATGCATGACTCCTTCATTCATGCAGGACTATTTCAGTCCTTTCTGCCATGTGGTTTCAATTCAACATATTCCCCTAACGGTGGCAAAAGGTGATAAGTCAACATATTACTTCATGGTACAACAACATATCAGATATCATATTTGTATTGTTATCTTGAAATCTATCCGAGCCTTAAGGATTTTCAGCCACAAAGCATGCTTTGTTTCACCCTGGGAGAGGTATTATGTTGTAATACGTAAGTGGACAACAAAAATAACTGCCAACGTCATCAACGTCAGGACCACACGGTCTCCCTAATTTACAACAATTTGGTGAACAAGTCTGAACGGGCCGTTCTCCATTAGTTCAGGCAATTCATGAGGGAAAACACAGATGTGTGTTTGTGGAAAAGTGAATTACCTCCCTCTGATCCTCTGACCATCACCGTCCCATAAACCAGCACCAGGCCTCTGCCACGCCTTTGATCACCTTACACCACGGAGAACTGCTTCACATTCATCACTTCTTCAAGGAGAACTCAGTGATCTGCTGTTCCACCACAATCCCTCATGTAGTTCACTTTTTTTTCTTAAAAAAAAAGAAAGGATAATGTCAGTATTTCCCAGCTTTATTTCACAAACACAGTATTTGATACCTATGCACCATATATCCATTTTGCAAAAAATATTACCTGATGTTTGTTGCTAATAATATTTCATCTTCTAAAATATCACTATTTAGTAAGTAAAAAGTTCAAGATAACTAACTTCAGATAACTGAGTTTTCATGATTCCACTTTCATGATATAAATCTTTTTCATGTTATCCAATGGAAGACATTTCATTCTGGAATGAAACTTCAATGTCATATTTATGCATTTTTAAAGTGTACAAATGACAAATAAACTCAGATGATGATGAACACAATCACTCAGTCACAATAAGTGTAAAAAGTATGACCTCGTCTTGCCTTTTTCAGTAAAAGTAAGTGTGTGTGTGTGTGTGTGTGTGTGTGTGTGTGTGTGTGTGTGTGTGTGTGTGTGTGTGTGTGTTTCTTAACATCTCAGCTCCTACCTTTACAGGTCCCGGCTAGTGTTGTCCTGCTGGTATCGTTTTAGAGCAGGAAGGACAGAGGTCCTGCGGTTAGGACAGCATTCCCCTGTCCGGGGCCTCTTCTTCTTCCTCCTTCTCCTCCTCCTCTAAATCACAGCAGCAGGACCTGCAGGGGGCAGAGGGAAACATAAAACACCTCAGCTGTGACGTGCATGAAAGACTGACGGTGCAGCTCAGTGCAGGAGGCCAGAGGGGCCAAGGCTGGACTGACAGAGATGGATAAATGGACCAGGGATGGATCGATGGATGCCCCGAACGTCCACCCCCATGTGCAGGGGAAAGGGCAAAGAACCTCTTTTACTAATTCGTGCCTCAACTGCATTTGAAGAGTTTCAATGAATAATCTTCTTCGGTGTATAAAGTTTCAAACGGGCCTTAGTGGTAAAGCCACCCAGTTCTCCCTGCAGCATCAGACAACTGCTGAGAATTATTTGCAAATGCTATTTGACCCAGGTCTGGTTTCAATCAGTTTCAAAAATACTCCACCACTTCCTAGAAATTCTAATTCCCTTATCATGCCTGCCTGGCTGTTTTAGCTTATTTGTAAGTTAATATTATCATTTTTTCCTTCCTGCTTTCTTTCTCTCACCAGGTAACTATTTGCTTCAGGACAAATAGGCTAAACAATTAGGACAGGAACCAGACACAGTGTGTGTGTGTGTGTGTGTGTGTGTGTGTGTGTGTGTGTGTGTGTGTGTGTGTGTGTGTGTGTGTGTGTGTATGTGTGTGTGTGTGTGTGTATCAGGATGACCTCACAGACTTAAGGGGGATGCCTAAAGAGCTGAGACACCTGGTATAATGTAAGGGACATGAAACACCATCAACAGTTATGGGCTCAGAAACAAGACAGGTGATTTGAACACCCGTAACTCTTCACCGTGTTCAAAGAGTAAACCAGCATGATTATGAGATGCTAAGTTTTTCTTACTTGATTACAAACGTTTCAACAAAATCTGAAATTATGGTTGATTGGATTACAGTTCAGATTATTTGAGTTACTTTTTGCAGTCATTTTCCGGTGATCTTGTCACGTGCGTTACCCTGACATATACTTTATCTGAGCATCATAGGGAACACCTGAGTTTGTGTACAGCAGGTTTACGTTACACGCAACTGCACTGTGATGTTTGGATGTGTCTCGTGAGCTGAAAACCTCCTCTACCAGGTGACAACAAACACAAATGGCATGTATATTGAGCAGAGCTGTGGAGGTGGCAGTATTTAATCCCAGGCCAATAGAGATATACTGTATAGAGGTGGGTTGTACACCACAGCACCCGGAGGTAAATTCCAGCTTTAACGTCTCTGCAGAACGGCAGCGTTGGATCATTTGTCCAATAATAACAAAGGTGTGCGGTCCAGCGAGGCGAGACGAGACACAGAGGATAGAGAGAACTTTCTCAGCTCAAATACTCTGTGTTATTTCGTGGATAAATTGCCACAGTCACTCTCTGAAATAGTTTGGTGGGCCCGAGGTAGAGCCCAAGAAAAACAAAGTTCCCAGTTACTCCATTACTGCTGTTGAAATGGTAGTTAATGTGAGCGAGTCAATATCGGTGTGTGTTCAATAGACGTTTGCAGTGTTGGAAAGAAGAACGTCTTAATGAGTGTGAGTGTTGGACATTTCTGTGAGAATATAAGTAGAGATGTACCGATGATCGAACGTCTTGGATTGCTTTAGCAGCAAAGTAACATAAAATATAGATTTGTACTGTAGAGCTTGGCTTTGTTCCGCCCCCCCCCCCCCCCCCCCCCCCCTACTCCTGATGAGTGTTTCTACGTGAGAAAACTTCAAAAATGAGCACCAGTTGGGGTGAAACATCTTTGAATAAACCATCCTCCTAGTGATGTACCTGGTTACGCTTTTAGACAAGCACACACCACTACTAGTACCTTTTGAGGGACATGGATATCCTCAATGTAGAAACATGTGCAGTGTGTTTAGATGATTTTGGTACTATTTGCCTCAAGCAACCTTCATATATATCAAGTGACCATTGCTCAAAACAGATGTTGCTGTCACTGTAGCAGCTCAGAGGAAGTGTAGATTGATTATACTGCACCATGGCGTTTTTTATTGCGGCAGAGGCCTGGGGTGCAAAGTGTGAAGTTGTGTTGGTGTGTGTGTGTGTGTGTTTGACAGGGTATGTTTTGCTGGCGCTGCTACAACGTGTGTGTGTGTGTGTGTGTATCTGCACATGTGGTAAATTAACTTCTCTTCTCATCCATTTAGCATCAGGGCTAAATGTACATGACGGCCCCACACTGTTGCGGTGACCTCCGCAGCTAACGGCTCCTAGCTTCTGATCCCAGACCAGCAGGAATCCTCTCCTCAGCCGATCAGGGAGGGCAGCTATTCATGCTGCAGTGAGAGAGTTTAAGGACTGCTGCCACACCACGCTGGGAGGCTGATTTGAACAGCTGACTCAAGACTGCCTTGTATCGTCTCAGACTCTGAGCTATGTCCTCCTCTCGCCTCTGATATTGTTGACGAAGGTATCTTTATTCCACCGAAGACCGAAGATAGTTATCATAGAAAAAACATGCAAATCTCATGCATTTGCTTTGTAATATCTCAAATTTATAAACTAGAATGGAATTTTAATTTAACAGAAAACCCTTTGCACCTTTTAAAAAAACAAATCAGAATTTTTCAAACAATTCCTGTCAGGGGCCGAACCTTAGTGTAGCAGTAAAAATGGCTCTTCCATGATGGCTGGACATGGATATTCTGCTGAAAAACATTGCTGCATTATCATTACTAGTAATGTTTTTGCTTTATTGACCTCCACTCTGGCTGTGACAAAAACACATTACCAATGTTCTAGCTGTACAGTGTCCTGTCCAGTTCCAGGAGGATCATAAATCTTGATCATTTTTCAGAGAAAACAGATTCAACAAAATGATATATTCACTGGTTATTGCCTCTCTCTTTCGTAGTCAACTTCTCTGACTGTAAAGGTTTCAGGACAAATGTTCCCTTCAGAAACTTTCCCAAAGAGGACTTTCCATTACAATTCAAAACAGGACCGCACCACTTACCTAAGAACCATTCTGAAGCACTTGGTTTTTTAGTGTGTTTACAAAATGAAGCACCTCATTGAGCCCAGTCCATCTCATGCACCCATCCATCATGGTTATGTTCAGCTCAGTCAGTTCAAGTTCACGTACTGAAAAACATTTGGCAATTAAGGGTGTAATATCCAGCCTATGAAGAGATAATAAAAGCTCTGTCAGCAGCAAGTTGAAGTTTCCATTTATATTTTGAATTGACAGGAAATTGACTCCCTGGTGTGCGCAACACTGAATCCCGTCCACAGACTTAATCATCACATAGAAAGACAGCCTATAGAAAAAGGTGAAAGTAGATCCTTTCTTCTGTAAACATGTCTGCTCTTCACCCATCTGTCATCTGTTACCTTGCTGAGAGGCACCACTGAGGCCTGCAGGCCCGATGAGCTACTCTGCTGACTTAGACAAGTACAACATAGTCTGACATTAGCAGAATATTTCTATTAATACATTTATTAATTCATATGCATTAAAAACACATCCAAAATGGCCTCCAATTAACCATAGCAGAGTTCAGCGTTCACCTTTCCCAAAGGCAGCTTAACAGTCTTGTTCTACTCCAATTCTATTTTATTCTATTTGACTTTGTATTTTGTATTCTGCTTTAATGATATTTGATGAATGATATTATTTTTTCTCATATGGTTATGTGATCTCCAAATGATCTGAAATAAGTGTCATTTAACTCTCCTGAATGAGACCATGAGATTAGAGAAAAATCTCAAAGAAAATATTTCCTACAAACAGCTTTTTCCTATTGAGGCCATAGTGGGAGCTTATTATCATTATATATGTCACATGTTAGCATCTTCACATTTATCTCATAAAGTCTCAATCCTTTCTCTCTGTTGTCCTCATTGCACCTAAGGGGGTTTTAGGGGAAACATCTCTGATGTAGGTGATCACAAAATGATACAAAATTGAGAATTGAGATTATTTCTCAAGAGATGACAAGACGACTGACTGGGTGGGGCGTTACAATTGGCTAAGTGCCTGATCATATATGTTGTTATGTACTCAATGGACAGAGTTAATTATTGCTAGGATTCTTTTGGAAAACTGTGTGAAAGTCTTTGGCTAGCTCACAGAGAAGACCATGTTCTTAATACTGTGGGATAATACTGGGGATTCTGTGACTCCACCCTGCCATTCATTTCAGTAATGAATAGATTGGGAAGTGGGTATAACACCCAGAAAAACTACACTACTGCGTTTTAGTCATATTTAGTGGTGTGGGTTTATAACGCTTTCACGTGGATTCAATTCCCGTCCAAAAGATCTCACTGCAGGTAGCAGCTGATGGGGGTGGGGGGGCGGGGGGGGGAGGTCAAGTTAGCTAGATTCCTTTGGCTACACAAACAGAGTCCATCAGCGGCCACCTGCTGATAATGTGGAATGGCCACGGCTACTGGCACATTCCTGACCCTCTGGTACCCTAATAGGATTTCTGTCACTGGAACCACACACACACACACACACACACACACACACACACACACACATATTCACATTTCAGAAAAATGCCCATGAAGGGCCATATATTGCATCGTCTTCCCAATGTTACGTGGGCACAGATTAAAGCAGCATCTAACCCCTGACACACACACACAGACACACACACACACACACACACACACACACACACACACACACACATCTAAGTGCTATAACCTTGGCAGGCATTCATCAGCCAGCCCCCACGCTGCTCCCTGTGAAAAGGGAGATTCCCAAAGCATGGTGTGAAAACAGAAAGAAAGAAATAATAAGGTAATGTCAAAGGAATGCTGGACCATAACATTCGGTCTAGGAAAGGAGTTGCTGACTCAGCGTGTATATTTCCCGTTATCCGGTGACTCATAAAGATAATGGTATAGTATGACACTGACGGACAAATGAAGGCATAGAGGTAGATGGAGATGAAAGTACAGAGACAAAAAACCCTCTTGACACAAAGACCAAGAGAAAAAGTACAATTTATGGATACATTTCCGCTGCTCATCGGCTGGGACTATCATTCAATCACTATTAAATACATGGTCTACAAATCGCTGTTGTCTGGCGTTTAGGATGTGGTGATGTAATGGAACGGCACGGTGACCAGACCTTGACGCGGCTATCCGCTCTCACTGCCAGTTTCCAGAGATAAAAGGAAATCCTGTTCACGGACCAGTGAGCCCCGTCTATCTGTGGCTTGTTGCTGAGGTCAAGGTGGTCGCCCCCCTCACACAGCTGGCTCAGCGTGCCCTGCACTGGAGAAAGTTCCTGGCACAGTCATTAAAAAATGTCATAAGCTGCTAGACTTGAGATTCAAAGCACACACCGTTCTTATCCATAACAACTCAGGGGCAGGCACAGAGTGAGCCCAAGAGGTCACGCTTTGAAAGTAGACTACAATATTAGAACGCACTTAAAGGGGATTAATGATGAACATTAGTTGTATTAAATTGGACTATGTTATTTTATAACGTCCATAAAGTGGAATGTCACTGAAAAGTATGCATGATCAAATGGACTATCAGGTTTTATTGAGGAGTTTGGCCCATTGGTCACCTTACATCATCGATATGTGACAGGGTTGGATTGGCACCAAAAACATAGATAGATAGCTCTGTCTCAGTACTATCTACACGATAGTATGAAGATATACCTTTTGGGAATCCAAAGTTGGTATTTGTTTTTATTTTATGGATTGTAGATTTATAATTCCTGAAAACAAAATATCAATCATGAGTAAAATCCATTATGAATCAGCGCAAAAACACATTACCGACGGTCTCGCTGGAATAGAGATCTGCCATTAAAAGTGTATAGTTTTTGTCTAACTTTGCGTCTATCTCACCGATCCCCCTAAACAAGCCTGACAGGTTTAGATGCACATCATTAAAATTAACTACCATCCAGCCTTAGAGTTGCTACAAGTTCTCATTTTCTCACTTTTAAGATAATGCCATGTCTCCTACGCTAACTTCACCTACTGTTGCTTTAAAGGGGATTCATTCATACTCAGTGAGACTCCCTACAACTCAAACAGTGTCTAGTAGCGATTGATGTGAGGCAGTTTCCTGCTGACATTTGATGTATGGGACGTAGCCAACCTCCCTACTCCTCTGAGTTTTAGGAGTGGAACGCTTTTTCACGCTTTTCTCTTCTGTATAAACAACTTTAAAGCACTTGTTTCATGTGTGGGATGTACTGTAATAGCAGGTTACAGCTCTGCTTTTTTTGGGAAGATAAAAAGCAGTTGGATTGAAACACTGGTGCGTTGTCCTAAAACACTACCCCTTCAGAATTAAATGGCAAAAACTGACGTGGTGTTGAGGGAACTATTCATTCACGACTATTCATGTTTTTTTTCCCATGAAATATCAGTTTTGCTTTTCACTCCATCCCCGTTGGCTGCTGTTTTCTGTATGCTGTCAGAGGAGTGGGCGTAGAAGACGATGGATGAACGTATGAATGCCGGGCTTTGTACCCTGCCCTGTGTGGGCTGTGATCACCACCACTCACACAGTTCGGGTGGGGGACGGGGCGAGGGGTTTGCCTTACTGCAGTCGTATAAAAACCCTGCATCTCTTTAATAAGGGAATTCATAACGTTTCCAGACTGATTCAGACTTTTTGAAATCAATGAAAAGAATTTCATTGAGGCCGGTCAAATGAATCCGTGTAGGAAGGCGCTTTGAGCTTTCAATTCAAGTAAAAAACGAAGCCCTAAAAATTGGGAGTTAAGAGGTTTACAGCTACAGGCAACAGCAGTAATATACCTTTCACTTGCCAAAACCTTGGGCCTCTCGCTTTTAGGGAAAAATTTGCAGGAAACGTCTTACTGCCAGGTCTGTGAGGGCCAATAATCAACTTTGCGACTAATCGTCAGTGCATATTCAGGTGGCTGTATCTGTTTCAGCTAAATAGCCCTCCCGGGCCAGTTTCTAAGTGAGGTCGGACTCCCACATACCCAAACCAGATCAATACACTTCAGCGGGGACAAAGAGGGCCTTTTAGAAAACAAAAATTCCAAGGAGCGGGAATCCGAAGTGCAACAGAGGTAGAGCGGTGTTTGGTTTGGATGAGGTTTCACTGCTGCACCGCCGCCTCTGCTGGGTGCTCACTTGAACCTGCGGCTGAAGGGGCAGGGTGGTGTAGGTGGTGGTTTATAGGATGGTCTACTCCCACAAATACACCCACACACGCACACACACATACAGAACTGACATTCAAATATGTTTTTCCTCTTTTTCTGTCTTTCTCTCTCTCTCTCTCTCTCTCTCACACACACACACACATATATACAGAAACACACGTACAAAGGAGGGCTTTCTTTACTCAAGCCTTTTGCTTTCTTAACTCTTAGTCTCATTAAACCTCCTGCTCCGGCTGCAGCCTGGCTTCCTGGTACACGAGGGAGTCAGTCGGTTAGAAGACCCAAGCCCTTCTAGGAAACTGGAAGCCAGGACAGGGATTTGTGATCGTTTCAGTATCTACATTTTGCTATTTAAAGTTGTAATCCTCGAGATTCTAGTTTTTTTTATGATTTTAGCAACATCTTTGTTCATAAGCGGTCATTGCTGTGGATCTTCTGTCCATGAAGCTTGAGTTTCTGTAGGTGGCGCTCTTTTCTTTGCTCTTTTCTTTGCTCTTCTTATTCCAAACAAACTGCTGCTGTTGCTGCCAGTAACATAAAACGCATCACTTCCTGTGTGCCAGAGGATTTTCCTGAGAAAGACCTATCTGACGCTGTGTTTAGAACAGCAAATGTCAACGCTGTCATGTTCTGGGCAGAGGATGAATCACTATTGTATTACATCAATTGGTGATAGAGTTGCGAAAACGGACATTGTATGAAAACGTTGCAGATTATTTCTTTCATTGTGATTCAAAATGTTTCACCTGCTAACCTACAGGGAGGTCAGAGCACAGGGTCGGGGGTTGCTGGGGATTCAGTGTCTTGCTCAAGGACGTTCCAGCAGGGCAGATGCTTGCCAACACAGGGCTCGAACCTCATCCGATTGACAGACGGTCTCACGAACCACTAAACCACCGTCTTGTATGGAGACGTGTACAACAGAGAGCTAATGGAAAGATGACACAAGAACATGGTACGCATCTTGATCTGCTGAGCCAGTAGCTTATTATCGCTGTGCGCCAAAACAGTTGACTACAATATCCCCATTTATGAACACAGGGCAAAAAACTCAAGCTTGTACACAAACAAACACTCACTGTTAGATTGCTTGCACAGCACACAGGTTTTCACTAGTATGTTGCAGCTGCTGTTTTGGCACAATTCACAGTCATGTTTTCCCACGAGCACCAACCTCACAGAGAAAGTTAAAACAAGCTGCTGTTACGCTGAAAAAGAGCCCCGAATGAACAAAACAACCCGAGCGCAGATAATAAAGACTACTTGTTGGAAACGAGAGTGGGGGCTTGTTTTTTCCCCCTGGGAGAGCATAACAACGACAAACCAGCCGCCGCAAGATTCGTGCAATTGCTCTGGGCAGCTGGTAAACATTAAGCGGCAAGTGGAACGCTCATAAATAGAGAAATTGTGCAAATCTGTTGTTTTTATTCACAGTGGTGTTTCAGTATTTAGAACATGTGTGTGTTACGTCCGCATTGTTTTGGGGCGAACAAAGCTGCCAGAAGTCCCAGTTGGACTTCTGGTTTAGTTTCAGAGTTAAAACTTTGCAGATGGGTACTCCGCTGACGGTCTCGCTCTCCAACGCAAACATACACACACTTTTGTTCTCTCCCCCAGATACTGTGAGAAAACTACTTTTACGGCCCAGTTACAGTGTGCACTGAAACGAAACAACACTAGTTAAAGCAATTTTACGATATAAAAGCAATGCTGCTGAAGTTAAAGTCTTTACAGGGAGGTAGATAGGTAGCGGTAAGCTCTTTAACTGCAGTTTGAGTGTCTCTCTGCAGGATGCTTAGTTAGCGCAGGATGTACATAACTCCAGAGCTTAGCGCGCGTGTGTGTGTGTGTGTGTGTGTGTGTGTGTGTGTGTGTACACGGCCCCGGTGCTTAAACATCTGTGGTTCCTAATTCATTGTACCTCACACTCCCATAAACATCCTGCTGCATCTCCCTTATGGTTTGTTTATGAGCTCGGCCTCTTCAAGCAAAGCGCACACAGGCGTCTTGTATGATATCACAGGAGTCACAGAAATGGCATCACATCATTCAAAGTGTGTACAATGGCCGCTGCTACAACGTGGTGTGAACGTGAATGAACATGCAGCGCGACTTAACCGAACCACACTGAGACATCTTCATCCTCGTGAGGGATAAACGCCATCCTCACCCTCACATGAACCGAGCTAACTCTTGCAGGATTTCTTAGACAAACATCCGTGACGATAAGGGCCTGGGATAATGAGTATAATGATAGAGAAGTAGTTTCCCCTGCGCCCCACCCGGCGTCTTTGTTTCGCTAGCATTGGGAAACCAGTTTCAACAGTGAGGAATAGATAGAAAGGGATAAGACCCGGGACGAGGTATTTCCACATGAGAGACTGATGGCTCAACGTTATCTGGTGGAAATAAACTGAGCCATCTGTACTCGTGTTTGGAAGTGGAATAATGGATCGTCACTTGATTCCTGGCTACGTCTAAATACGCTGTATATCCAATTTGTTATCATTCAATATCTGTAATAGACGATCAAGGACTTAAGTTACCTGCTTTCCTATGAACGGCGGCATTTTGTGTTTTAATGTTGTGCTATAAATAAAATAAGAGAAATTTTAAGATTAGTTATCACTTTTTCAAATGGTCGCAATCTCATATTGAGACAAAACTCTCTCATTTTTCTCAGTGCTAATTAGTACCACAGAACGTCTGACCACCACGGTCAAACTCAGCGGGATAAAACTAATGGAGCTGAGCATTAATCGCCCTAATAGCGCCGTAATAATAATAATACATCACAGGTTACGGATTATTACTGCCAGAAGGACCGGGGGCAACATAAGTCATGCTCGTGTCTCTGCATCATAAAGAGTAATGCAGCCCTGTCATAACACAGAGGCAAATCAGCATCGCCCCTGACTGTAAGTTACTCCTAATGGAGGTTAATGAACTTCTGCTGGGGAGTGCTGCTACTGCCACCGCCAGATTGAATGTATTTACATTAACTTTAATGGAATGTGAGTTGTAACAACCAGTGACCTGTAGCTATTTTCTCTGAAACTGTATTACCTTTGCAACTACTGCCTTTAACAACAGTAACTATTATGTTCATTTATGATTAACATAAGAGAAGCAGTTTAGTCAAAATAGGTTCAGAACAACCTTTATACATGCATCCTTCCATTCCCATGCTCATTTACTTTGGTTAGATGATTATGGAAAAGTTTAAATGTTGGATTCTGTGTGGCACACTTTGTTTGTAAAACCTGAGAAACCATTAATGCAGTTTGTGTGTATGACCTGAGTTTGTTAAGGAATACTGTATGTTTCTTATACACACACACACACGCACACGATGTAGAGTGTCTTGTAAGCACACGAGGGCTGGACGCCCAAAGTGCAGGAGACTGAAATAAATAGAATCAATCAATCGAATCAAGGCAGACCTTTACTTACAGTCCAGCCTACAGAAAGCTTAAGCTAGCACAAATATTGCACCCCGCCCCGCCTCCAGTCCAAAAGCAAGGTCTTTTTCCACGCAGAACGGCATACCACAACAACACAGGCATTTTAAAGGTTCTTCCAAAGTGCAAAAAAACAACTGGGGGTCTCCCATTATAGTTAAAGCAAACAAAACACCCTGACCCTCACAAGTGTGAAACGCAGGCCAAGCCCGGAAGAATGTCAACATAGCAGCCACAAAGCATCAGAAACATGCGCTGGTCAAACACACGACTGTGGAGCCGAATCTAGATAAAGGCTATGGAAGAAGCAGTGGAAGTACATATTGAAAAAGAATGGGATAAAACGGGAACAAATACAATAGAATAGAATGAGTCAACTGTGACTGCGTGTGTAGAAAAGTACTGTATTACTGTACGTTGCTATAGAGAGTACTCTGGCTCTCATACGATTCAGCTAAAGAATCCAACAGTATGCCTTGTTGTTTGTTTTGTTGTGTTTAAATGGGCTAATCCTCCCTATTTATAATGGCAGGGAAACAGTGTCCCCTCCAGGAATGTTAATCTTCCCAAGGGCTTTGGTCAAGAGTCCGGTGGCCCAGCCAAAGCCATACGCCTGATGGGGTCGGTCCAAGAACATCCCCATGCAAGCTGGCTATAATAAGTTGCTACAGTTTAAGGAAGTCACAATTAATTGAATGCCACAGGAAAGGAACGCTGTCCAGGAAGGGAGAGTCTCGGTGCAACCACATAAACCAACAAAAACTCCAGTGAGATTCCAGTGAAACGAAACTGTGAAACTGTGAAACTGTGAAACTGTGAGCAATGAAAGCAGTGGAAACGCTTCACTCACCACCGGGTTTCACCCAACACCTCTTATAAGAAAATGAAAAAGTTGCACAACAGGACATCGACTGGAAGTAGTAGCCTGTCACATTGTTAAAGGATAAAAGAGCTCCCTCTGGGCATGGGCTCTGGGGCACGGCAGCCATGACGGTTATCAGGCTGGGGGATTAGGGGAGGGTGAAGCTAAGTAGACCCTAGGGGGTACACGTGTACAGATTTGGCCACTGAGGAAGTTCCATATTTTACTGCATGCTAGTGTTGAATTAGCGCTGCCCTACCGCTCTACCTCCCAAGAAGATTGTTTTGGAAAAGTCAAGCTTCTTTTCATCTGTAAAAATGTGCAGAGGATGATCAGGTTTTGTGTTACTGTATGTCTATGGTTTTATTAATGCAGGTTAAATACAAGATCGATGCATGATAGGGGATTGCTACAATGGCTGCCAACATACATTCATGTCATTCCATTATATGAGCTGTCATCCTCCCCATTTTAAGGGGAATTGATGTGTGTAAAATCCAACAAGAACAGCTTCAAAAAGTCTGTCAGCCCCCTCCAGGAAAGTGAAGTGTATTAAGCTGTGTCAAAGCACACAGAGGTTGAGTGAACTGCAGTTCAGTAGATAAGCTGGAAACACCTTAACACCTTGCTTAACGATGCCAGGTCACTCACATTGCTGCCTGGTCACCATCTCAGAAGAGCCACAGTTCATTTGAAACAGTAGCTAAGTTGTTGCCTCTCGCTAAATGAGCCATAAGCCTTCTGGAAAATGTAAGACTCCTGTAACCACGCAGAGGTCCCAACTTTCAAAACTGCTTTTCATATTTTCCAATTCATTCATGCATTGTTGGGCTTGGACCCAAAAAGGACTGTCTCTGCTGGAACTCCACATTACAAGTATACTAGCAGGCCAGCAAACTAACTCTTCGTGTCCAGCAGGCACAGTGGCTGGGACATCCACTTTCACTATTTTACCAGCCAACTAGATTTTCAAATGATGGTTGGTTACCTGCCAAAGTGGCTGGCAAACTACAACGATTTACAATTTCAGTCTAAACACCGGTATGTTGTAATGATCCTGGATCCCACGGCGAGACACAATTGACTTGATTTGTTTCCTGGGCTGGAATAGTTTAAGCATCCTGAGTTAGGATATTTTGTATCTGGTTCATATCATGCAGGTACAGTATATGGCTGTATGGCTCATCTTTAGCACACCTGGCTAGGCTCTCAGTGGGGAGTCACCCAGTCAATGATTGACCAACTGGGAGAGCTGATCTAATTCGTAGGCTGATGGGAGTGTTGCTGAGCTGGGCATTCCACAGTGGCAGTGGAGGAGATGTACAGTTTTCCTGGTTTTAAAGTATAAATACTCGAGTGGAATAGTAAAGGTCCCCCCTAAAGTTCTATTTACAAAAGGTATTGGAGTTTATTCATGAGAAAAAAAAGGAGATCCAAGGCACTCCAAAATAGGTAGGCACCATTTTCAACTTTTCATAGTGAATAGCCAAATACAATATAATGCAAATGGCGCTCCTTGGATCTATTGTTGGATCTTATGACTTATGATCTTATGACTTATGATCTTATGACGAGTAAATCCATCCTAAAACCAAATTCACACATGATTTTCTACGATCTCAGTTTAATGATCATTTAGTGAAATTGAACAGCTCCAGAAACAGAAACCAAAGATGTTTCTTATGTGGGATTTCACAGAGAATCTGATTGGCTGTTTCATTGGTTGATGGCAAAACTGCTGAATTGGCCAATTTATTTTTGGTGCTTCTGCTAAATTCTGACATAGAGATTTACAAGGAAAGAAGAAGAAAGTAAAAGAAGAAAATAAAGAAAATGTGTGTGTGTGTGTGTGTGTGTGTGTGTGTGTGTGTGTGTGTGTGTGTGTCTTACCACGCGCCCCGGAGTCGGGCTATTAGATGTCATCCACTTATCAGATTGGAGTCTGCCATCCTGATCAAAAGGGAAACAGGGGCAGTGCGGCTGACTGTGGTTAGATTAGCTCTGATTGTGGAAAGAGGCAGAGGTTACAACAAACACACACACACACACACACACACACACCTCTGTTTACTGAAAATAGTACAGCAACAAGGACCACAAGTGCTTAGCTGGTTTAGTTTTCTCTTTGCTCAATTATTAACAAATGCAAAACTCTTTGACCTTAGAATAGAACAGAATAGAATACAATAGAAAGGAATAGAATATGTTCCTAAATATTCCGATTGAATAGTTCAAGCACATTTCCATATATGTATGATATATGATATCAACAGTTGTCTAATTTGTTTTATTTTGGGGGGTTTCTGCAGCATGGGGGATGCAGCTGAGAGGGAGAGGAGAGAGAGAGAGACATAAAGCGAGAGAGAGAGAGAGAGAGAGAGAGAGAGAGAGAGAGAGAGAGAGAGAGAGAGAGACCCCGAGCTGGCATGACGGCTTGGAGCTCTGAAGGGAAACTTTCTTGTTCCTTTGCGTGTGAGAGGAGCAGCGGGCTGCCAGACTCCAGCGGACTCACACCGGTTCACCTACAGACAACCCTGCTCATCTGAAATGCACTTGACGGGACACCGCTGGGTTTGCGGGACTTTCTCATCCAGTGAGGATCTGCTTCTTCTTCCAAGTAACTTATCGAACTAGCGCGAGCCATGCTGAAGATGAAACTCACGACGGCTCGCTCCGTGTGTTTATGAGCGTCCATTGGCTGTTTTTATTCGTGCGTCAACAGTCAAAAGAACCGGGGAACTTTCTAGGACACGTTTTTGGAAACCAAATGACATTCATCTAGTTGAACTCGAGGATGGAAAGTTCATTATTTTACGTGGTGTTTGCCCTGATACTGCCCGGGGTGAGTTGGGGTCTTGGGTATACGGAGTCCGCATCAGCCTCCGGTCTCCAGACGGGACAGAGAGTGGCGAGCAGACACAGGTAGGCGAAGAACGGAAATGTCACTCAGTTTCAAAATGTTCAGCTCAGGTTATTACTTGTACTCAGTGACCAGAATTGAAATGGGGGTGTTTAGGAGATGCGGCTCAGTACCCGGAATTGATCCAGTTCCCTCCCTTAATGGGAAAACCTAAGCGTCATCAATTAGTCGACATGTGGCGGTAAAATGAGAAATAGTTAAATTTCACTAGAATTATTAACTAATTATTATTATAATTATTATGAACTAGAAAACATCCAAATGATCTCCTCATGTAAGATTCAATGCAATACTGAATCAACAGCAACACAGTCTTTCCATTTGTTTCTCCCTGGGACAAATTCTGATCAGAATGGGGGTCCATGGCCTCATGTGTGTCTAACTGGGAGTCCATGATATGAGAACATTTAAGTAAATGTGGAGTAAACATTTCTCATGTGCGGTTGTGATTTATTGCAACACCAAATACTTTGATGATCAGACCTCCTTGTCATCCTTGTGGGAGCAGAGTTGATCATCTTCTTCCAGTCAATAGGAGGTCAGCTGGGCTCTGCTGGGGAGGCTGACGAGTTGTGACACAGGGAATAGTCGGGCACCATGAATCCATGAGGCAACCGGTGCAGAACTGTCTCACCAGATATAATGTGCAAGTGGAGAAGGTGTAAAGATGAGAGATTAGCAGTTCAAAGAATACCATCGCTGGACTAACGCCCAAACCCTGAAATCTCTGGAACACACACACACACACACACACACACACACACACACACACACACACACACACACACACATTCCTCTGGAGACCTTGAATCAGTGGATGAGCTGCTATACCACCAGGTCCTGTTTTATGGGACAGTCGGGGATTCATGTAGATCCTAGTAGTGGCTCGTAAAAAACAGTGATGGCCCGTTGGGAGTCACTGGTCATAAAGTCCTTGTTATTGTCATTAAACCAAACACATGCTTGTTTTTTTATTGTGATAGCTGCCCCATGTTGTGTTATTAGCGTGCATGTCACTGAGCTTCTACTTCAGGCTCCCGTGTGGGGACATGCGTGTGTTTGTATAAGCGTGTGTGTGTTTGTGAAAGCATGAGTGAGGATTGAATGATTGAGTTATTGAGTTAAAGAGAATATTGTGTTAATGTATGTGTCTCAGCATGCGTGTGAGTCTTTCTCTCTACCTATCTTCACATATGGTGTGCGTCCGCCTGCATGTGTTTGTACTTTAGCATATGTGCGCGTGTGTGTGTGTGTGTGTGTGTGTGTGTGTGTGTGCAGGCTTGGCTACTGGGAGTTGAGCTCTTGCAATATGAGCTTCTATCAAGTTTCCCTCCACATCATCACAGTGCAGTTTGCTACTGTGGCTGCCTGAGTGATGATGATGATTGGCCACTTCTGTGTATATTAAACCCAGGCTGCCAGCTACTGTGTGTGTGTGAGTGTGTGTGTGTGTGTGTGACAGAGAGAAAGAAAGAGGAGAAAGAGAGATTGAAAGTGAAAGAAGTCAAGGCAAGAAGTCAAGAGAGGAGAAAAGAGAGGGTAAGAAGACAACTCATCAAATGACAGGGAGGACAAAGTAAGAAACAGGGAGAGAATGAGAGGAGGGGAAACAAGAAAGAAAAAAGGAGTGACTGGCAAAGACAAGAGAAAGAGAAAGAATAGCAGTGAAAGACACGGAGAGAGAGAACAGAAGGGCAAGATCTGGAGAGAGAGAGAGAAAGTGAGCGAGCAAGCATGACAAGAGATGAGAGGCAGGGGAGGAGAGAGAAGACAAGAGACACTGACAAGAGAGTGGGTCCTTAAATGCCTTCCCCTGCTGAAACCAGTAGGCTATGAAGGCCGGGATGGACACACACACAAACACACACACACACACACACACACACACACACACACAAATAACCTGACGAATAAAGGAGAAGAATGCACTGGCCGGCGGCGATGCGGCTCGCCCTCCGACATCTGTTTGAACTCAGTTGATTTGTTTTGACAGATGTGTGAAGTATTCCATAAGTGGTAAAGGCTGTCGAATGAGCTGAAGATATCCACCGGGGTCTTAAGGGGGGGGGGGGGGGGGGGGCTCAGGAGGACCGAGCCGCTATCTGACACATCCTCTGCCAAAATAGCAGCGCTACACGTCATCGCGTCGACCTCGAAAGAGCGATAGAGCGAGAGGAGGGGAAGAGCAGGGGGGGGGGCGTTTGAAGATGCAGGTACACTGGGTTGCGCTGATTTATGTGCAGAGTGAATCTGCCTGTCAGCCAAATTACCTTTGGCACACGTCAGAATGTGAATGTACCACTGGAGGGTAGCGTGAATCAGATACATGCTACCCTCTCTCTCCCTGTCATCCAAATGACTGACCTGATTCTCTCTTATTAGCATTGGGGTGCATACAGGAACCACACACACACACACACACACACACACACACACACACACATACACACATACAGTACCAGTCAAAAGTTTGGACACACCCATTTCTGTTTCTCATGATCTTAAAGACATTTTGATATAAAGGCTTGATGCTTAAATGCTTGAAATTTTCTTAGACAAATTAGAGAAGTTGATGCCTGTGTATGAATTTATTTTCAAAACTTACATTTTAGTTAAATTGAAATGCACCCCCAACAAGTAGTTTTCATTTAGACTTTAGAGGTGGAGAATGTTGAACCACAATGATTAAATCATCATTTTAAACACTCACATAGTGATTGTGGCCTTTAAAAGTTCATTTGTGGAATTTCTTTGCTTGTTAATGCCAAAGGGTTTCTACTTTGAAGAATCTAAAATATAAGAATCTAAAATATAAGAGTTTATTTTTTAAAATTTTTTTGGTCACTGCATAATTCCTTTTGTGTTATTTCACAGTTTTGATGACTTTACTATTATTCTAAAATAGTGGAAAATTGTAAAAATAAAGAAAAACCCTTACTATGAGTAAGTGTGTCCAAACCTTTGACTGGTACTGTACACACACACTTCCTGCCCTTTGAGGTCCAATTCAAATGGCTCAAAAAGAGACTATCTGCACACATACACAAAAACATAATACACAAACATATAGAACTAAATATAAGATGTCAACTAAGATAGGAGGGAAAACAACTCTGCCGCTGGTGTTGAGGTCGTTTTTTTGTAGGCTGTTTTTAGAGTGTGACAGGAAAGGTGGGAGAGAGACAGATTAGACAAAGTTTTCACAACAATGCACGTAAACGGTCTGCCCTTTATCTTGCTGATCCATGTGGACACTCGTTTGGTGTTATTTTTGGGGGTGTATTTCACATGGGGATAGCACTAATGGATACTTCTGGCTAGTTTCAACCTGGGTCTTCTCGTCCTAGTTTTTGTCATCGCGCTGATCAGTTCTGGTAAAACAAATGTGTCAATTACTTCACTGGAGACCTCTGGACTGGAGAAGAGACATGCAACTCAAACAGTCAAACCCAAAAAGCGATTACACACTCTCTACAGTTACATGTCTTTAAATAGCTGTGATTGAACAATTATCAGGTGACATTTCAGTTATAATAGGCCATTTGTTATATATAGTCTATAGTCTAGCACTAACCGGCTTGAACTTGAAGTACTTGAACTTTCTACTTACTAGCTACTAACTAGCTTTACAAAGACGTTGCAGAAGCTTTTGGGTGTTTTTGGGTTGGACGTTTTGAGTTTCCTTGTTCCACTATTGGTGCAGTGTAGAAGTTGTGTAATGTATGTGATATGTGATATGTAATAATGTGACATTTTCACAGAAATAAATCTCCTATTTTGCTCTTAATCACCAATTGATAAACAATAGTGATTCAACCTAAATCAAGTTCATGGAATTTTTTACATTTGCTGCATATGACTGACACGTGATCTCTGGGAAGTGCAGTGCAATGACCACTTACCCTAACCCCAACCCCAAACCTAACCACCAAAGATGTTGCCAAAATAAAATATCTTGTGGATTACCACTTTAAGGGTCATTGAAGAAAGCTTGAGGTTTCCTAGACCGTTTAGGGAAATCTGGGCAATGAGAGCAAACAATTGCCAGCTATTTAGCATCAAAGCGCCCCTGAGCAAGGCAATTGGAGCGGGAGCAGAGTGTGATTGCATCGTCTTCTATTGTGGTCGTTCAGTCTATTAGCTTCCATCCCTGTGAAATCGGATATCACCAGTGGCATTGCCACAAAAAGTTGCGTCGTGTATCGTACGCTTGCAAGCCGATGATGCAATTTAGTGAAACTTGCAATTTCACGGCCGCGAGGAAACTTGTGTTTTAAAGTTGGAGTGCCTTAATCATTTTTTCCATTGTAGGGTTTGAGTTTTAAACACGCACGCCTCCATAAATGGTTAAAATCCAAGTGAACTACTGAAACCCCCTGCTGACATCTGAACACTGTTGTAGCCAGCATAATAATGTAAATGAATGGTGGTATCATCTGTATATCTTAGTGACCGCCAGGCTAAACAACCGGAGAGCGGTTTACACAGTCACGCTGTCCCTTGATGTTGGAACGAGGCCAAAGGGAAAATCGTGTGTGTAATGTGCGTGTAAGAGAGAGAGACGTGGAGAGAGAGAGAGAGAGAGAGAGAAGACAGACAGAGAGACTGAAGGAATGCATGTGTGCACTCACAGTGTGTATGCGCAGGTGTGCGTTTGTTTGCTGGTGTGCAATCGCTCAAGTCGTGTGTGACTGCACTCAAGTGTGTGTGTGTGTGTTGTCCGTGTCAGTTTGTGTGTCTTTCTGTGTTGGCAAATGTACACCTTTACAAGGACACCGGAGGGGGTGCTTGACCTCTGGGTCAAAGTTCAAACTCGGAGCCTCACCCCTTCCCATGGAATTCATTCAGGGCCCAGTAGAAGCCTCCCCTTGAAGCGAAATGAAAGATCCAATAACAATGGAGGCCGCCAAGTGATTTCTTTGTTCAAGTATTAACTCTCATCTCTTTCTCTCTCTCTGTTTTTTAAAGCCCCCCCTCCACTGACCTCACAGACAATATGAACATTTTCAAACAAGCCCTGCGAGTAAATAGTTGGTCACGCAAAGTATGAGTGACAGTTGATTTCTACCAGTTAAAACACCTGAGCCTCATTTTGACTGGGACTTTGATTGGTGGAAATAATCAGACGTCACTTTTTTGAAATGCTTTCTGAGAGTTTTAGAAATTTGAATTTTCTCTGCGATTCTCCTTCATGGGGGCGTTGGGGGAGACCTGCTTTCTGGGGGTTGAGATCACAGACCGTGGCTTCCTGTTTGGCAGTGAAGCCTCTGTCTGCCCTTTTATAAGGAGGTGGATTTTATGGGGGAATAAAGTGATCCTCAGACAGGTGTAGACCCCCCCCCCCCCCCCCCCCCCACGCTGAGTTGTGGCTCTATAAATATATATAAGACCTGTACAAAGGAAGTGTTGCTGTGCCGTGCCAGAGTGGTAATGAACAGGTTGTTTGTATATGTCTGCGTGTGTGAGAAGGATGGAGTGTGTAAAGCAAGCCATGCATGTAAGTGTATGCATGCTTTGTTTGTGTGTGTGTGTGTGAGTGTGTATGTCTGCATCTGCATTCCCAATTGTGTGAATGTGTGAACTGAAATAATCCTGACTATGCTGATCTATTCTCATGTGCCAGGTCTTTGGTTTCTAGCGTGCAGGGATTTGGGTACTGATGAGATGGATGATGCTTTCAGCGCAGTGCAGTACTTGAAACAAAGCATTGCACTCTAATTATAAATGTCTGCCTGCGTGCAAAAATGTCTGAACAACATTCGGTGAATAAAGAACACAGGAAGTAAAAAGTTGAATTGCAGTGTTTCCCTGTATTGCAGTATAACAGGTAGATTAGCTGCTGAGACCAGACACACACAAATACATGCATTCACACACTCTCTTGCTTCTTTCTTATTCTTCTTAATGGTTTTTCTGTTAAACATCACGTTGCATGGCCGAGGTTATGGAACGGGACCCAAAAGAGTTGTTTGTTTATAATGGCAGCAAGTTTCTCAAGGTGCATGTTTTATTAAATGTCTAAGTGTAACGAAGTGGGAAAATAAGCAGACTAGATCCTCTAGATCCTGACTTTGATGTGTGTGTGTGTGTGTGTGTGTGTGTGTGTGTGTGTGTGTGTGTGTGTGTGTGAGAACATGTACGTGCTTAATGGTTTGTGTGTGCTTGTGTGTATATTTTACTGATGGAAAAAGAAGCCAAGTTTGGTGGACTTTTATCTCAGCAATTTCACTTCAGCCATTTGGATTAATGGGACTTCATAGGAGTATGTTTAATGTCAGAGAGAGAGACAAAAAGGCCGAAGGGTTTGGAGCTGAGATAGATAGATAGATAGATAGATAGATAGATAGATAGATAGATAGATAGATAGATAGATAGATAGATAGATAGATAGATAGATAGATAGATAGACAGATAGGTAGACAGATAGACAGATGATAGACAGATAGATAGACAGATGATAGGTAGATAGATAGATAGATAGATAGATAGATAGATAGATAGATAGATAGATAGATAGATAGATAGATAGATAGATAGATAGATAGATAGAGAGATAGATAGATAGACAGATAGGTAGATAGAGAGACAGATGATAGATAGATAGATAGATAGATAGACAGATAGATAGACAGATGATAGGTAGATAGATAGATAGATAGATAGATAGATAGATAGATAGATAGATAGATAGATAGATAGATAGATAGATGAAAACAACACGTGCACACACAAATTCACTGTACTTTACACCTTACACCTTTTTCATAAGCACACAGGCTCATACACTGTGACACTCACACTCAGTCGTACACTCAGTTCGTCATCCTCTTGCAAATAAAGGCCTCTCTCATGTGCTTCACTGGAGTGAAAAGCCCATCATGGAAAGATGGAAAGAGAGGCGGGATAGAAGTATGCAAGTCTTGGTGTTTGGAAGCTGCTGAGATGGAGGGAGTTGTGTGTGTGTGTGTGTGTGTGTGTGTGTGTGTGTGTGTGTGTGTGTGTGTGTGTGTGTGCCCACATCTGTGTCTGCTCAGTAGTAAAAGGGAGAGATGGTTGAGTTTATTTATATGAAGCACAGCGCCTGTTCTCCGTCAGAGAAGATAGGGTGTGAACGCAGCCAGCTTTATGCTTTATCTGCTGTGGCTCTGTGACCCTAAGAGTCAGTTAAGTCAGGGATAACGGATGGACAGACCAGGCGTACTGAATCACCGTGACACAAAACAACACCCTGGAACTACAGGGGGGCAGAGACAGTACTGTTTGGATTTATTACCGCCGGTTGATTTTGAGATGTTCCCTATCCCCGGTGCGCCGGTCCAACTCCTGATGGAGATGTTAGATTCAAGTTTCTCTGCAAGTTTGAGTCCAACAAACACAGTTTAACAAACCACAGAACAAGATAGCATACCAAAGCACTGCACAACGTAATGGAGAGAACGAGGATCACTGGGATGAACCGCAAAACACGCTGGAAATACATGAGGGGAGCGTTGGATGCGTTGACGCCGGGTGATTTCAGACGCTTTGTGGCTGAGCTGCATTCTGAATCAGTCCAAGTCGAGTCCAAGTCGAGTCCAAGTCGAGTCCAAGTCCTGATGGAAATGTTAGCGTTGAGCAGCTCAAAGCTTTGATTCCAGCAAACACAACATAACACAATACGACAAGCCACGGACCAGGGACAGCACTGTTTGGATGCACGAAGGAGCCGAATTATGCCCAGATATGTCTGACCTTGACTGCAGTCTAAACTGAATCCCTTAAAAGCTTCAAAATAAATCACATCCACCCTAAGCAACACGCTAGGTTGCAAACATAGCAATAAGCATATTTCACGTCCTGCAAAGATTCTGCACGTCCAAACCACAACATTACCTCAAAAAGGCACTGAACCTGAGAACCCATTGTGTGTCATGAGGTAAGGAAAGCAACAGCCTTTCATGCTATACGGGAACATTAGTATCAGATAGGAGGAAATAAGTATGGCATGACCTCAGTGACATCAGTTTCAGTATAAAGAAACTCTGTATGATATATTTTTCTTAATTCTTTCATCCATTGATCCTTTAAGTTCAAGTTCACCGAAGGGTGGCTGGTGAATTATGCTCATTTGGATCCTAAGATATGATTAGACAAGATATGATTATGCTATATGAAATTATTATATTAGGTACAGCAAGCTTAAAGTAATATCCGGTCCAACAGCACCAAGTTAAAGTTTGGGATTCCACTGTATAGTTTGCCTCGCCTCTTTTTATTTCCACAGAGAAAGTTCCTCAACATCCTTGAGAAAGACCTTTACAGTAGAGTCTGGCAGCTAATTAGCCCCCTTCACTTTCCCACGTACAGTAGCAACAGGAACAGGAGGTCAGGAGGAGGCGAGGAGAAAGATGATAAACTCATTCTGTCAGTCAGACTCGCTCAGGAATGAAGGGGAGGATCAAGGCCTTGAGAGAATGGGAGATATAGACGGAGAGAGAGAGAGAGAGAGACATGCACACAGATGGACAAGGAGGGAGATAGACATAGATAGAGAAAGAGTGACATGGACATACAGGGGGAGGCAAAAAGGATATGGATAATATATGGAAAATATATGCTGGCCAGTCAGGTTTTTTGCTGGTTTCCTCTATATGTGCATATGTCTTTCACACACACACACACACACAAACACACACACACACACACACACACACACACACACACACACACACACACACACACACACACACACACACACACACACATTTATATATACAGGCAGACACAGACAAGCAGAGAGAGAGAGAGAGATAAACTGGTATACAGTGAGAGAGACAGAAAAAGAGAGAAAGAGAGTACCAGGAGAAAGAAAGACAGTGTATTAATTGTTATATATACTGATAATCATGTACCACTGTAGTACAAATCATCTCAATATGGTGTGAACATGTATGAATCTACATTTTGTGTTTTGGTAAACTGCTTATAGTGGCAGTGTTGTTCCTGGTAAACCATGCCAATAAACTTACTGAAATGAGAGAGAGAGAGAGACATGCAGAGCGAGAGAGTGAGAGACAGGCATGCAGATGAAGAGAGACTGACAGACATGCAGACAGAGAGAGAGAGAGACAGACATGTAGACGGAGAGAAAGACTGACAGACATGCAGATGGAGAGAGAGACAGACATGCAGACAGAGAGAGAGACAGACAGACATGCAGACGGAGAGAGAGACAGACAGACATGCAGACAGAAAGACAGACAGAGGGAGAGACTGACAGACATGCAGACGGAGAGAGAGACTGACAGACATGCAGACAGAGAGAGAGACAGACAGACATGCAGACAGAGAGACAGCAAAGTTGCTGATTGAATTTCCAGCATGAAGGAACTCCTTGTGCCCTCCAACTTTTAGTCCCAGCCCCTCCATAGTTCTGCTCAACTGCATCTCGGAGTGACACTAATAGGCCTTAATAACCACCAGGGAAATGGTGGTGGAGGGCATTCTGGGTAATTTGCCGATATGAAAATGATGATAGAAGGCGACGGTCATCTCCAGGCCAAGACAAAAGGACGCCTATGTTTTACGATTATCTGGAGTGTTATCAGGTGGGATCTCTGAGGGTCGAGGAGGTCAACGGGGTAAGGACAAATAGAGTAGCACCCAGACTGTGGGAGTGTGTGTGTGTGTGTACGTGTGTGTGTTCTTTTATGTCTTTGGAGTTTTGCGAAGGTCATTTTGCACAGTCCTCACACCTACAAGGGGTTAGTTTAGAGTTAGGGCTTGGGTTTAGGGTTAAGGTTAGGTTAGGTTAGGTTCATATCAAAGAGTGTGTGTTGGATTTGGCCAAGGGTGTCCAGATTTGGCCACCAGTACGTAAGGGAATGTATGTAGTCAATGGACGGTCCTCATAAGGATATAAATACAAGGATGTGTGTGTGTCTGTGTGTGTGTAGCATGCGTGTGTGCCTATGCACATGCACAGTGGTAGCCTTTGTACAAATCATGCATTTATCCTGCATCGGTCTGGCATTAGCACTGGCAGACAATTCTTTCTTGAATGTCGTACATAATAAATAATAATGGTCGAGGGTTTAGTGTATTGATCAAAAACTGGAGAGCCTCACAGTGAAAAAGCTACCAGACCATTCCTTGTGCCTTTTGACAGATTAGCTCCAGAAGTTCAGTAAAAAGAGTCTGGATAACATGTGTATGAGTGTGTGTAAGAGAGATAGTGTGTGTGTGTGTGTGTGTGTGTGTGTGTGTGTGTGTGTGTGTGTGTGTGTGGGAGGCTGCTTCAATGTTGAACACTGACTCTCTTTTGATTATTATTGTGTTCTATATTTGACTACGGCTACTGCCAATAGCAATACAATGACTCATGTGTAAATTCCCTCTGTGTGTGTGTGTGTGTGTGTGTGTACGTGTGTGTGTGTGTGTGTGTGTGTGTATGTGTGTGATTTGACAGGAACTGGTGCGCTTATGTGGTGACACGCACCATTAGCTGTGTGATGGAGGATGGGGTGGAGACGTACGTCAAACCGGACTACCAACGCTGTACCTGGGGCCAGTGTCCTAGAGTGGCGTGAGTATCTAATACTCTCTCTCTCTCTCTCTCTCTCTCTCTCTCTCTCTCACACACACTTAGAATCTCCTCTCTTCTTTAGTCCTTTATATCTTCTCTGACTCTCTATCACTCTCTTAATCTGCAGTTCCTCCCACTGTCTGCAGATATACAGAAGTTTGTTTTCTTTTACTTCTTTCTCTTTCTCTCTCCTCCTCTCTCCGGATACTCTATTCATTACATTATCTCTCCATCTCGCTCTCTCTCTATCAGGAGAGATTCATGCGGCTGGACAGGAAGGCTTTTTGGCCTGGGCTGGTGTGCAGCAGGACATTAGTAAAGACACACTTACAACCCGGTATCTTGCTGGTTAATCCCTCTGTCTGCCTCCCCGGAGCAGAAGCATCAATCTTAACCTCGGCAGACACAGACACACCTATTACTCTGATGCAGAGCTGCGAAGAAATATATTTCAATTTAAGTATTGGAACCAGTTTAGGTCTGATTGAGCGGATGTTTCGCTTGCAAGAAGACATTCCTGATGTTTTTTTTTTCTTTTCTTTTGAAGCGTTTATCATCTCGGGCCTGTTTGCCCCAGGTCTGGCGGCTTGATCCCCGTGCCTGCCCACAACAGAGCAGGGGCCTTGGCCTAAACCTAGGCTATGCTAAGAATGAAGCCGAGGGGTTCCAGGCACCACAGTCTCGCCGTACCGCCCTGTAAAAACAACCTCTTCTTCTCTCTCTTTTTATGACTCTCTCTTCCCTCCTTTACTCTCTCGTTTTTCTTTCTCTTCTTACTCTCTCTATCCCTCTCCCCCTCTCTCTGTTTTTCCTCTGAGAGTATGTCGGCTCCCTTTTTCTCACGCTCCCTCAGCGCAGGGAGCTGGAAGCTGAAATCTTTTCTATGGAACAGAAAAGGGTCTACGTTACCTACAATGTTGTTTGTGGGTTGGCATAAAGGGGAGCAACCTGCTGAAGTTTCACAGTCAGAGCTTGTTAACGGGCCCATGACGCTGCCATAAATCTTCATTGCGAGTGCTGGCCCCGCTCCATTTATTGCATTGTAACTGTGAGAGTGGGTCTCTTTGGCCACAGAGCCGAATAGCACATTAAAGAACAAAATCGCAGAAGACCTTGCCAAATAAAACATTCATGGTTTTGATAGAAGAACAGTCCACAAGCAGGAAAATTAGATTTAGTACTGGCTTAATACAGTTGGTTGCTTTCGGGAAATGGAACAGGAATAACATTTTAAAAGTTTACAAAAGCGATGCTCTTAATCTCAGCCATCACTCAGTAGATAATTTGTAACTACTTCCCTATATCTGCTGACTGATGTGGGGTTCAGGGACCACTAGGGGTCCTTGAGTTGGTCCCTGGGAACATGCCGAACTGTTTTAATCTCACGCTATTGTCATTTACTACATTAGTTAGAGCAAATTGTAAAGTTCTGAGATGGGGGAGCCAAAACCAAAATATCCTCATATGTGATTCCTTCACAGGATTTGGATAATTTTGGTTGCTTTTGGTACTGAAATGCAGTAAAGTATTCCTAGCACTCTTTCAATATAACTCTGGCCCTGCTAGGCTTAGGGGTTTGTTTTCCCCTGGGGTCACCCATGTTAAAACGTATTCATGGTACTGTAAGGTGCTTTGGTAGATCTATCAAATTACCTACAGTACCTGCCTGTCTTGTCCCTGTCTCCAGCTCCAGAACTACCTCACTCCACCTTGCCACAGTGGGTAATTGGGCAGATACATAACATTTCCCTCACATTTTCCTTAAAAAGTATTAACCTGAGGTAAGGGAGGGACTCCTAAAATCACCCCTTATCTTACACTACCATTATTACACACTACATGTGTAAGAAAGGCTCTGTCAATCAATCTATCATGAGTCAGTCGCTTTTCCTTTTGCATCCCCAGTTACCGGACATACAGGAGGCCAAGATACAAGGTAGCCTACAAGATGGTGACGGAGATGGAGTGGAAGTGTTGCCATGGTTACTCGGGCGACAACTGCCAGGACGGGCCAAGGGGAGCCACAGACACCCAGGTCAACGCAGGGAGACCCCACACCACTCAGACGGGCTACAACACGGGCGGTGGTGGCAGGGGTGGAGACAGTAGAGATGGTATGACGACTGTATGACATACTGTTTACACCAACATCCTCAGGAGATAATATGGAGCCCCTGAAGTGACAATGTGACAAGTTTCTGCACACAAGAAACTTTCTCGTGTGTACAAGAAACTATGGATTTTTGGGGGTTCCTTCAGATGAAGTCAATCTGGTCTCTCTTTTTTTTCAAGTACTCTAGATGTGCCTACTTTGCCCAGCTCTGCTCCGTGACTGCTTCACATGATTAATAAATGAATGAATGAATAATTCATTCATGATTTCTTGACTTAATTCTATGCAAGCAGTCACTTTGTAAGACTAGGACTCACATATTTCAAGTGGTGGATCAAATTTTGTAATGAAACTCCTCACTCGTAATGGTGAAGTTGACTGTTTTCTTCCTCTGTCTCCAGGTGACAACGAGAAGATAAGACAACTGGAGGAGAAGATCCGGAGTCTAACCAAAGACCTCCACACCATGCAGTCCACCATGAACGGCATGAACCAGAGATTGTATGTGGAGGTTTTCACCTACTTGTTATGTTTCTCAATGAGTATGTTTACTTGCACACCAAAACTCTTTCATCGTTCAGGAGAAATGTGAACATGCTAGCTTGAATACACTGATATCACCTGGGATACTGAAGGATGTATATACTATATGAGAGAGAGACACAATTTGAGGAAAACACACTTCAGGCTATCCTCCTTCAACCCCTCTCAAATCTTCCCTTTCTGTATAGGCCAGATCAGAACGGAGCCAGTATCCCTTCAGATGCAGCCCAGCCACGGATGAAGGAGACCATCCATAACATCCAGACCAGACTGGACCAGCTCTACAACAGGACACAGGTAAACAATATCTGTTTGTCTGTCTATTGAAATATGTACAAATAGACCATATTCATTCATTCATTCATTCATTCAGGTCCATGACCAGACCCTGCTCCACATCAACAACCACCTGGTGAATGGGAATGGAGGGGGCAATGAATTGGATGGAGTAGTGGGGGGAAGAGGAGGGGGGAACCAGCTGAACACACTGAAGGAGGAGATCCTGACAGAGCTGGAGAGAAGGGTGTCTCTGTCCTGCTCTGCCTGCCAGGTCAGCCTCAATATCTAAAAATCTTCTTTTCAACAGCATTTCTGCTTTATTATATTGTACTCAGTGGAGAATGACAAAGAGACCAGTTCAAACCCCCGAGGAAACACTAAAAGACTTCTAAAAGTCCTAACCAATTTTGAAAACGCTTTGCATCACAGACATATTGACAGGTGTCTCTCAGTTGTGCTCATGCTCACACTAGCCGATTAGGCAAGGATGGGTACACGCTTTACAAGATAACTGAGATTATCCTGTCATGGGTGTATCAAACAATTCGGAATTTGGGAGGAATACGTACAAAAATCTTGGCATGAGAAAGCTGTCATATCGTACAAATTAAGAAATAATTTTGATGAATGCTGATTGGCCTCTGCCTGTGCGATGGGTCTACATTGATGTAGCCAAACGTTCCATGAATCAGAGCATCATCGTTGTTAGCTAAACTTATTCTTTCTATCCCTGCTCCCTCCAGGCAGGTGTGGACGACCTGAGGCGACAGCAGGAACAGGACAGGGAGAGGATCAGAGCCCTGGAGAAGCTGCTCAACTCCATGGACCAGCACTTAAGACAGAGCCTGGAGATCACCCGCAGGGAGACGGAGCGCTCCCAGCAATGCTGCAGCACGGTCACCGAGCTGGAGAAGAGGCTGGCCACCGTCGAGGTACGCGTCACCTCCACGGCTAACGGTTACGACGTCATCAAAGGGCGCCTGGATAAGGAACTGGCCGGGACAGGTGGTGGAGGGGGAGGAGGAAAGGGAAGAGTGACAGAGGACAGGTTGAATGGTAGACTAAGAGAGGTAGAGAAGAGGCTGAATAATACAGTGAGGAAAACAGAGCAGAGGTGCACCAACACCGGGAACAACATGAAGGACAACTTCCAGAGAGAGGTCACTCAGATACGCAACATGGTCCTGAGTCGACTGGATGAACACAACTACAAGGTAGACAAGATAGAGCTGGATGTGGCCGTTCTTGGAGACACGGTCACCGATCACAGCAGACGTTTAGGGCAGCTGGAGAACATCACAACCTTCATCGACAAGAGGCTAACAGCGACCACTGACATGTGCACTGAGGCCTGTGGACCCAACGGAAAAGGCCATAAGGCTGAAGACACAGTCAAAACCTTAGAATGGAGGGTCGTTGCCAACCAAGAGGAGATCCAGAAGTTTGACACCAGGTTAAAGGACCTGTCTGTGTCGGGTGACTCGCTGATTGACAGAGTGATCGACTTGGCAGAAGATGTCAGAAAGATAAAGGAGGTGACAGGGGAAGACGGCGAGCGTTTCAACCGGATTGTCACAGAGGTTGAAACACTGGGCCGTGATCGTTGACGACTGTTCCATCTGCAGCACCGTAGAAGAAGACTTGCGCTCGCTCACCAACTCCACCAACAGCGCCCTCGGCAGGTGCCGGGAAGAAGTGACTGACCTGCGCAGGAGAATTGATTCAGATGAGTCCGCCTGCTCTCAGGTGTGCTCCAACCTTCAGGAGGAGGTAGGAAGGCTCAGAGAGGAAGTGGAGGAGTGTACGGGACAGTGTAAAAACAACATAAACGACCTGAAGAAACAACTGGAAGGTCATAGCGTCCACAGTGGAAGATTAGGAGGGGATCTGAAGTCCCTCCAAGGAGAGCTGGCTGGGGTCATGGTCACATTCAACTCCGTTAATGACACTCTCAAGGGCCTGGGAAAGACTCTACAGAGGCATGGGAACACGCTGACTGATCTGACCAACACCAAGGACAACATCATTTCTGGGGTAAGGATAACGTAATGATGATAAGAGTGATGCTGCTGCTAATAGTACTAGCACTCACACTGTTGGTACTATTGCTACTACTACGACTCCTTATATTACTACTACTTTCCACCACTACAATAACAATCAGTAACAAGATCCCTCCGAAATCACACCAGTGGTCGTCTGAGATCTTACGTTTGACAGACAGACAGAACCAGAGTCCCCCCCAACCCCCAGTTTCATTGAGTGGTGGACAATAATAATAATTTGTGTAGCACATAATCATTTTTACAGTGCACTTCACAATAAATAAAACAGACAAAATCATTAAAGCTATCATGAAGCAGAAGAAGACGACGATGATGATGATTTTTAACCAGTAAATGGTAAAGCAATGTTTCTTTATGTAACTCTAAAACAATATGATATCAATCTTGTATGTTCCATATTTATCTTGCTACAATGTTTTCACATTATATTATTATAGCTATGAAAATATTTAAACGCATTACATACATTTTGGTCAGCTTGACAGACATGGACCACTTTGGCTCATATGCTTACATAGTTTGATATCTGTAACATCATATGAAAACAAATAGTAACAAAGACGGATGGGATGTATATTTACAATAGAAATTGTGTCAGAAGGAACACTTTACCTCCAAAATACATAATTCCCAAACATCTAAACTCCCTTTTCCCTAAAAGGTGGCCAAGGTACAGAGGGAGCTGACGAAGCACATTAACGACTCTAAGCTTCGATTCGGCAACCTGGGCAAAGAGATCCAAATCATCAATAGCAACTATGTGAAAGAGGTGGGTGAGTGCCGGCGATCCAGCGACGGCCTGGACCGGAGACTCTCCAAGTTGGAGGGAGTGTGTGGACGCTTGGACTCCTTTTCTGACAGCCTGCAGAAGATCAAGGAGGGCTTGAACCGCCACGTGTCCGGGCTGTGGAACTGCGTTAATGGACTCAATGTCACTGTAACGTCTCAGGGCGATGTTATCAGCTATATCCAGGACGTCCAGCTGGAGAACGTCCACTCCGACATACGCAGGCTGAACTCTTCGGTTCTGGACTTGGTCACAGAGTTCCACAGTTTCACAGTGCAGGACTTCACGGGTGAGTGGAGGGAGGGCATGGGATCCGACTTGAAGACAAGAGATATCGCTTAGTCGAAGGGAGGCAAGGTCAGGCCGAGGGGAAAAAAATAGACCAAAGAAAAAATGTAGCCTGTCTTGGTGATAAACTGTCATCCTGAGTAGCATTCACTTAAGAGTCTGTGAAGTCTGCAGTCTGTCCGAATGATTTTAAGTAGGCTTTAGGGTGAAGGGTACATCCACTGTCACACCAACCTAAATGGTTTTGGCCTGCAAGTATCCTCTTAGTCTTAGTAGCTCTCAGTAGGGTATTGTTTCCCAGCTGTCTCTCCAAACATTCTTGACGGTTGTGTTTCATCTCCATTCCAGGCCCACCTGGTCTACAAGGCCCACGTGGCGCGAAAGGTGAGCCTGGTCCCCTGGGTCCGAAGGGGCCCCAAGGGAAAGAAGGCCCTACGGGCAGAGAGGGCAGGCAGGGACCAGTGGGACCCCCAGGTAAAGTCCTAACAAACTTTGATTGGGGCTTACATTTTTTTATTCTCTCTCATTTACTCACTCACAAGTTTTATCTTTGAAAATTCTTCACTTGTAGCTACAATACGAGATGAAGAATAAATTAACAGCGAATGTGATTTTTTCTTTTCTTTCATCTTACATTTCAGGTCTCAGAGGTGAACAGGGTATGTGTTGTTATTACTAAACAGAAGATGAAAGCAGTGAGTACTGTTTGATCTCTCTGCTGCCCTTATTTCCCAGTAACTTCTACTTCCTCTTATTTTCACCCCCATGATAAGGTTTTGCAGGGTCAGATGCCGAGGTACCACGCCTCTCTTTCTCTGCTGCTCTCACTCGCCCAATGAACAGCGCAGGAACCATAGTCTTCAATGAGATGTTTGTCAATGAAGATAATGTCTACAACCCACGAACAGGTGAGTTTCAAGTCCAGCTGAAATTTGAGGAGGCGCTTGTGTGTGAAAGCGCTCTCCATCACCAGGGCCTCCTGACACCCAGGTGCTGTTTCTGAACACCGTAATGAAAATGTGAATCCGGAAAAATATTCAGCAAAACTATTTTGTATGTATTCTTTATGTAACGTTTGTGGATGATTTCCATGCGTGTGACTTTTGAGTGGGATCCACCAGTCTTCAGTTTTGTGAGAGGTCAATCCTCTATTCCCATGGATAACCCATCCCATTGGCGACCCTTAAACCCTGAGTACTTTAAGTATAGAGTTACTTTGAAGTCTAATTTAGTTAGTTGAAGTGCCACAACTCATTTATATTTGGAGAAATTGAGGAATGATAATCCACAAAGTAATGTTTTTCTTTGCTGTCAGATAAAAACCCTATGATTTTATGAGAACCAAAAGATGGTTCTAATTGGTGTTTAAATGGGTATCATTGATCCAAGGGTCATGAAAGTTACTCAACACAAGTATCCAGCCACGTAACAGCAAATATATACAATTAACCTCCTGATCTGTGTCTATCCCCCAGGGTATTTCACTGCACCAGTGAGCGGGAAGTACTTCTTCAGCGCCACCCTGACAGGCCACAAGAACGTGAAGATTGAGGCAGTATTGTCCAAGTCCAACACCTGGCGTGGCCCGCGGAGACTCAGCCGGGTATCAGCCTGAAGGCCTGGAAAAGCCCATGTCAGAGACAACGCACACTCCAGGAGCTCTAGCTGTCTTCAATATCATCCTGCCCATGGAAGTAGGGGATACAGTCTGCATTGACCTAGTCACTGGCAAGCTGGCCTACTCCTCAGAACCCTTGACCATCTTCAGTGGTATGCTGCTGTATGAAACCATCTGATTGGATGGAGTCTCCATATGATTGGTCTATCTGGGTGAGACTTTCAGCACGAGAGCCTCTAATTGGTTTGCCAGTCGGTAAGAGACAGAGCCATTGACTGGGCAGTTGGAGAGACAGAAATACTGTAACTGAAGAGTGTCTCTGAGAGCAAGACTGGATTCATTCAGCCAGGAGCAAGATACTTAATATTTTACTTTTATTGCTAAGAAGGAAAAACTTTCCCTTTTCAACCACAATGATTTTGCTTTGTGTCTCACAGCTTGAAGGAAAAGATTAATTGGTGCAAAGAGCCATTGCACTTCTTAATTCTTTGACATTTATTTTCTTTGGAAAGAAATTCCACTGCAGGGTTATCTCATAATTCAATAGTTTTATGCCACAGTATAAACTTGAAAGTTTTAGTAATTATTGCAAAGTAGCCTTCAGGTCTCACTTCTACTATAAAGAATCAAAGGAAATTTGGAAGGATCATGAAAGAATGAGGATTTGTTTTTTGTTTGTCTTATAATACACCCACTGCATAACGAGTATGGATTGTTCAGAGGTTATTGCACACCCCTGTTTTAAGTGTACATTTCTTATGCAGTTTCCTGTCTTGTTACTGAGTTTCATTTTGAAAGCACATTTTGTTGCTTGACCACAAGCAAATTGCCAGAAACGTAATGCTGACTGAAACCAATATTCTTGCACCAAAAAAAAATTCAGTGGGGGGAGAGAACAGTCCAAACCACTATTCTTTAGAAGAAACGCACAAATAAAGTCAATGGCAGTCAATAACAACCACAGGATTTTATAAATCATACATCAAAAAAAGACCATTTTAGGAACATTCCATTAGATAGGCTATGCCCAGAAACAAGAGGGACGAGGGGGAGGAGGAGGAATGGGGATTTTATTTTGGATTCAAACAAAGGTCATTTGAACTCGGTGGAGGAATAAGGATTTAAAGTTGTGTAGCTGTTACTGTCTGTTCTTCTGACAGTGGAATTTATATTTAGAGCCACAGATAATGAAGTAATGAAGCTAATGAAGCTACACATGCCCCTCTTCATGTGATAAGAATTCTGCTCCTTCCACACACACACACACACTTCCTGTCCTTTGAAGTCCAATTAAAATGGCTCAAAAAGTAAGTATTTGCATGATATGCTATATGTAAGCAGAAAGCAGAGTAGCCTACAGTAAGACGAGTGTTGATGATCTGCTGTGTACAGTTGATACAGCAGATTGGGCCATATATTACATTGGATTCACATTATGTTGGATGTAATACATGAATAAATATCAACATATCTGGGCTTGCTCATCCTGTATATTTTATTGTGCCAGAAAGACCCCTTCTCGCTCACATTTACCAGGCCTATATTGTTGAAATGTAATTCTGTACTACGTTTCTATGTATTGTACAACCTCAAAAGAATGTAAATATTTTTCATCAGTTTTACACTATTACCACTCCACGTTTTGTCAGGTACTGAATGTGTTTTGTATGTTTTGCCACATGTGTGCCTCAAATACAGCTACCCAGTTTTACACAGTTAATGTCAACCATCTCAGTGTTATCTGGATTTCATGCCTCTGTATGAACATGAATACTTGCCACTTGCATGTTGGTAACTTCACTCATTTAATCAGGTCATCTCTTGTGCTGCACTACAGTGACATCTTGTGTTCAGTGTTGTGTACCATTATCCAGCCATGCTGTGAGCTTCCAGCTGAGGATTTTTAGATGACCTTGTCCCCTGAACCAAGGGGTATCACATTTGTCTCTCATTCATTGTACATTCATTACTTGTCAATGGCAATTGCAGGCGTCTTGATAGCCCCTCTCAATGCCTGTCATTCCACTGTCATTCACCCACACAAAGTCATCCCCAAGACCATGTAAGTTGATCTGTGTACTGGCGGTCAAGTGCAGAGAACCGGTAACTCTACCTACTTAAGCAGGTAAGGGGCACACAATAAGATGGGAAGCACGACGTGCACGCACTCGGGGTGTTTATTCAGCCATCAAGCGCTGTCAGAAATATCAAGATTGCGAGTTGAGCGCTCACAGACGACCCAACAAAGTGGTAAATACGACTGGGAATTTTACACCATACCCTAGTTGCCGAGATGTGACGTTTAGGAGGCCGAGTGCATGGAAGTGCTCCTCGTGTATTTTATTATTTTATGTTACTGTTTGCGGTTCTATGTAAATAATTAGCATTTTATGTTTTTATTATCACTATTTATTTATCTGTCACGCGTTTTTGGTTGAATTAAATTAAAACATCCTTACATGCCTTATGCACATTTTCATTCTTCTCTAGGCCTACGTTGTGCCGCAAAGTTTATTTCCAAAATTAAAGAATAGTCATCAAAAAAAGGGCTTAAAGAGGTCCGTTGTGTTGCTATTTCCGAATTAAAGCCAAGGAGGTTATATAGAAGAACTTAGGTGCGCGACAAATCGTATCTACAACTTCAAATGTCGGAAGTACAAGTTTACGGTGAGCACCTGAATGCAGCTTCTGGATACTTCCTCAAAGGAAAACACCCTTCCTGGGATTTTCAGCGTTCCGTTGCTATGGAGACGAGTTTGTTCCCCCACTGCTGAAACAAAGTGGGAGGTTGTGCTTTGGAATAAAACGACGAGCTGCTGTAAGATTTCCTGATTAATTTAATTGTTCCTCGCTGTCCAAACGTGCTGCTTAACAACAAATACTGTCGGGAATTAAGTTTTTCGAAGGAGGTAAGAGAGGCGCAATACACAACAAGGAAAGTCAGGGAGGCTGTCCTCGCTGTTCATTCATGCACGTTTTGATGCTGTCATGATTGGTGACTTTAAATGGAGGTTTAATCTAAAAATATTGAATCTACTGGAATCAACTGTACGTTCCTTCCTCTGTAAGATACCGGTTTTGAGGCTCATTCACTTTAATTCATTTACTCCAGTCCTTAAAAGTGTGGCATCAGTAGGCCTAATTGACAACAGTTTGCCGGATGACCAGAATAAGATTTTTCTCAGACCCAATTTAATAAACAAGCATATTAGCGATAACCTAGAACTTCTGCTCTACCCTAGAATGAGGGGCCAACTGGCAGAGGGCCGCCTGCAGGTCCTTCAGATCTACCGTCTGCTGCAGTATGTCCATGAAGGGGACATGGTGCAGATAGAGAAGATGGTGAACCATGGGGTGGAAGACCTTATCAATCTCACTGAGCCGCAGGATGGAACCGGGGTGCTTCACCTGGCAGCTGTAGCCAACAACCAGGGTATGGGGCCTGTTGGTTACTTCAGTCAGTTGAGTCAACATAGCCAATGAATTCACTTATTACAGAAGAAAATTTAAATCCAAAGCTCATATACAGTCTGTATAATAGAACAAAGTGCTCCATGCGGCCTGCTGTAGTTAGCAACTGGATAGGGTAGCTAGCTTGTTACTTTTCAATTACAAAGAGTACAGATACTATGTGGATAAGAGAGGGCTATAAACATTGGAAAGGGAAAGTATAATGACATAATATTGGTGGCCATTTCTTCAAATTGTGTGTGCCATGGCCTTCAAATCTCTAGAACATAAAGGAAGTCAAACTATAAGCTACTGACTACTACTACTACTACTGAGCTACTACTGTTTTTTCCACTCTGAAATGGACTGGACCTAACTCCCTGCACCGACTCAGACCTGGTCAGCTTCCTGCTGTCCCACGGGGCGCGACCCAACATCCAGGACAAGAGGGGTCACACCCCGGTCATGTTAGCGGCTGAGCTGGGCCACGATGCCATGGTGGAGCTGCTGGCCAAGAACCACGCTGACCTGAGGCTCCTGGACACTGAGGGCAAAGGTGAGAAAGCGCAGACTTACCATATAGTACAGGCAGATGGTGGAGAGAGATGGCTAGGTAGTTGGAGAGAGCAGAATAGAAGGATTATAGGAGATAGATTCATGAATAAAATAGAATAGAATAGAAGGGATGATTATACTTATATATTTATTTCTCCACTGTGTTTCATTTCCCATGTCGTGGTGCTAAATAGAGCTGAATCGTGCATCGAGCTGGCATTTACTATCAAACACAATGGAAGTTAGTAGGCTAGAGTGGAGTGCAGCGCAGACAGGCAGGCGCCCTCCCTCTGCGGTATTATTGCAGAACATGTGAGGTAATGGAACAACACTTCGTTCTCATCGTCACCTCCTCCAACATATTCTAATTTGAGCTTCAAGTGTTGATTTCTCTTTGTGCGGTTCAAGGCGAGAGACAGGGATGTGCTCCATCGCAAGTCAGGCCAGCGGGTTCATGCAGAATGCCTTGCCTTGTTTCACAACTCATGAAAATGCATGGCGTTTCTATTTAGATATTGATGAGGTGGCCGTATCCCAGACAACTCCAATCAGCGAGTTCTTCTTCAGGACCTTTGTAAACCAGTTATGATAATTGCCTCAATTACTTTTGTCCGGGGCATCAATTACAGCAAATGGCACTCTTTTGAGAGTGGGTGAACAAGACAGAGAGACACAGAGAGAGCTTGTGTGTGTGTGTGTGTGTGTGTGTGTGTGTGTGTGTGTGTGTGTGTGTGTGTGTGTGTGTGTGTGTGTGTGTGTGTCTGTGTATGTGGAGTGGGTCAAGGCAGGCAGGCACATCTAATTACAGATCAACCCCTGCTGGTGATCCTCCCCTCTGAAACATGTTGCGTAACCTGATATCATTCTCTCCTCCCTGGTGGCTGGTTTGGCCCAGTCTCAATACTCGCACCAAGGTGTTTCCCCTCTGTCGGCTGAGTTTCAATAGTTGCACACAGTGCCTAGATTATCCTCAATACAATTACAAATGTATCTACATGTGAACCTTCAGGGCCCTGGACCACCAAGGACATACCCAGTTGGTAATCCAGGCATGGACACACATAGATCCAGGCTTTAACTCAAAAATCAAACTATTTTTGATGATGTTTTGATAATCTTAACATTTAGATGCTCTATTGGGAAACAAATTTGCTCTTCTCTCACCTTTTCTTGCCTCCTCCTCTCACTTCAGGTGTGCTGTTCTACTGCATCTACCCCACCAAGCGCCACACCCGCTGCCTGCAGGCGGCGCTGCAGTGCCAGGCGGACGTCAACAACGTGTCAGTTGAGGGGATACCTGTCTTCCTGCTGATGTGTGAAAAGGCCCAGGACTGCACCCCGATGTGCCTCAGCATGCTGGACAGAGGGGCAGACCCCAACGCAACCAATCAGGTTAAAGACTGGGGGGGGGGGGGGGGGGGGCTATCACTGAGGGATTATGGGAGCTGTATTTTAAAGGTGGTAGTGTAGAATGGGCAGTGACAATGAGTGAGTAAGTTTGTGATGGGATACATCGAGGAACTTGAGGTTAGTGTAAGAAAGGAATGGCCTGGATGTCACGGGAGCAATATTTTCTGCTGCTAGGATACCCCTGATGTTTGTTTAGCCTAAGACCAACAGGATTTGTGTCTCACCGCTCTGCAGAGTACCGGCGTTACAGCGTTGATGGAGGCAGCTAAGGGAGGCTCTCTGCCGCTGGTCAGGGCCATTCTCCAGAGAGGGGGGAACCCCAACGCCCTGGACGCCAAGCGCCTCAGTGTGGCGCACTACGCCGCCACGGGGGGCTTCTTTGAGGTGCGCCAGTTGCTACCGTAAAACACAAAGACATCCTCCCTGACTAGCATTAGCATTAAACAGATGGTTGATGCAATAAAGAATGATGTTAGAATATTGAGTTGTGGTACTGAAAGAACTGCAAACAGAACTTAAGGTTTTACCCCCTTCTATGGTTATAATATCATTATCATGTACCGGCATTGACAGTCTTTCCTAAAGGGATTTTGCATGACTTTGATCTCTACATTTTTACTTGATGCTGTCAAGTATGCAACGCAAGTTATTCTTGATAAAAGCTCTGGCCTGTCATCCTCCTGACGGTTGCCCTGTGCTGTTTTGTTTTTTTTGTCTGCCAGGTGATTCAGCTGCTGTCCTGCTTACTCAGCAGATATGGGCGTGATCAGCTCTGACGGCAACACGCCCCTGCACTACGCGGCGGCCACGGGCCACGCCAACTGCTGCAAGTTCCTAGCACAGAGAGGTACCGTGAGAGACGTGAACGCTGACTGGCATCCCGCTGTAAATGCAGCGATTCTCATTGTTTTTGGTGTCACAGTTACCAATACACAGGGTCTGATATACAGTGGTGGCCAAAATGATTAGAACACTTGGCATATTTAAGAGGTTTCAGTTGTTTTTGTTCAATTGGTCATTAAAATACCCATAAAACGAATGAAATATATACAAAGTCATCATTATGCTCTATAAACCAGAATAGAGCCATCATAAGGAGATTTACCTCATTTTCCTTACAAAAAACAAGCTAGGCCTATTTGGACAATAAACTGGACAGATCTATTGTACATTCAAAGGAAAGCCTTTGAGTTGCAGAAGGCGGGACAACATTAGTGTTCAAGTTCTCAGGAAATATATTGACACTATGCCAGAGAGATGTGCTGCTGTAATTGCTGCAAAAGGTGGACATACCAAATATTAAAGTTAAAAGTGGATAAAAACAGTAGGACTCACTTCATCTGATATTTGTTGTGCTCAGAGCAACCATCTGCATGTTTCATGAACATTATGAAATGAAATCATGTTTTGGAGGCAAGAAAAGGTCAAGGTGTTCTAATAATTTTGGCCACCACTGTAACTATTCCTAATAGTACTATCAGGACCGCCATCATTTTGTCCATATCTGTCATGAAACTGCTCTATTTTTAGGTTGTAACCCCAAGCTGAAGAACCTGGAGGGCTTGCTTCCCCGTCAGATCGCCAAAGACTCCGGTCACAAAGCCGCCGTCAAGGAGCTGAAGAGAGCGGAGCGGCTGCAGGGCAAGGCCAGCAAAGGCAGCAGCATCAGCCTCAACATCTCCCCCTGGGCCCTGACCCTCCACGACTGGTCTCACGAGCACCAGACCGCCCTCCGCAACGCCTTCGAGAGCGATTCAGACGTGGTTTCCACCGACGCGTTCCTTTCGGTGTTAGAGGACCTAAAAGCGCCGGTCGAACCGGACCAGCTCCACGCGGTCATCTCGGCCCACGACAGGAGGAGAGAGGGGTTCCTCAACATCAACGAGTTTGTCAAAGGTGTCAAGTACGTCCACAAATTGTTCCTCCTCTCCTCCTACGGCCCCAAAAAGAAAAAGGGAAGTAAGGGAGGGAAAGCGAATAAGAAGCGGGGTAAATTCACCGTCCCCATGCCCATTTGCACCATGCCGTCGGAGCTCATCGTCCGGCGCCAGGACGGAGGCCCGCCCCACTTCCTGATTGAGACGTACCACAACTGCACCGATGTCAACCGCTTCGACCGGGACCACCCGCCCGAGCATCCCATAGAGGACGACTCGGCCTGGTACATAGACGAGCCGGAGAAGGTCTACATCAATGTCAACTACTGCGTGAAGAGCGGGGATCTGGAGTCTCTGGACCTCGCCTTCAGTCGGGGAGTTCCCGTGGATGTTAAAGACACGTTTTACAAGACTCCGCTGATGGTGGCCTGCTCCAGCGGCAACTACGAGGTGGCTCAGTACCTCCTCGGTCGCGGGTGAGAAAGCTCATTGCTTTGTTTGGTTTGTATGGTTTAAAATAAAAAGGCACTCATGTGGTTTCACGCACAGTTAGCATATTTGTGACAGAAGTTTTGTGCTAGCCTTGTTCTATTTTGTGATTTAACATCTGCATAAGCATTATTTATAGTCATGCATGATTTGCAAAACATATTTGGAGTATTCAAACTGGAATTGTAGATACAGTATTTTAAGTGTGTGAACTATGGCAACCATGCGAGTACAGCAACAGATCTTTTTATTGCGAGAGCACAAAGATCATTAAGTTAAGCAGGTTTCTATGCTGTGTTTTGCAGCATATTGAGGCATGATGCAGCAAGATACCTTGAGAGATATAAATTGACTGTAAGCTGTACTTAATTGTACTGTACTATTGGGGGATAGTAACAAAGGGGATGGCCATATTATAAAATCTTTAAATCACCGAGTGTCTTTAACTGTTAATGACAGGGCTGATGTGAATGTGTGTGACCAATTCTGCTGGACACCCCTCCACCATGCAGCCCACGCTGGCCAAGTGGACCTTGTTAAACTTCTCGTGGAGGCTAAAGCTCTTGTAGACGCCCCGGCTCTCAACGGAGCCACGCCCCTCATGAGGGCCATCGAGAGCTCTCGACCCTGCTGTGTAGACTTCCTCATCAAGGCGGGGGCCAAGGTCACTGCCGAGAACAAGCAAGGTTTGACTGCGAAAGCTGAAATAGATCAAATCTAATATATTTCTTTTAAACTACATTCATTCATGACAATCAAGAATTTGTTTTTAATGTTAACAACACATGTATTCAACCACTCTTTCGTCTACAACAGCAGATATGGATGAAAACCTGTTTGCTGACAAGAGTGGAAAGAAAAATGGCCGCCGCAGCCAATTAGTACCGTTTTTGCAGTGGCTCTAATTCTGAAAATATTCAGGGCATCAGACTGTACATGTATTGGCCTCTTCCTGATCTATTTCACCTGGACTAAATATTAGTTTTCATGTGAACTCTCATTGATTAGATTGCAACAATTTGTTGACAGTTTTGCTTACTACTTCCAAAAAATGCCAACAACTGCAGTACTTACTTACCTTTAATCATCCACTGACGTGCCTTAGTTTTCTTCCCTGAGTGGATGCAGAATTAAGTAATGGACTTTGTCTGTGCATTTTATATCAATGTATTATATCCAACAATCCTTTAAGCCAAACTGACACAGACGACGTACAGTACCAGTCAAAAGTTTGGACACACTTGTTTTTGTTTCTCATGATCTTCTCATGACATTTTGATATAAAGGCTTGATTCTTAAATGCTCGAAATGTTCTTAGACAAATAGAGAAGTTGATGCCTGTGTATGAATTTATTTTCAAAACTTACATTTTAATTAAATTGAAATGCACCCCCAACAAGTATTTTTCATTTAGACTTTAGAGGTGGAGAATGTTGAACCACAATGATTAAATCATCATTTTAAACACTCACATAGTGATTGTGGCCTTTAAAAGTTCATTTGTGGAATTTATTTGCTTGTTAATGCCAAAGGGTTTCTACTTTGAAGAATCTAAAATATAAGATAGTTTTTTTTTTTTGTTTTTTTTTTGGTCACTGCATAATTCCTTTTGTGTTATTTCACAGTTTTGATGACTTTACTATTATTCTAAAATAGTGGAAAATTGTAAAAATAAAGAAAAACCCTTTCTATGAGTAAGTGTGTCCAAACTTTTGACTGGTACTGTATATGCCTGAGTTACTGTCACTAGCCGTCCCTCGTTAATGGACAGCATTGGTGATTACTGCTGTTATTTGACTGAGCACATTTCCCCTCAGAGAAAAACTGCCTGGACATCGCCAGAGCGTATGCAGACTTCAGGATAATCGACTTGATCAAAGACAAGATGGATTCTCTGCCTAAACCCAAGGAGGCGAAGAGGGGAAAGGGTGGCAAACCTCAACAGCCCAAACCCAGACCAGCCACTAGTAAAGAAAAGGTACTCAACTCACTCCACTAAAATCATATTCATAAGTCTTCTAACTCTGAACTTTTCTGTCTTCTTTTTTTTGTGTGAGTGTGAAATCTAAATTTCATATGGTTCTTCATGCACTGTTGAGATTCCTAATGAGTTCTCTGTCCAGAAACTCATTCAAACCCACTGTTAAATTTATAAAATGCACGGCTGTCAGTCTGAGAATAAAACGTACGTTTTTTTATTTAAATTAACTCGACACGGTGATTTCCTGGCAGTACAAAAGGGTTTTTTGTCAACCACCAGCCTTGTATCACACTCATCATAGCTTCTTAGAATAGAATATAACCTCCAAAATGGCTGGCGGAGTAGAAAAACTTGGCTGTCTACTCCACCAACATTTGAGTGTATGTCCACTTGCCTCCCCTTTCAACATGCGGGAAACCCAAGCCGGTAAAGGGATAGCATTGGTTACTCTAGGCCACAAACTTGTAAGCAAATTATCCCATGTGTTGTTTTACAACTGGGTCAAGCTGGTGTTAGGGTATCAATGACCCCAGATATTAATATAGGTAAAATCTCAATAAAAACAGTTGTCATTGTACAGATACAGAATCTGTACAGTCCCATCTGTGGCAGTGATAAATAGACCTAAATAGACAGTTCTCTGTCTCCCTCGTCCATCAGCTGCCTTAATCTCTTCTATGCTTGCTAGTTAATGTTAGCACATATAGCTTTTAGCGTATTACATACATACATAGAAGCACTGTGTACGCCAGAGTATACATTGTCTTATGATGATGAAGATTTAGCTACATAACACCATGCACGCCACACATGACTGTATGGCTGCAGCCCATACGAGCTATTGCGGAACCCAGAGGTGCATTCGCCCATCGTGTGACGTCAATGAAATTCATTTGCACACGAGAAGAAGTAATGAAGAATGAATGAATGAATGATTTATAGTTAAAGTTACATTTTCACAATAATACAACTTTTACATCCTGTTATTAGATACTGCTCAATAGTAAGTAAGTAAGTAAGTAAGTAAAAAGCTGATTCTCGATTTGTGGAAAATGGCCATCTGACTCTGACCATCTGACTTTGCCAGTTGAAGACCATGGCATTGTGGTTTCTGCACCATGGTAAAAAAGAAAACAGGCTAAAATGAAGTGAATCTGAATTTTGACGTTGACAGTCATTTTCTGCTGTCTTTCACCTTGTTGCTATGGTGGTTTCCCTGACAGGGCATCACTTCAGAAACGTCGGCGCCTGCGGACACCGTGGCTGCAGCAGGAGGGAAGACTCCCTCTCAGGAGTCGGAGAGCATCATCCAGCACAACACCAGGATCATTGGTGGGAAAACCAAAACCGTGGATATCAGCTTTGTCCCAAAAACGGTAGGCCTCATCGGCACTGGCGTTGCCTTAATCCAGGGGAGACTTCTGGGGGGAATAAAAAGGAATAGCATCCACTTACATAGCACAAAGTATTAAATGCACTACAGATTTTAGGTTAATTGGTGTATCATTACATGCATGTACATTTTAAGGTGTGTGCAATCTTCAGTTTCCTCAAGACCAACTAAGTGTTAGACATGCAGGTATTGCAGCACACCTCTCCAGTGCTCCTGCCCACACACATCGGTTCAGTACAGAAACTAACTTGCTGAATAGCTGCAGTCAGTGTTTTTGGAAGTTTCTCCGTGACTTGTCTTTTTCTCTACCTCAGGTGTGGGGGAAGCCACCAACCACCAGCCAGCTGATGGGGAAAAAAGAGAGACGGAGAGAGCAACTCTCCTCCGATGTGGACTTTGAGGACTTCATGATGCCTTTCAGTCAGAACATACAGAGGAAATCGCTGGAGCTGGCTGAAACCACAGACTAGACTGGAAGGAGGCCAGGTGGAGAGAGATGCTCTGACATTTTTTTAATTATATTGTGTTGCTTTTGTTTGCCAGCCACTTGTCACAATTCTGGACATTGGATTCAATACCCGTCCTCCAGCTAACCAAAATAGATTGTTAGCATTGCAAGCATTCATCACAGTATCCATGAGTCTGTAAAAAGTCTGGAAGAACAATAATAACAGACTTTATTTCTATGGCTCTTTTCCAAGTGCCAAGGAAAGATGGAGGGATGACATCAGGACAGCCCGATCGATAACATCTTTAAATGAATGCTATAATTTACTGGAATCCAGTGTAATGTGGCTAAGATGGGGCTAATGTGATGTCCTCTTTTAGTTTTAGTTAAAAGCCAAGTTGCAGACAAGATAAAGTTCTCCGGTTGAGGCAAGAATACAAGGAGCTGCAGTAGTCAATCATGCCGCACACCCACCACACCGAATCCTTTCCTGTCTCTCGCTCTACTGTCAACAGTCCAATAAAGCAAAAATGCCAAAAAATACAAATGATGAACTATTCTGTACATTCTGCAAAGCGTTCTATGAGTAGATCAATAAATATTTTGTACTTAGACATCGATTTTATTCACTGGTGATTGATAATGTGCTCGGTGGTGCGGGCTACTGGCAGGTATTTAATGGTGAAGCAGGGAGATAATAATTCAGGACTGACTTTACACCGAGGGGCTGTGTCACACTACACTTGTTCAGACAACCAATAGCCATCATTTATTGTAATTAAGTATCCACAGAAGAGCAATTTCAGCGTTGCAGCATTGCCCTTGAAGGAAAATCGGGGACCAAATTGGGGACAGATGTGAAACCAAGCCCATAATTGCCCCCAAACACCACAGCTACACAAACGTATAGGGGAAACTGTAGTTAACAATTCTGTGGTGGAGCATTTCTCAGTTGCAGCGTTTTCCCTAACCCCTGCAGTGGCGTGTCTGTACCTGCAGTGACAGAAATGAAGGGTATAGTAGTGCAAGGAGGAGGCTTCCTGAGGAGAGCAGACAGGAGGCTGGTTGTTGGTGTACCGTATGCCAGCACTTTGTCCCTTGCCGTCTGTCAGGCATGCTGGGCAGCAAGCCACAACTCTGCAGGTCCATACAGACTCGCGTATGTGACACAGATACACTTATATACGCACTTACACAAACTAACTTTATTTTGCCCTTTGTAGACAGACTAGGATACTAGCATGCACATTCTCATCCACTGGTAGTCTGGTAGTTGTTTCTGGAAGTGACCGCCAAATATAAAGCTGCTGCCAGAAAATAACGTCTCTCAATCCAGATGCAGTTCCACGTTGAAACCTGGGTGCGGCGCCGTTTGGCAAATATAGCAATGCAGGGATTTGGTTGTTTGTGTACAAAGCTGAGTGAACAGTTAAAACTTAAAGGGAGCTCTTGTGTTTCTAGCACAGAAAGATATCAAAATGGCACCCGTGTATATTAGTTTTCACATTAGCCGTCGAGGCTGTTGTGATCTGATTCACACACCAAATCAGGAATTTTCAGGGTGAATCAGATGAACTTTATCAATTAAAAGATAAGTATAACATTAATCACATCCATCCCTCCTGTTTACATCAGTGTCTTCAGAGTGCCTAACACTGTTTGGGACATGGTTTTAGTTGTTGCTGCATCAGGAGTTGTCAGAGAAGATCGATGTCATCTCTGTGTTAAACGTCTCAACACGCCCTGATGCACGCTCTCATCATCACCGCCACCATCACCAGATAAAATTAGATTGCAGTGTCCCGAAGGTCCACGGGGACGCAGTTATATAATCAAATATACTAAAGGGGTGGGGGGGGGGGGTAGCTTTGAGGTTTGTAATAAAGGCCCTGGATTGTTTAAATATACATAGCCACAATACCACTGATGATAGGGAGGCGAAGAGAGGATGAGGAGAGAGCACAGGCAAAGATAAGAGCAGTGAGAAAGAGCCAGAGGATGCATGAGGAATAAAAACAGAGCCAGGAGGCAGAAAGAGACACACACACACACATGCAGTAAAGAACAAAATACAGAGAGAGAAAGCGAGAGAGCGTGCAGAGGCGAAAGAGAAACCCCCGACAGCACCGTTCAGAACGAGGCAGAGGGATGAGGGAAATAGAGGACTGACAATGAGGCGAGGGAAGGCGAAAGGACAAGAGGAGAGGAGGAGGAGGAGGAGGAGGAGGAGGAGGAAGAACAGGGGAGGGTGACTCAGAGGATGGGGGGAGGGAGCGTGATGGAGAGGAAGAGTGGGAGGAGAGGATGAGGGCTTTTCTAGCACAATCAGTGGCATGCAGGTTAGAGGGAGTAAACAGGGCCACAGGCTGTGACTGCCGGTCGGAGGGCTGTGACGCAGTGGAGCCGTCAGGGCGTGGGCTCGGGCTTATATGGTCATGCAGTGTGTGTGTGTGTGTGTGTGTGTGTGTGTCGTCATAAGTGATGTGTTTATTTTTGTCATTGTTCTGAGTGTGTGTTCTATGTGTTATATCTTCATTTTCCTATTGTTTTCATGTTAGTGTACATATATTTGTGTGTTTTGGTATTTTTTCATATCTGCACACACTTAATTTGTGTGTGTGTGTGTGTGTGCGCATGCGCACAGATATGCCCACATGTGTGTGTGTGCATGCATGCATGTGCTGCTAACGTGTGTATGTACACGCTTATACTGTGTGAAAGTTAATATGGGTATTTTCCCCACATTTTGAGCCATCTTTGCCATTTTTTACTACCACCCAGCTCTCCTCCTCTCCTCTCCTCTCCTCTCCCCTCCTCTCCTCTCCTCTCCTCTCCTCCCCCCTCGTCTCCTCCCCCGCTGTGTATCGGTCTGAGCTCAGATCAGTGTGTGTTGCTGCCAGCAGCACTGCAGTCTTCCAGCTCTGGTCCTGCACCGCTTACTCAGCACTCGGCTCTCCAACCCTTCACTTCCCAAGACAGCCCACTGGGACAGCTCACAGACACACACACACACACATGCATGCACACTATTTTATCACGTTACTATATAAACTTATTAAATTAGATCATTACTTTTACTTACTACTAAGTGGTCAGCATAAACACATGCATATAGATACACACACATACTCATGCACATGCAGGCAGACACTCCAAACACACACACTGTCGGTCCTGTCTCGTTCCTGCCCTCAGTCTCCTCAAACAACCACGTAAACACACACACACACACACACACACACACACACACATACATTCACGCTCAACATAAATAATGTAAATGAATGAACTCCAGCGTCTGTGGGAACTGTAAGCACAGTAACCGCAGCACATCTATTTAGTATGTCGAGGGGCCACTTCACTTTCAATTCAATTAGATTCACGTCTCAATTCAATCAGTTGAAATACTGATTGAACGGAGCGTATAATGTAACCCGTATCTTATCAGGGTGGATGACAAAAGTTCTTTACTATTTGAGGTTTGATGAAAATCCATCTCCTGGTTTCACTGTGAACCAGATCCAGTCCGGTGTATCTGTTTCCCAAAGAGCCAGTAACTGTAAACACAGCAGCAGAGGTATGGAAATGCTGCGTCTAGTAAAACGATGCTGCTGTTGTACAGATGCTGGTTTACCGTTCATTATTGATGAGGGAGTCATGTTTCACGCCAGCCTGACTGACTGCAGCTGACACAACAGGACTGTGTGTGTGTGTGTGTGTGTGTGTGTGTGTGTGTGTGTGTGTGTGTCTGCGTGCATGCGTGTGTGTGTGTGTGCCTGTTCAACTGTATGTGTGAGAGTGTGTCTGCGTGTCTGTTCAAATGTATTTAATTGTGTGTTTGTCCATGCATTCAAATGTGTGTGTGTGTGTATTGCAGTGATTCATCATTCATTAGTGCAGCCCTGGCAGTACCATAGATCTCTTTAGCTTTCCAAGCTATAGATTCCAATTTGCTGCAGGCCTGGGACTTTTATTATGAGGATATTGATTTGAATTTCATAGTCAGACCAATAACGCTGGGTGGTAAACAGAGGACCGGGTCTTGGCTCAGACAAACAAGACCAATACTTGGGAAAGAGACCAAAAAGAGATATATCTCACAGGATAGGTTACAGCTGCAGCTTTCTATTGATGATATTTCCAACGTAAAGAGAAAGAAGTCTTTTGGTGTCATAGGTGTTTGGTTCCAAAAGGGCTTAAATGTGCAAGATCATCAAATAAGTTTCAGTCTGACTATAGCTGCATTTCCAAATGCTTGCTAATGTCAGATATAGAAACAGGTGCTATTACAGTACCATAAATGCCCCAATACCACACTGTACTCCCTGAGCAGCCTGTTCTCATATCAAGTTCCTCGTTCTAGTTATGAACGTGACTGAAACAGGCAGCAGTTTGACATTGAACTAGCGTGCAGGTCGGGCGTGTACACATGCCTTCAACTCCGACAAGCCTAAACTCAACCGAAGTAGTTTTACTTGATTTTGGAGCACAGGCAATGTTATAGTACAGTAGTTAAAGTAGTTATAGTACAAATCAAGGGTGCATAACGCTTTGTAAGATATCGTACGACCGGTGTACTGAGCACCACAGGATCACCATATATCATGAGGTAGTTCTGCAACTGATTTTAGGGTCTTGTCAGGAGAATACTGAACATACAGACAATGCGTCTGGTCTTCTTTATTATGAGACTTGTAATTTAGTCCGTGCGAAATTGTATTTGAAAGGGATACCTCGGCATAAGTGGGTGACTCTTCCTCACAAGACGTTGTCACCTTGTAGAAAAAAAGCTTCTTCAGCTGCCCTAAAGAAAGCATTGCCGTTATTATTCAAACTAAAAAGTCAAACGGAAAAAAGCTTTACTGCAACAATTGCACTTCATTTTTATATTTTAACAGTTAATGGTCCAGAATCCCTTCAAGCTGCAGTGAGAACATGACGACTGACAGGAAGGTTCATCTCAGCCCAGCTATTGTTCTGCCTTTGCATTTGGCTCTATTTCATACTGCAGTGCCAGCTGCTCCCTTCTCAAACTGTCTCCTTCAGTCCTTCACAAGGAAACGAGGAGAGTCTTACACACACACACACACACACACACACACACACACACACACACACACACACACACACACACACACACACACACACACACACCCTCCCTGTTGACAAAGGCCCCCTCTGTGGCCAATCTCTCACCAGTAGTTGGACTCCTAATGCAAGAGAGACACTTTAATCAAACTTCAAGCAGGAAGCAGTCATAAATTATGAATGTTATGTAAGGAATAGTCGGCAGGCGTTTGTGATAACCCCATAAATAATACAGATGGAGGTTATGTAAAAGGGGCGTGTGACGAGAAAAGAGATCAACTTTTGGAGACATCCCGCCACATTACCTGTCAAAAACTGATTGGGAGTGAGTTAGACCTCTCATACCTAATGTTCACTGATCAATATTTCAAACACGCCAGTAATTACAGCCTATATCATCTTCTAATCTTCAGAGAGTTTTAATTTCATGCCGGCATTCATTTTCATACGCTCTTTCTTTCTTTCTTTCTTTCTTTCTTTGTTGCGCTCGCTCCCAGTGATGGATTTATCTTCTGTCTGAATGAAAAACATCACGGGGTCTGGAGGATGTGAGGAATCTGAAAAAGGGGCTTGCATCCTTTGGTTCTCCCTTTCCTTTTTTTTGTCATTTGTGATTTTATTTCTCATCAACGTTATTTGTGCACGTCACATTTAGCATTCTCACTGTATTCTTCCACTGTGGTAATGATGCTGCAGCCACAGATGCAGCGTGCAGCCAGAATAGCAAAGGACGGCATGAGAATGAATATCCATTAACTGAACACTGTAAATATTCAGATGCTCCTGATCTGATCGTGTTAGCCCGTCATGAGGGAACAGGGGAAGACGCTGCAACGTGAAAGAGAGAAACAGCAGGAGGAGTTTGAAGTGAAGAAAGGAGAAAGATGAGGAGAGAGTGAGGTGACTAAGAAAGAGGGAAGATCCGCATGGGGGTCGTGGTAGGTCGAGAGAGAGAGGAAGGCATTGCTTGTCAAGTAAGTCACAAGGGGGAAAGTAAAGGCTTAAGGTGAGAGGAGGAAGACAGGAGCAACAGAAGGAGAGAGAGAAAGGGGGGGAAAAAAGGTTTGTGTTTTTAAGGAGGAAGGGGGGGGGTTGAGTTGGAGGTGAGGGGGTGAAAATTTTGTGTGTGTGAATTTGGGGAAAGGGTGTTTCCGAAACATAGACACACCAGATCCCAATCTGCGTCAGGAAAAAAATCAAGAACTGTGAGGGAAAAGAGAGAAGAGAGAGAGAGAGAGGAGAGAGGAAGAAGAGAGAAGAAGAGAGAAAGAGAGGGGGGGGCAAGGGAAAAGGGGAAAGGGGCACTGATTTAGGTGAAGGTTGGGGGGGGGGGTTGACACAGGAGTGAAAAAACAAGGGTGTTTTCCCAAGCAGGCAGCCAAATGCAGAGCCTGAGGCAGAGTTTTTTTGCAAGAGTTCTTGCTGCCACTTGGGGCCCATAAATCGATCAGGGGTAGAGGGGAGGGGCCCCAGGGCGGGGGACGGGGAGGAGGGGGGAGGAGAGGAAGGGGAGGAGAAGAGGACGGTCAATGGTTGGGTACGGGGCCACTGCGTGGAGGCCCTCTGCCAACCCTTTTTTCACTTTTTTACACTTCCCGCTGTCTTTCCCCCCTTACCGGTGTCTTCCATCCCCCGCCGTCTGTATGTTCATCCTTCCCGCCATCTGTCTTTTTTGACTTCGTCCCTTTTCCCCGTTCTCCTCCCGGGAGTTTTGTTTCTATACCCGGGGCCCCCGGGCCCAAATTTAATTTATTCCCCGGGGGAATGGCACCTTGTGTTTTAAAATCGCACAAGCTTGCCCCAAAATACGCTGTTCCTTTTTAGCTGCATCAATGTGCCAAAATAAAACACCAGATTTAAAAAGGGACTCTTCTGGGGTTTTTTCCCTGGGGGTGGTGTGTGTTTGGTGTGTGGTTTGGGGGGGTGGGGGTTTGTTAACTGACAGCCGCAAATTGTGGGCCGCGTTTGGGGACGTTGTAATAACATCCTTTCTCTCGCTAATATAAGAACGACAATCAGACGAAGTCTTTTTGGAATGGAAGCACGCCCTCAAGTGTTTCCCCGGTTTTTCAAAACCATTTTTAAATTTTTCATAAAATACATGGGAAAAATTTAAATGTGCTTCTTCCCCCGTTCTTTTAAAAGGGGCCAGTTTAAAGTTTATTCTGACCAAAAAAACATTGGGAAAAATTTTTTTTTTGGGTCAAAAAAAGCCAGCCAGTCCGATAAGTCAAGGGCAGGGGCAACATCCCGTAGTGGCTCCCAAACAATGTCCCAGCCTATGCACTGTATGCAAGCTGTTCAGAGGGAAAAACTTGTGTGTGTGTTGTGTGTGTGTGGTGTGTGTGTGTATTTGTTTTTACTATGAGTCGGAGAGAGATGACAAAAGTGAGTTGGACCAGAGTAGAGAGAGGCAGAGTAGGAGGATGCAAGCGTAGCCAAGCAGAAGAATGAGCAGCGACACAACAGCACATGACAACATGGCACAGTACGCAACACGAATACCACTTGATGCACACAATGTACACAATCAACATTAGCAGAGTCTGTAATACAACATCTACCATGCACGTACAACACCACACAAACTACACTGTCATCATAATGACTGATTGAACAGACGTGACCTGATATACAACTAAATGCTAGTGCGTATCTAAACGATGTGAAGTGGAGGGGAAAAGGGGGATGAAGACTAGATTGAAGACACTGCATCGGAGAATAGAGCTGAGGAGGAGCTACATGTGTACATGAGATAAAGGAGTAGGAGAGAGTATGGAGGAGGAAAAGACAAACAGATCAACACACCACTGCCATGTTCGTCATCTGAATACTTATTAACTACTGACTCTTTCCTTCACACTGGAATGCCTATCTTTCTATCTCTATTACTATTATGACATGTCAATCACAACTACACTATCAACATCTACACATTGAATAACATCTATCTGATCTATAGATATGCTATCTTCTACATATCTACATCATCATGATCATCACTACGATTATCAGATCTATCTAGCTATTATCTACTACTATCATCTATCTTATGTATCATCTATCTACTATCTATCTATCTATCTATCTACTATCATCTATCTATCTATCTATCTATCTATCTTCTCATATATCTATCTTGATTATCTATCTATCTATCTATCTATCTATCTATTATCTATCACTATCTATCTATATCTATCTATCTATCTATCTATCTATCTATATATCTATCTATCTATCTACATATCTATCTATCTATCTATCTATATCTACTATCTATCTATCTATCTATCTATATATCTATCTATCTATCTATCTATCTATCCTCCATCATATCTATCTATTATCTATCTATCTATATCTATCATTATCTATCTATCTATCATCTATCTATCATCTATCTATCTATCTATCTATCATCTATCTATCTATTATCTATCTATCTATCTATCCATCTATCTATCTATCTATCTATCTATCTATCTATCTATCATCTATCTATCTATCTATCTATCTATCTATCTATATCTATCATCTATCTATCTATCTATCTATCTATCTATCTATCTATCTATCTATCTATCTATCTATCTATCTATCTATCTATCTATCTATCTATCTATCTATCTATCTATCTATCTATCTATCTATCTATCTATCTATCTATCTATCTATCTATCTATCTATCTATCTATCTATCTATCTATCTATCTATCTATCTATCTATCTATCTATCTATCTATCTATCTATCTATCTATCTATCTATCTATCTATCTATCTATCTATCTATCTATCTATCTATCTATCTATCTATCTATCTATCTATCTATCTATCTATCTATCTATCTATCTATCTATCTATCTATCTATCTATCTATCTATCTATCTATCTATCTATCTATCTATCTATCTATCTATCTATCTATCTATCTATCTATCTATCTATCTATCTATCTATCTATCTATCTATCTATCTATCTATCTATCTATCTATCTATCTATCTATCTATCTATCTATCTATCTATCTATCTATCTATCTATCTATCTATCTATCTATCTATCTATCTATCTATCTATCTATCTATCTATCTATCTATCTATCTATCTATCTATCTATCTATCTATCTATCTATCTATCTATCTATCTATCTATCTATCTATCTATCTATCCATCTATCTATCTATCTATCTATCTATCTATCCATCTATCTATCTATCTATCTATCTATCTATCTATCTATCTATCTATCTATCTATCTATCTATCTATCTATCTATCTATCTATCTATCTATCTATCTATCTATCTATCTATCTATCTATCTATCTATCTATCTATCCATCTATCTATCTATCTATCTATCTATCTATCTATCTATCCATCTATCTATCTATCTATCTATCTATCTATCTATCTATCTATCTATCTATCTATCTATCTATCTATCTATCTATCTATCCATCTATCTATCTATCTATCTATCTATCATCTATCTATCTATCTATCTATCTATCTATCTATCTATCTATCTATCTATCTATCTATCTATCTATCTATCTATCTATCCATCTATCTATCTATCTATCTATCTATCTATCTATCTATCTATCTATCTATCTATCTATCTATCTATCTATCTATCTATCTATCTATCTATCTATCTATATATCTATCTATCTATCTATCTATCCATCTATCTATCTATCTATCTATCTATCTATCTATCTATCTATCTATCTATCTATCTATCTATCTATCTATCTATCTATCCATCTATCTATCTATCTATCTATCTATCTATCTATCTATCTATCTATCTATCTATCTATCATCTATCCATCTATCTATCTATCTATCTATCTATGTAAGTGTCTCTCGATAGTCTCTAGTGTTCAGATTGTGATAAAAACAGGGAAGTAGCATTTTTCCATCTTAACAGAAGTCTGCATTTCTCTGCTCACTGGGCATATCAAAGCTAGTCATGCAGCAGTGCAATCTCAGCTGTTCAAACAGTCACACGTGCACGCACACACACACACACATGCACAAGCACAGTATTTATGTACAATGCCCACATACACACATGCACATATGGGGGACTAACGATGCGCACATTTTCTGTTCAGTCGACAGTGATGTGCCACTTCCTGTGAGCTCGCCAGGAGGGACATTGCATTCTGGGCCAGTGCACCCTCACAACTTCTGTTCTGTTCTGTTGTGTTCTGTTGTGTTCTGTTCTGTTCTGTTCTGTTCTGTTCTGTTCTGTTCTGTTCTGTTGTGTTCTGTTCTGTCCGTTCTGTTCTGTTCTGTTCTGTTCTGTTCTGTTCCGATCCGATCCGTTCCGTTGTGTTCTGTTCTGTTCTGTTCTGTTCCGATCCGTTCTGTTCTGTTCTGTTCTGTTCTGTTCTGTTCTGTTCTGTCCATTCTGTTCTGTTCTGTTCTGTTCTGTTCTGTTCTGTTCTGTCCATTCTGTTCTGTTCTGTTCTGTTCCGATCTGTTCTGTTCTGTCCTGTTCTGTTCTGTTCCGATCCGTTCTGTTCTGTTCTGTTCTGTCCATTCTGTTCTGTTCTGTTCTGTTCTGTCCATTCTGTTCTGTTCCGTTGTGTTCTGTTCTGTTCTGTTCCGATCCGATCCGTTCCGTTGTGTTCTGTTCTGTTCTGTTCTTTTCCGATCCGTTCTGTTCTGTTCTGTTCTGTTCTGTTCTGTCCATTCTGTTCTGTTCTGTTCTGTTCTGTTCTGTTCTTTTCCGATCCGTTGTGTTCTGTTCTGTTCTGTTCTTTTCCGATCCGTTCTGTTCTGTTCTGTTCTGTTCTGTTCTGTTCTGTTCTGTCCATTCTGTTCTGTTCTGTTCTGTTCTGTTCTGTTCTGTTCTGTTCTGTCCATTCTGTTCTGTTCTGTTCTGTTCTGTTCTGTTCTGTTCTGTTCTGTTCCGATCTGTTCTGTCCTGTTCTGTTCTGTTCTGTCCGTTCTGTTCTGTTCTGTTCTGTTCTGTTCCGATCCGATCCGTTCTGTTGTGTTCTGTTCTGTTCTGTTCTGTTCCGATCCGTTCGTTCTGTTCTGTTCTGTTCTGTTCTGTCCGTTCTGTTCTGTCCTGTCCGTTCTGTTCTGTTCTGTTCTGTTCTGTTCTGTTCTGTCCGTTCTGTTCTGTTCTGTTCTGTTCTGTTCTGTTCTGTTCTGTCCGTTCTGTTCTGTCCTGTCCGTTCTGTTCTGTTCTGTTCTGTTCTGTTCTTTTCCGATCCGTTCTGTTCTGTTCTGTTCCCTTTACCTTCCCTTATCTTGTGTTAAGGGAAGGTAACCCTTATCTTAGTTTCATTCTGTTCAGTTTTGTTCATTAATGTTGCATAACGTTATGTTACCTTGCGTTATTTTATATACAATAAAACAGAACACAAAACGTGATATAACATAAGTAGCTCATTGTACATTAGGTTGTGTTGTTGTCTGCTGTGTTCTGGTCCCTCCCCTCATGTTCTGTTATGTTCCATTCTGTTTTGTTCAATAATGTTACATTGCTTTGCATTACATTGCATTATGATACGTCACTTTTCTGTATGTTACGTTGCCTGCATTGTGTTGTGTTGTTGTCTGTTCTGTTCCTTTCCCTTATTGCTTTTTAGATTTTGTTCCATTCTCTTCAGTTCTGTGTGTTAATGTTATATTGCGTCGTGCAATGTTACGTTATGTTACACTACTGTTTGTTGCATTGCTTAGATTACAGTTTTTCTCAGTCGCTTTAGTACATTTCTCGAATCATCCTTAAGATTTGCAAAACAGTAAACGGATTTCTCGAAACAATTGGTACAAACAGCACCACACAATGGATTACCTGCAAAAGCCTGTAACTTGATCAAAATCCTTAGTTCATCTCTCAAAAGTAAATCTTTACGTCAATGAACATGTCAGTCCATCAGAATGACAAGTCCTTGTGTCATTGAGTACAAACAAGATAGTCAGAAAGCTTAGCCATGTTGTCAATATAACAGTTACTCTGATGGAAACTATGGCGAAGGGTTTGATGACAATGATTGGAAATGCACAAGGCTGCACTTTTTTTTGTATGGCATTATTGGCATATATCAATTTCAAAAGATATTTACAACCAATAATTGTTCAAATTGTCAGTCATAATTGTCATTTGTCTAAATGTGCTAAAACATTTGCAAATGGTAACTAAGAGAAATGCTCTTTCCGTTTGCACAGGTAACAAATGTTGTGGAGAATTTCACATATTGGTTTGACGACTTCAACTGTCAGAATTGAGCCAAAGCAACTGAGAAAAACTGTAGTGAAAGTCAAGATCCATCAATTCAGAACACATTTACAAAAAAAGTCTAATGTATAGAAAATATGCTTGACAGATTATGACAACTGGTTCAACCATTTTGCATGTAGTCATTACATGCAAAATGGTATTCAATGAACTAATGTCTAGATGTTCTGGGGGGTGAGATGATTCAACAGAGAACCAATATAATACATTTTGATCAACATGACATAAACTATTGATAATGTAGGAAACAGCAGACGGTTGGACATAACCATTTGCATGTGACAAAGCATTTGCAATTTGTTCAAAAGAATGAGAAGCTGCTTTTATGATGTGCACAAGTGACTAGATGATGTGGAGGTTGAACAAGTAGTTTTGAGAATTTCAATTCTGATCTGAGAAAGTGGGGGAGAGGGGAGGAGAAGAGAAGAAAAAGAGAGGAAAAGAGGTCAAGTAAAAATATTAGCAGGAAAGCATAACCGTCGTGGGGAGAGTACGAGAGAAGAAAAGACAAGAAAAATGAGGCCAGTGAGGTGTAGAGTTACGGATCAATGTGGATCGATTCTCCCTGTGACAACCAACCTCACCATCGGATACAAGACCTTCAGTCCCACACTTATCAACGTCACCACTCACTCCTGCTCTATCAATACCTCAATTATCAGATTGAATATCAATCTCCCCAGTGGGGCTGATGAGACCGAAATCTACTACTTGCACCACTTTGTTGATGTACATCCACTCACAGTTCAGTGCCTCTGGAAAGACAAAACAACAACCTTGTAGTAGACACAACTAGAACGAATGAAACACAGAATACTGAAATGGAGGGAATCGTGGTATATGTGAGTCATCTTGTATGAGCATGAACTTGCATTTACGAAAATATTTATGTGTTTACTTCACAACATTGACTCGCTGTTAGTCAGGTTATTCAAATATACATTTTTGAAGCGGTGCATGTAAACCACATTTCCACAACCTGGATAAACGCTCATTCTAGTTCTGAGGAACCCAAACAAGACTTTTGGGATATACCACTGGTAGTTGGGATACTGAGGCATGTACACACCTCCATACTTTACTGTTGGGCTTGCAGTATCGGCAAGCTCAGTTTCCATGGTATCCACAGGCTTATCTGAAATATTCTCGTCATGTATGCTGTGATGTGTGATGATAGGTTTAGTATTGAACCACTATGCAGGAAAAAAACCTTTAAGAAATACTGGCAAGCTAAATCAGACAGAAAGTTGATCTTAACAAGGCCTTTTCTACACGACAGCCTAATCATATAGAACGTGGTGTCGTGACAAGCTTTCCGCGTGCAGAGAAACGGTCTAATAGTGTGTTTGGTAGGATGACTAAGGGCTGATATTAGGGGGGGAGAGAGGAGAGAGAGAGAGAGGCACATTTTAGTGCTGAGTCACAGCAAGGCTGCTGCTGCAGCACCCTCCCCCACACCGAACCACATAGCTTGGCTGACTGGCTGTCATGCTGCCCTGTCTCTCTCTCTCTCTGTCACACACATACACACACACACACACACACACACACACACACACACACACACACACACACACACACACACACACACACACACACACACACACACACACACACAGATCAACTCCCTCTCTCTATAAACCTTTTGGAGTGTCTTCTCTCTCCATCTATCCATCTCTTGCTTCCTATTCCTATCCTAATCTTTTCTACTCTCAGGCTATTTTTCTCCCCCCCCTTCTCTCTCTCTCTCTCTCTCTCTCTCTCTCTCTCTCTCTCTCTCTCTCTCTCTCTCTCTCGCTTTCACACACCTTTCCTGCCTATTGCTTTTGCTTCGTCACTCTTTCACAGTTCACCTCCCCCCATCCCCCTTCACCTCCCTTCATTCGTCCAGCCTCCCACCTTCCCTGTGAAGTTTAATTAGGAATGAAATCAGTCAAAGAGAGAGAGAGAGAGATCAGAGTGCATGGGCTTGTCTCGTACAGAGTTGATAATGCGGCGGCTAATCTTCTCCTTCACTTGCTGTGTTTTGCTCTTTGACCGTGAGATGAAGCACTACTAAGTCAGTCAAGCTCTCCATCCCCCATGCTCTCTAGACACACACACACACACACACACACACACACACACACACACACACCTCCCAATGAACTACACTTTAACTTCAAAGGCCTCTGTTGAAAAGTTAGACATTCTCTTTAATCTCTGTGAAAGGCAAAAATACGACGAGCTTTGGTGGATGAAAAGGAAAGTGAAGAAAGGATGAGTTGTTTCACACACTCGTTCCACTCTCCCAATGGTAAAATTCATTTTGTTTGTCCTCTTTTTGTCCTTTTCTCATCATTTGAATGATTACTATCATGGTATACAATTCAAACGGGTGATTTTACTTTGTTCTATAATTGGGATTATAATGTTCAAGATTATAGCATCCATGGAGCAATACACACTCAGTTTGTGATATAAGACAGCTCATTCCCAAAGACAGGAACCAGACAACTAAGACTTTAACCTGAAGCATTAAGATGCCATCAGATTGTTAATCTGGAGCTGCTCTGTTGAGAATGGATTGGGAAAGATGATTAGCAAAAGTGACTGGAGCATTTAGGGGGGATTTCTGCTACATTGTCTGGTTCGGAAACTGATAACCCTACTAGAGAATAAATACTATTTATTTGAAATTCAAATAGAAATAATCTAGTTTAAATGAGATATATAAGTTAGATTCTCACCTTCAGTGATTTTCTCCCCTTCAGGTCTGGGTCTCGTAGCTGGGTGAAGGGAACAGCAGATTTCTGGAAGAATATGATGAGTCACCGGAGGCCATATTCACTGATATAAGCTATACATTAAAAAATGTATACAGTTTATTATATTCTATCTTACAAAAAGGTCTTGTGAAAATACAGATGTGAATTCCCAAGATGTGTCCTTTACGAACACATGTTGGTTTTTATGTGAACAATATTTTTTCACATTGAAATGCGAAATCTGACATTTTCACATCTGAAATATGTGATTTTTGATGATTACTATTACTATTTCTATTACTATTTCTGTTTCTATTACTATTACTATTACTATTACTATTGTACCAGAATTGGGAGGGCAACTTTTAAAATCCATTACAGAATACTATTAACTGCTTAACAGTATTACTATGGAATTAAATACTTAATCTCACTTAATCTGGATACTTTCGGTATTTTTGTCTTACTTTGATCTGTTGAACAGCAGTTCACTTCCAATTCATGGACTGTATTTTGAATTGTATTTTGTATACTGTAGGTGGGGAGAAAACCACAGTGGGGAGAGTGAGACCTATGGTGAAAATAATCATCCTTAAACACTGTGTAATTGTGCCCATTGTCTAGGTAATGAAATAATAATGAATTTAAGTTTAATTTCATTATTATTTCATTATTTCATTATTATTTCTCATCTTTATGGAATCCCCTCAAGGACCCCTGGAGATCCCTGGATCCCAGTTTAGGAACCGCTGTGTTACTCCAGTCCAGTCTTGGACGGTTTCTATTGTCTGTCAGTAAACATAAGCCAGAAGCTGCTGTCTATTCATAATTTGGTTAGTTATATTCCTCCAATATTGTTTTAGAGGTGGGTGAATGAATAAGGGACCTCTAGAGACTTTTCCCCACTTGCTACACACACACACACACACACACACACACACACACACACACACACACACACACACACACTCCTCTCCTTTATTTCCTCTGGCTCTCCTCTCCAAATGGATTTTTCATGCAGCGTTATGATTATCATTAATTTAGGAGACAGGTTCGCTTCAGAGCAATTGAAGACACATTTGTTACACTGCCAAGCGCAGACACAGCTGGGGGAACAGAGAGGAGGACATTCCCACGCCACTGAATCCACAGACGATTCAGCGTGGATCTCATCATATCTCATCACTGATCAGACACACGTCCAGTCATAATCCATGTCCAATCCATTATTATCCATTATCTTTTTCATCTGTAATAGTGATTATCTGTGTGTGTGTGTGTGTGTGTGTGTGTGTGTGTGTGTGTGTGTGTGTGTGTTTGCATGTGTAATGCACACATATATTTATGTGTGTATGTCTGTCCTGATGACCTACAGGACCCAAGAATACATTTTGGGTGTTGCTTGTACTATGGCAATGTGTGTGTGTATCTGCGCATGTGTGTATCTGTGCATGTGTGTGTGTGTGTGTGTGTGTGTGTGTGTGTGTGTGTGTGTGTGTGTGTGTGTGCATAGGGTTACTGCCACGCAGGTCAAGGGTGGAAGTAATAAATAATGCTTTCAGCTGACTGACAAACACACAGAGCTGATTGCTTCTCTACGAGGTCAGGCTGCCTTTTGCCCTCAGATAACTGACAGAGAAATTGTGATGAATGTCTCATATCTTCAGTTTTATTGTAGACAATTCTCTACCGACATAGTTATGCTACCATTAGTGGAGATGAATGCTCTATTCTGAACGCCGTGTTTCTCAAAGACCAAGTCAGGACTGAAATATGAGTCATAAGAAGCTGAAAACGCGTCCCAAAATGACTGTAGAGAAATTGTCCACTGAGCCACCGTGCCGCCCCATGTAGCATCTGACTGTTTCTCAATTGTTCATTATAGTAATCCCCAAGAGGACATTATTTACTGTGATGATGGGTACAATGTTGATGCAGCTAAATGTGAGGCACAGTTGAGTACTATCGACACTGAAGTACCACCAATCACAGGAAATAATGTTCTCAAGGGTATTAGATCGTTTGAACAATGGTTGCATTGTTGCAAGGCATGCATGTTGTCTCAAGGTTTTCTTCAAAGTAATGAACTTACACGAGAATACTTTTTGTTTACCACCACAGTTTTCATATTAAGCAATAAAGCATAGCTAGCCACGTTGCATGGGAAGTATAAGCATGGTTGGAACACTTTTATCTGGATTAAACTGGCTTGCTTGGCTTAAACTACACATTATATAACGAACCATAAAGGTTCAGCATGATTCTATAAAGAACCTTTCTAAAAGGTGCTGTTTTATGGCTCTAGTATATGGCTTATATAATATAATATATATATGGTTTATATAACATATAAACCACACTATTCGTATTATCACAGACTGTTTAGTCTTAATTTATGAACATAAACAAGCCACACAAGCCCCCACCCCCTAACAAAAGCCAAAAACACGATATACTGTACGACATATCAATTGCTCCATTGATAGTGAATAAGAGGCTAATTTTGCTAACGCATCCAGGCTGACGTTAAAGGTACGTGGGCACATTTTCTGTTAGCACCACAATGAAACAGCACTTATTGGGGTGCAAAAGCTCACACAAACACTCTGTGGTGAAGACTGTAAAATAGTATTTTTAAGGGGTTTTGTCTGAGCATCTGGATCCTCCACCCAGGACAGTTGTGGATAAACCAGTGGGCCTGTGTTAATACAATAATAAATTGGTCTGATCGTGAGTAATCCACCTCTACTGTATATTTGACAGGCCTGCATATTGGAATAGGACGCACTTTATATTAGTGGTTGGGTGCATATGCAGCTGCCCATTATTACTAAGACTTCCAGAAGTGTCTCTCTCTCTCTCTCTCTCTCTCTCTCTCTCGCTCCCCACTTTCTCTCTCTCTCTTTGACAGATATCTATTAAAAGCTGCTGACGTCAAAAGCGTCCGCCATCTTTGACGAGAGCTGCACTGCTTTTCCCCATTGAAGAAGAACTGAGGAGGTATCAGCCAACGCACAGTGCCTTTGCAGCAACCCAGTCAAATACAGAGAGGGGCTGATATCGGGTAGTTGGTGAAATACGCAGACATTTCCTCCCCATTGCTGACTGCGGGGCACCGACAACGGTCACAGGTAGGAGAAATAATCATTTTCTACGGATTTCATTGTTATTCTGATTACTTTTTATGCAGTGAAGAAGATGCGTTTATGTTTGTGATCTACTAGCGCTGGAGATCCGTTTTCTCGGTTTTCATCCACCACTAACAGACGGAATGATGGTGTCGCAAAACCGCATTTTAGTCTTTTACTTGATTGGGAATGTGGACTGTTGATGGAAAGAGAGGGATAACGAAAGACGGAAGGAAAGACGGAACGCGTGTGTAATGTGCGCGCGCGCGTGTGTGTATGTATGTGTGTGTGTGTATGTGTGTGTGAGTGTGCCTCAAGGCAACGCATGACCCCCTGGGTGATAAATCTCAAAACGCGCAGTGGATTGCTGAGAGGATGTATGCGGTGTGCTATAATGCGTATATTAGGTGTGGGCGTTTTCTGCGTTTCAGCACCTTGGACAGCAGCACCGGAGTCTCGAGGCTTTCACCTCAAAGATGTGAAAACACATGCAGTCGTCTCATGTCGATTCCGTGTCCTAGAAGCGCATTGCATACGGTCTCTGAGTGGGGGGGGGTTTCTCTGCAAAGCATTTATCCTGGCTAGATATATACATGATTTTTGTGAATCACTTCTGCGGGTGATAGAGAAAGGCTCATCTTCTATCCCAAAGCTCATAGAGGTGGTAGGCAGACTGCTGATGTCGCAGCAAAATGGTGAATCGTGACTCAATGTATTGCATTTATGTCCATGCGAAAAACATACAGCCTGACTGGGAATGAAACGGCTGGGAAACATCCCGCATCTGAGATTGCGGTGGATGCGGTCTGCCACTGATTGAGGGAATGTCATGTAACAGTAAACTGCGACACGGTGAAGGCGAAGGGAGGAGGGCATATAAACAGGGGGGGGATTCAACTCAATGAATGCGTCGCTTCCTTTATTTCTATCTACGCAGCAGCTTTGCATCATAAACGGCGACATCCTCGCCATATTTACCTGGCGAGGCGATAGCAATTACCAGCGGTGGTAGACGATGGGCGGGGGCTTAAGTCGAGAGGGGGAGAGGAGAGCGGGGGAGGACCGCGGTGAAACCCGCACTATGACACCCCCCCCCCCCCCCCCCCCCCATACCCCGCCCCCCCCTCAACACCCCATCCATCCCAGTCGTCTCCGTGGCGACGCACCTCGCTGTCAATGAGCCCGCATCTCACCAACCATCCTGTCTGTCCAGTGGTGTCCAAGCCTCCATAGCCTAATGCAGACACGACTTGAAACAATGCAGGCGCCAGCCATCCGTCTGAGCCTACATTTGATCTTTTTCTATTAAAATGGAGAGCAAAGATCAATCAAAAAACGATAGAAATGTATCTGGAAGCCATATTTCAAAAGCATTCAGGACCAATGTTCTCTAAGCTGTGTAAGGTTTGTTGACCTAAAGGTCTAATAATTTATCATTTTGATAATATGCTGTCTATGATCAGTCATTGCTCCCCTCTGTCCCCAGACATTTCGATATAAGCAGGTTTGGAGTATTAGATGCAAGGACTTTGCTACCCCTGAGGATTTAGTGAATTGATGCTCTTTGGGTGAAACTGCATCCTGTCTGTCTGTAACGGTGCGTGCCCCCGTGGTCCTGATGCACAGATAACTTATAACCCTGGAAAGAGCCACGTGATTGTTGGTAATCCAGATGTTTGACGTTGAACAGGTCAGTTATTTAGGTCACGTGTTGATCTCTGGCGCACCTGAAAATATTATAGTAAATCATAGGGGTGTTAGCTGTTTTCAGACGCTTTCATTCCAGTCATTTCATGTTTACTCCATCACTTCAAATGAGTGCATTTTCATGCTGCACCATAACTCAAAGCAGAAATTTCTAATACCTTGATAAAAAAAGCACCATAACATTCCTATATAAGTCCTATAGGAACTGTTTGTCTGTGGTGCTTCATAGGGAGTTTGTAGTGGCATAAACATAGGATAGCTATGTTTCTTTTTCATAAGGGTAGGAGCAGATAAATCTAAACTATATCTAAAAGAAGAATACAAGCCTTGGACACTGACAGCAGCATACTCAGGATAGAGGTGGACTGTAGTCTATATCGAGAGCGCGGTGAAGCCCTCTGGGACGCTTCGGTTGCCATGACCGCTACACCATATCGCCTTTATGCGGCTTCAAGTGTTTGGACTGCAGAGAGGAAGAGAGAGACACACAGAGAGGAACATAGAGAGAGAGAGGACGGGGGTGCTCAGGCCTGCTGCACACACTGTGAAGGGGTTGTTTTCTCTGGATAAATGGTGACTCACGATACCATCACCGACCTTTACGGTCAGAAAAACAGCCAGGCCGTCGTTCATTTCACAGGGGCACTTTTATGCCTGCCTATTGTATTGCTCTGAAATTTAGCTAAAGGCTGTGAGATGAATGGCTTTGAAAACTCAGCTGGCTGCGCATTGCGTGTTTTGGTGCAGGTACAGCTCTTATTTGTTTTTGCTCTATGAAGCAGGTCCTCCTTTGTTTCTGATTTGGCCTTGCAGATAGGTCAAAGTCACAAAAAGCTCAAAAGCCCCTCAAAATGTTGATCAACTTACTTTTCTTTACAGTTTCAGTCAGGCCTAAGTATGTTTACGGTGTCATGAATATACACTGCGTACATAGCAAACCAAAAGTAGCAGACCATCTCAGGTACTCCTTGAAAGGTCCTCTGCGGACCAAAGCCGACCATTCATCACTTCTGTCCCTGCATAACCAACTGATGCTGAACTACACATTAACTCATACTATACCCACATGATGCTCTCACATTGGACGTGGATAAAATGGAGATGCAGATAGTTGAATTAGAGGGTCCTCTTGAAACTTCAACAGCAATTTGTTCTTCCATAATAATCTGAAGTATTCTCAGCTGTTCTTTACCATATGTAGAATAGAATAGAATAGAACTGAAGGTTTTCATCCCAGAATGATGTATATCAGTTTTGGACAAATAATACTTTCTGCTATTGATCAAAATTTCCAAACCACAGATGACTCCTCAAAGGTGTTATTGTTTTAAGAAAACATCTTTACATCTTTAATAAATTCAGTAATATTCCATAATAAGTTTTATATTTACACTAGCAGTCATTTTGTAAGAAAATGGAAAGCGATGGATGTCGTTATCCACCACTTGAACCTCATATTTCACTCTACTTAACAAGCCAGTGAGCCCAGGTTCAGAATCATAAAATACATTTTAAATGTTAGCAGTTTGGGCCTGGATCCAAGCTAGAGCTGAGCAACAACAAAAGGCAAATGTATCTGCTTCTGGGACAGTGGAAGGGGGCCTAATGGATTGAGAGACCATCTTGCATCTGGAAGGAGACAGGTTAAATCCCTGAAACAGCCAATGTGTTCTGTTAAAGTGCCCTTGAGCAAGACACTGGATCCCTACCTGCTCCCTCTCTAAGCTGCTCTGGGCAGGAGTGTCTAGCTAAACAATTTTAGATAATTGCCACATCATCATGGTTCAATTTTTAACTGCATGACGAACAGCATCATCCTCGTGGATTCAGCAGAGCTTGTTCTGTTGCTGTCGCATTAGGAGAATATCAGGCCAGACGCTGGGATGGCATGTCCCTAATGAAATGTTGTGGTGGTAAACTGTGCTCTTCACTCTCGCTCTCTCTGAGCAGTTAAGGCTATTCTGGGTTCACGCTCCAGAGGCAGGGGAGACAGTGTCTGGGAGTAGGACAAGGGATTTGTCTGGTTCTTGGAGATATCACAATGGGGTGACTCTTCAGTTTTCAGGGTCAAAGTCTCCCATTGCGACAGATAGTTTTCAGTTTCGTATTTTAGGGTTTATTTCCGTTTAAAGTGAATTTACAGTCGCTACGTGGTCTCAACATGACATGCTCAGTGGAGTGCAATATCTCAGTGGCAGTGGCAGAATAGTAAGTCGGGATGGAGCGGGGGGTGTTTTTGTGTCAAGTCAGTCCCCGTGGGGCAACTTCTCTGAGACACTCTGGATGTAAACAAAAACACAGAGAAACAAAATGGCCGCTCCCGAGGCCTCATCGCGTTGATGATGCAGAGACGGAGGACACTTTGGCGCATTTCCTCTCTCACCGAACCCCATTATACAAATGAACTTTTTTAGAAGAGTAGCCACATTTTCTGTCACAGTCACACCAATGCATTGCAGTTATCAGTTTAGTATTTTAGGAGTGAGTTCACATGCCACAACAACATCATCATGTAGGATAGAAAGAGACCATAAGCATTAGTTTTTATTTCATCTTTCAACTATAATATTTTTTTCATTATTTGGAAAGTTGTCTTATAAATTACATTTCCTAGTTGTTTTATAAATTACATTTTGTAAAGCTAGTCAGGCTGATATCATGGCCCCATTGCATGTTGCATGTAAATGGTTATTATGGGAGATAGGCACCATATATGGGCAAAATAAAAGTAGAATACATGTTCAGTGCTTGGAGAAAGAAAACATGAGGACAGCTTGACTTATCTAAATTTAGTCTTGTTTATCTTACCTTCATTTTACCTTATTTTGCAAGTGATATGACAGCTTCAGAGAGTGTCTAAAGTTCTCCCTTTTGAGGCTTTGGAAAGAAGGAAGATGAAACGCTCCTCCAATAGTTGAAACATTTGAAACCGTATTTGTAGACATAGTAATCTCTGAGGCCCATCCACTGTGCTGTCAGGTATTGTCATCTTTCTGCCATCTGTCCTCTCTCTCACACAGGGGTTAGATTACTCTGCTTTTGATTAATGAAAGGAACTTAGAGAAGAAAATTAAAGTGATTAGAAAGAAGCAGCGAGAGGGAGATGAAGCAAGAGTGAAAGATGGAGGGACAGAATATGTAAAGACAGAGAGAATAAAATATGAAAGAGTGGGAGCAATCACCAGAGTGAAAGATTGCAGGTTGAATCATTTGAAGAAATATTGTTGAAATGAAGACATTTGATACAAACAAATGGCATGACTGCTCTCGGCATACTCCTGCAGGCACACGGTAACAAATACAGAGGGTGGCTTCAATTCAAAGCGTCTGACCATCCAAATATTTTACCTGGTTTTGGAACTGACCCCGGATCAGGGACAGGACCTCTTTGACATTTTCATTAAGAAAATTTGCTCAAACATGCCCCAAGAATAAACTATGGCCGTCTGTTGTACTATAGCAACCTGAGACTTTTTTGGAATACAATCTGTGTGAGTGTGTGTGTGTGTGTGTGTGTGTGTGTAGGATACTATGCAGACTGCTACAGTTTCATATTGATCTGTAGATGCAAACATATCTCATTGTGAGCCGGGATAAAAGCATGTATAGACATCTTATCCCTCGATGACGCAGAAAGTCACCAATTAATATCTCCGCCACTCTCTAGGTGACATGGCATTGTGTGCTCAGGTGCTCTGACAATAAGACTGAGAACATATCACTCTTCTGCAAACATTACCCTGCAAACACACAGAGTGGAGAAGGTTTTCATTCAAGATTGTGTGGGGGGTTTTTTTTGGTGATATTGTTGCTCTACCTCTAACAGTCGAGCTGGGTAATTTATGATGCTGCAGTGCAGCCGACCAGGATTGTTGGTGCAGGTTACCCTCTGCAGTGCTTTAACATAAACCTTAACACCACTGGGTGCAGGATCTTCTGTGAATTTTTGATAGGTTTTTTTCACATGAACCTGAACCTGAATGTTTTATAAGTGTATTTTAAGCGTATATGTGCTATTATTGCACCACAATATGAAACTACATACATTATAAAGCACTGGGACATGAATTATGATGTATAATGAATCTAGTATGGTATGTAATGAGTTTGTTATTAGCTATACAGTTGCCACAGAAGGTATCAAACCCCAACAATCTTCTCACTTTGTGTGTATTACAGCCAATTATATCATGTTTTTGTTGTATTGATTATAATGCAGCCATAAGATACTTGAAATGTCTTAGCATGCCTTGTGAGCAATACCTCAAGTGAAGTGTCTATCAATTCACTGGTCCAGCTGAAGCTACATGGGAGCATAAAGTCAATTAGGGTCAATTACAGGTAACAAGCTTCATTTAAGTCCACTGCCCTGTCGACTCAATGCATTTTGTCTCGGCTACGAAGCAAATTCTTTATCGTCAAACATTGCCTCGTGTTAAAAACAAGCTTTCATTTTGTCTTACAAGTTATTCTGTTCAGTAGAAAAGAGCAGCCGTGTCTTTCTTCAGGTTCTGGACTTAAAAGCATTTCAGTATAACTCACTGTTATACTGTTATACTGTTATAGTATATATACTGTAACTGTTACATTTTCACTGCACATCCATAATATGTTATTTACTCAAATTAAATATTTACACACTTTTCAGTTCTATAATGGCTCAGATTAACATATAAGGCAGCTGAGAGGTAATTTGATATTTTTATGATGAGTGAGGAAGGATTCTGTCAGAAGGTATTTCTCAGCCTATGGGTCCACCTAATCGCTTTTTAATGTCTTTGTTTTTATTACTTCTCAAATATTTAACATTCTCTAATGTGACACTGAGGTGGCCTGGCTACTGAGACCCTAGTCCACCAACAAAGCAGAAAATCTGACTCCTTTTTAAAGCACAATAATCGCTAATAATACAATAATCTATTGGACTGTGACATAAATCCTGGCTCCCTGGATGGGAACGTGCTCTCGAGTAAAAGCAATGCAATGAGTTGTAATCCCATACTGTATAAACACACTCCATGCCAAAAAGCCATGACCAAGGGATAATGAAAGACACTGATATTGATTAGGGTGTATCAGTTGCCACAACATCACTACACCATTGGGAATTGTATCTATAGGGCTCATTGGTTTCCTGCTTATGATTCCATCAAATCTGCAGATATAAAAAGGACATCTGCTGCTTCTTTTTGCTCACAGAGCCTTTGCATCTCAGTCCTGACTTTTATTATGTCGTAAAACAACAAGAGATTTCAGAACAGGCTGAAGAGCACTCTCTCCGGCAATCGCTAGGTTGATTGCTGGTCATGTGTTTCTTCTGCATCCCCCACGAACCCATCCCCCTTTCGCTCCCATGGCTACCCTCTCCTCCCCCAACTCGCCACAGCCAAGAACAGCCCCTGGGCGCCCCTTCCCTGTCGTGTTTTGCTTGTCAAATATCTTATCTTCGTGGCCCCCCTGGCAGCCAGAGTGTCGTCTATAATAGCCACGGTGTTAATAAACGTGTTCCCGGGCGAATGAGCCAGCCAGAACACCTCTAACCCAAGGAGACCACAGAGGTGACTGTGAGTCAGGGGTTGAAGGGGGTTGAAGGGGGTTGAAGGGGGTTGAAGGGGGTTGAAGGGGGTTGAAGGGGGTTGAAGGGCATTGGCAGTGCTCGTGTTTGGGCTGGTACGCTCTGCATACCCAATTAAGGCTTGACCGAATGGTTTCAATGCTTTCTGCCTTTAATTCTCAATGTCAACGTTTTATCTGTTCTTCCCTTCTTCCTAAGAAAGGTTGGGAATAATGCAAACATCAAAGAGACAAATGGCAGATGGCTGTTAATACATGAAAATATAGAAAAGAAAATGACATTCTTCTCCCCTGCTTGAAATAAACGTGTCAATGTGCAGCATTGAGAGGTCCTCGTTGAGAGATCCTTCATCTGCTGGTTGCCTGTTTCCACCCATCTATTGTCCCCGCTGCTCCACACTCCAGTTGTTTTCAAGGGGCAGGGAGCCGGCTGATAAGGAGCTAGCTCAGCACCATTTTAGGGGTGGTGGGGGGGGGGGGGTCGGCCTTAAATCATCAGTCTATCTGTTCCTCCATTAGCAGCTGCAGCAGTAAGGGCCCTTACTCACATAGGATGACGACTTTTAACAAGGTTCTGCATGAGAATGAATGAATTGTATGGCAGTGTTTTAGCGTTTACCTATGCACAGGATATGATGTGGCTATCCTTCATGCTATTTAGGGTGCCTACCCTGGTTCAATGATACAGGAAAGATGGGGTGAGAGCAGGTATGTGACTGGAATATCAAGTAGGTACCTCCCAGCCCAGATGTTTCCCTCAGTTCGGCCCCTGACACCTCCAGAGGGTTATATAGAGTAAATGATCACATGCCAGACCCACACCCACTCTCACAACTGATCACACATACTCACCTACGTTACACTTACATCTCACCCAACCAATGTCTAACATTTCCAACCTCTTCCGCAGTCTCAACAACGTCTGACCCTAATGGCTCCAAACAGGAAACTGCATTGTACTAATGATGAGAAACTATTAGGGCCATGGACCTGGAGTGAATCAGCTCGCTGAGCAGTTCAGAAACCACAGTCATAGGGTAAAGGCGTGGCTGACCATACTGGCTGCTTACAGACAGCTGAGTAAAACAGATTATTCCTGGAGTTGAGAATGGTGGGTGACTGCGTTCTTCTGCTAAAATACTACCGCCAGTATAAGACACATAGGGGCGGATCTACTAAGATCCCAAATAAATGGTACTAATTTGCGTGTGCATTCTAAAAGTTTGCGCGTGTGGTTGATGGGCGTTTTGTGGGTGATTTACTAAGAATGCGTGCGTAAATGACAACAGGTGCAAACGTGGTGGAGACAGCAGTATTTAAATGAGGGTTTTGCGTGTTTAATGTTTTGCACCATGGAGAGTTTGGATGGGCAACAGAACCGCAAGCGCAAAATGAAATTTGCGCCTATAGAATTAGAGGTGTTAGTGGAAGAGGCAAATAAACATTTGGATGAGCTACAGCAAAAAAATCTGAATATGACAAAAAAGAACACTATTTGGGAGATCATCTGTGAGAAAGTAAATGCCGTTCGTAAAACAAGAAGAACAACGGATGAAATTAAGAGAAGATGGCAAGATATAAGACGAAGAACAAAAGAAAAATTGGCTTATAATAAAACCTCAGCAAAGAAAACAGGTGGGGGCACGGTGGAAGAGATGCCTCTAACTAACATTGAGCAACAAGTGCAGTTCAAGTGCAGTTTCTATGTCTCCTTCTCGCTACAATAACGGCAGTCATTTGTGCACAATTACGCATGCAGGGCGTTTGCACCTTCTTTTGAAACGTATTAAATACAGACGCAGTCTCCATCAACGAAATTGCGTTCAGGTTTGATAGATCACAGTGCGTGTGCTACATTAATCTATTTACATTTTCTCCTCCCAGTATTTTGCTAAATAGCGTGTAAACGCCCCATCTTGCATATTCATTGAGGCAAAAGTACTAACTGGATAAGGCGTGTTATTTTGCACATTTGCAAGACGCAGTCCTCAGTGCGCACTGTTAGTAGATCAGTTTGTACATTTATTTGTGCGTGCTATGAGTTTGCACACATTTTTACACACGCAAACCTTTAGTAGATCCGCCCCATAGTCCCATCTTAGTCAGGGTCTCTGTACTTCACTCTAACTGCTGATGTTGGACAACAATACCAGCTCAGGACTTTCAGTTACTGCTGATGGGCACTTCTACACTTGTTTACATAGCAAACGTATCAACCTTGGCAAAGGTAACTTTGGATCTTAAGAAGATCTTAAGAAGTGATTTAATGAGCCCCATGGAAAAATTGGTTCATTTTGACAGAAAATAGTAATAGAATATAAATACAATATAGTAAATGGGGTTATATAAACATTTAATCAGTTGGGCCTTAAGATATAGTAGAAGCATCACAGGAATATGGTGTTAATGACATGGTGTTGTCATGCCGTAGACATGGTCACAGCAAGGACTGACGATGTTCTCTCAATATTTCCCTACAAAAAGGGAAAAGTATGGTAACGGTTAACGGGACATATCGTTTCTCTTTCCTTGCCCCCTTAAATCTGTATTTGGCTGTTTGACGACCCCCGTGGCTCCAGCCAGGGCCACGTCGGAGAAGAAAGGCATTGAAAGGTCATCCTGCACAAAGGTTCAGGTTCACCATCCTGGACAGGGGTCATAATACAGTTTGAAGTGTTATCCCCTTACTGAAGCAGATAGCTTGCACTGTTATGATGCTCCCATGTGTTTCTCAGATGTGGACGGTTACAGTGAGGCCAAATGAATAAGTGATGGGGTCTTGGACTTCTCCAGGTCAATAATGCAAGGCGTTTCTTCTAGAGCGGGCCACTGGGATACCGCTTCAGCACTTTCTGCGAGCTCCTCTGTGAAGAGAGAACCAGAGTTGTAGTGACACTTTGGCTTGTTGTGTAACGTCGCGTCATTGTTGTTATCGTCCAGGCTCGCTGCTGTTCCTGGAAGGGTAGTGTCATGTTAGTGCCGTGATAATAACCTTTTGAAACCTCGAAACAAAAAGGACCTTCACCACAGACTTGGATAGAACGGGCATTTCCTGGTACCATGTTGCTCTTTTGTGCACCTAAAATGGCTGCTGTGGAATTTTGAAGATATCGGCATGAAAACAAGCATCGTTTTATATGTTTATACCGTTTTATATTTATGTTATGGCTGCCCTTTCAGCTGTATGAGCCAAATGACCATTCGACGATATTAATGTCCATTCCAGTTCAGTGCATTTTGTCTTACGTTCACCTGTAAGGAGCGATAACGGCCACACTAAGTGAACTACCGTAACCTTTACGATTAAGTCATTTTACTTAACTAGATTTATTTTTACAAGGGCAATTCACATCAATCTATCAACATTACTGTTACTTTGCAAGTTTTAGCCAGACTGCAGTCCCTGGAGATGACCTTCAGATGGAGCATGAAATGCCATGTTTGTTCACAAGGTTAATCTGGCCTTGAATAAGAGTGTACCATCTTGTCGAAGTCCGTGGGAAGAGGAATGGAGGAATGGTGTCGGCTGCAATTGCAAGACAGCACAGTGAGAATATGTGGAGTAGAGTAGACTTGAAATGAGAAATGAGAGACTATTTAATCTCTGTCAAGCTGATAGACATTTAAAATGCATTGATCCTCAGAGGGATGTTTCAGAACACAGTTAAGTAACGTGATGTGCTGTGAACGTGAATATACAGTGGGACAGTTCACCCACAAAATCCTAAAAAAAAAAAAGAAAATAAAGAGAAATGTGTTTGACAAAGCTGGAGTGTCTGAGATTGAAAATTGGAAATCAAACAAGACGGCAGCACAGAGACACACTCACACACACACACACACACACACACACACAAACATCTTGCTCTATGTGCATCCAACAGCGCAAAACAAAGATCTATTGTCTCTCAAGTTCCAAGGCACAGCAATGACTCATCTCACCCTCATGGCAATATTGCATCTAGTATTAATATGTTACAGTCCTCATACAGACAGTTTTTTATCTCACTAGTAAATATTCTGCCAAGGTCAGCCAAGGTGCATTATAGGCCTCCTGGTAGCAACAGCAGTGCACAGTGTTACGTTTTGCTACTAACTGCCCTGGAAAAATGGAAAGGGGGCATCAGTCTAAATCTATTTATGTATTTCTACTGCCAGACTGTAACTAAAAATAATACACTATAGTATAGAACGTAACATGGAACGCATTCATCAATTTAAAGTGTTGCTGCATGGACACATTTACCCCGGGAAAGTTTTCTGAACATGTTTCTACACTATTTTTCAGCATCACCAGCTTCACAGTCATATAAGGAAAAGACAGAGAGAGAGAGAGAGAGAGAGAGAGAGAGAGAGAGGGAGAGAGAGAGAGGGAGAAGGAGAATGTGAGAAAAAGGATGGAGGAAATGAGACATACAAAGGAGGAAAAAAATGAGAAAGCGCTGTTGGTAGAGCAGCTGCAGGGGGTTGGTAAATCTTCTCCAAGTAGAATGTGACTGGGCAAGGCGTGAAATATGTCGTCCTCCAGGGGAAGGTGTGAGGACATCTTCATATTTTACTGTTCCCATGATGATTGTACTGTAGCTATTGAGGTAATAAACAGGATGGATGGATGGATGGATGGAAGGATGGATGGATGGATGGATGGATGGATTTTATTGCCCATCCCATTATTAAACGTGCTGTTGATGAAATGTGCAGTGTTGGGCATTACTCTGATAATTGCCCTGGGACCTGTGATAAGACATATACCACACTTTACAACACATCTAGACCCATAAATGACGTCATGATGTTATAGCACACCTCACTCTCCCACAGACCTGGAGCTGATGTGCTTGTGTAATATGGACAATTTCTTCTTTTTTTTTTAACTTCTATTTTCACGTTTCTCGTCACCTGCTGCCTTTCCCATTGATTCAGGGTCAATAGGTCACACTGGTCACCATTCCCTGCCATAATCTAGTATCAATGAGTTGGAGATTTGTTTCAAATGGAAAAGGGAGAAAGATAGTGATGTTAGCTGTTCATTTCCCCGCACAGTTTCCCTCATATCCGACGTTAACAAGGGAGATGTTTGTGAAATTTGTGCCAATGATGGCGGTGCCAGTGTTTTGTGTATTTGTGTGTGTGTGTGTGTGTGTGTGTGTTAAGAGCGTGTGAATGGCAAGAAAGAGTAATCTTACAGTTGATAACAAGATCTTAAGATGACTGATGTCTGGTGGGGGATTTGGGATGTGTTCATGGCAACACTGTTTGAGACTCATAAGTGTAATTTTCCACACTCTTATCACACAGATGGCTCCATGCCGCCCTGGGCTCAATTAAAATAGTAAAGGTTAGGGTTGGTAAAGTTTCTCACAGATGGGGGGGCGTGCTGGCCAACTTCATATCAGCTGGGGGAACGCGGGATATCCTACTGGTTAAAGAGACGATGCTATACATCAGAGGTCACAGGTTTGATCCCCACAGCCAAGTGTCTCATCAAACCGTCCCTACCTGCTCACTCATTGTAAGCGGCGCTAAATACCTAAAATGTAAAAGGTTTAGTCACAAGTCAGGTGTATGGGTACAGTGTTTCCCACCCCGCTGGATGGGACCAGAGATAAAAGAGAATGTCAGACCCATTTCTCACCTTTTGGTATTGATTGGATTTCAGAGGCCTGTAGAGCGAACCTCCTTGTGTCTTTTGATAATACTACGTTGTGTATCAGAGAGACTCCTTGGCAGTAGACTTGTGGAGCGCACCGGTTGGCACCGCAGCCATAGGAGCTGGCTCGCATTGCGCCCCCCTGCATTAAAAGTTTGAATGAATCAGAGCACACTTGAGAGACATTTCCCAGTTCTGCTGTAGCACAGTAGCAGTCTGGAGTTTGAGTGGTGAAAGTGGAGAAAATGAAAACGTTTGACCTGAATTCTGTGATCGTTCTCTCAGTGCAATATAATTTTGCACAAATTAAATAATAATGACATTAATCTTTGAGAACCACTGCTCTGACTCATTCAATGAATCGTCCTCTAGCACGTAATCTGATTCATCCCTTTTGTTGTAACTGTTAATGATTATTGTCGCAAATACGCAAGTAATTCAATTACTGTAATCCTGTACAATGTAACCTGCTACTGATCCAACACATGCACTCAAAACACAAAATGTTGACAATGAATCATAAAAGCCAACCTAAAAAAATCCTACTAAACTATACTATACTACTAAAATACTAAAAATACTGATTAACGCATTTGTTATGAAATCATGTTATTTCCTCCACCATCGTTCTCTTCCCCTTCTTTTTTATATCTCGGTGCTCTCAAGAACCTGATGATGGACTTGATTCAGAGCCAAAACTGGAGGATTTAAACCTGGCAGTGTTAAGGGCTGCTAAGATACAAAATGTGAAAGATGTAAAATAAAAGGTCAGTGTGGCCCGTTAAAAATTAATTGCCTGAATGTGGTTATAAAACTAGACAGGGAGGCGATGCCCTCTCTTCCTCTCTTCCGGTAAGAGTGCTTTGAATCTGACTTGATTCAAACATTAAGTGCACTGCACAGTCCGCTTGGAGATTTACATAAGCTGACATGGTGATGTGAAGCGATGCAGGAGAGCGAGAGAAGAAGAAAGAGATGGCGATAGAGAGAGAGAGAGAGAGATCAGAGATGAGGCATACACATAGCTATGTCCCATGCTACTGTGATACAAAGGACGATGCCACTGTAGTCAGATCAAATAGTGGCTTTGAACTTTGTGTGACTGAATCGTTTCCAAATCAACGCGTGGTTATACCGTGAGTTTTATCTGTGGTAGACCTGACGACTGTAGATACGTGATGAGTAACCGAATACACATGATATCAAAGAGACGGTGTATGACAGAATCAATAGACAACCAATCACAATGCATCATCCTACGATTTCAAATTGATTCTACGCAGCCTGTCGTGATTGAAGTGAAGGAATTACTGAAGTTACATTATGTTTTAGTATCTTGTTTTATATATCTGAGGACAAATATGACTGAATCCATCCAGAGTCAAGAAAGGCAGATAGCTCCATGTAAACATACTGCCCAGGGAGCCATTTATGATTCCAACCATGACCATAGCCCGTATATACGCTATGAGTATCTGGCCAGCAGATGTTGTTGTGAATATCCCTGCATACACGTGTGGGTGAAGCAGACACGGAGGGTATACAGTAGGACCCCCGAGGCAGAATATCAACAAGACGGCTCCTTCAGTTACAGACATGAAACATATCCGAGTGGGCGAAGCCGTCTGTCCGCGATGATGCAGACTCTGACACATCTCACTCCTCACCGCACCACTCTTCACTTGGTGTCTTGCTTTGGTATTAGCATGTAGAAGCATATATTTTGGTAGCAGTATAGTGGTGGCTGAGGATCATTTATATTTCTGGTTGATAATTGTCGTTTCGGTGCCGTTTTGGTCCGAGTTGTAGTTGTATTGTAGGACGCAGTTGTGTAGATACTGTGTTATCACTACAGTTGTGTAGTGATAACACTTCTCTACCAGTATTGGCTCTTTTCTTGCTGTAGTGGTCCATTAGCACACCTCCCTGTTATTCCAGTATTATCAAAACACTGTGCTGTAGTATCAGGAATGTGATGCATGATGCATGATGCATGATAATTAGACTAATAAACCCGAATAACCCTAATAACCAAGCTTTTATTTTGTAAAATGCCATTTAGATAGATTAAGATTTAGATAGATTTTTATGTATAGCACTTGACCTTTATTATAGGGTTAAATGCTTTGCCTATGGGCACCACGGTGGCAGTTGTTGAGGGAGGGCAGAGAGTTTCTCCCTCGTTTTCTTCACCTGGAATTTCTCAGTCCGGCCCGGGAACTGAACTGCCGCCCCGGTAATAAAACTGTGACCAAAGAATTTACAGCTTTCATATTTAAAACTGAGGACTAGTATTAACAACTCTGTCAGCCAAGAGTGTGTTAAGAGTGTCTGTGTCAAAAGTTAATCCATAATGAAACATACAGACAAAACCAGTAGTGGGTGCTAAACTGTCAGATGGGTATTTAACAGCTGAGCAACTAATACAGACATACAGAATATTTATTTTGGTTTCATCCTTGAAGGAGGTGCATGGGACATACGTCACTCCGATATCTGGCAACCCAATCCAGCAACCAATCATACATCATTCCACCTCTTTGTGTAGCAAAGGCCTGGGGGGGTATTGGAGCAGGATTACCCATTTAGCCGGAAAAATTATAAAATAATTATATTTGATTCTTAAGGGGTTTAAATAATTTGTCAAATTAAGCTTGGATACTGGTTATTCAGGATGTCTTATCCACTGATTATCTCTCACTTGATCAACACGTGACAAGTTATTTCATGATCATTTTCAGGGTTATCTGCCAGACTGAGTAATCCTCTAGAAATGCTTGACTGTTTTGCTTGTGGCGACACCCTCTCCATCTACAGAGGGAGAGGGAAGGCTCATGGCTACAGGGCTAACGGGCTGTTTATGTCTCTCTCTGGCTAATCCTCTGAAATCCCAGTCAACTCTGCCCGTCTGAGAATGGCATTCCTCCGCAAACATCAATCGCACGCTCCCTTCCCATTCACTCCCAAACAAGCACCGCTGCTTGCTTGCTAATCCTCCATTCTACTGGCCGCGATGGTAAACAGAAGCTGGGGAGACAGAAGCTCAACCCAATTAGCTATCCCGCTTGTTTTGATTTTTTTCATCTTTTATATTTATGATCCTGGAGGCTCGGCGGTACACTACATTTTTCATGTGCTCGCATTACCATGGGTTCAAATACAGCTTCAAGTACGCTTCAGCTGCATGCCACGCCCTTTCCTTCGACTGTCTTTCGTGTGACTCTCCCTTGTTTGCTGTCAGATGAGGCAGAAATGCATTTTACACTTTCACTCTGACACTCTTATCCAGCGCAGCCTGCAGTGAGTGAGGTGGCAGGGGTTCGAACAAGTGACAGTTCCTCGACACACAAAGCCACCCTGCTGCAGAAAGCATGTGACCAGCCTGTGGATAGAAAGAACTCCTTTGCTGGGTATTTAAGACTCAGGCAATTTATTGAAATGCCATTAAAATCTCAATAAAAAGGAAAGGGGATGATTTAGTCTACAATTAGTCTGAATTAATCTTGCAGTCTAAAGATGATCAGCAAATGAAGAATACTGCAGGACTCCCAGACGTCACGCTGAAACTCCTATGTCGAAATTTGTACGTTGTCGCTAATCCTCTACATTCTCAGTCAACTCCGTCTGAGCCTGGCATTCTTCTGCAAACATCAGTTGCCGGCTCCCTTCGCATTCAATCCCAAACAAACAAACACTGCCGCCGGTGCTTCCTAATCCTCCGTTACACTGGCACAGACGGTACACCGCATCCTAGTGGCTCACTACGGCGCAATACCACACAATTATGATGCCGCACATAATCTTTCTCTTCACCGGGGTTACCGCCAGGGTTAGGCGTTTGATTCCCCACCTTTACTGTACCCCGTGTTTGAAGCTGTCTTCTACCTTTATTGGTTTTTCCCAACTGTTTAAAGTCTAGACATGAATTCCCAGAGAATGTTTATGTTGTTTGTACCGTGGCATCCATCTGTCACCCAGCCATCCGTCCTAAAGGTGTCCTATTTTGTCTCTTTCCCTGCTTTTTCCAGTCCTCCCCGGATTCCCACTAGGATCTTATCTTCCCTGTTGGAGACCAGCTCCACCCCCCACATCCAGCAGCCATGGCAGAAGATGCGGACATGCGCAATGAGCTGTCGGATATGCAGCAACGCGCCGACCAGCTGGCCGATGAGGTGAGACCCGCACGTTCCATTGATCATTGATTGCAGCGGTATGAACTGTGACCTGTATGAAGCCCACACACACGTACATGATCACAGGGACACAGATTCAAGCACGTTCAAATGCGTGCAAGCATGCAGACACATGCAGTAAACACATGGACAGACACTTAAAAATAGCAGCTCTTCAAATCATTAACAACTATTAATTATTAATTGATATTAATGGTTTTCTACAACTGTCATATCCTCCACTCAGCACCTAAAATGGCTCTTCCAATTTTCCAATTCATGCTTTTATTTCATTTTTGTATAACAGTAGCCCAAACTGTAGGTTTATTTTTTAAGTTTACGTTTCTGTCTTCAAAAATATTTCAGATATTCAGATATTTAAGAGCATGTAAATATCTGAAGTAACTCAACAAAGCCACAGCATGCTTTAACTTAAGTTCACTTTTTAAGGAGGGAAATCTCAGTATGTGACTGATATTTTCACCGTAACCTTAAAATCTGTTTCAAAATGTTTCAAAGGCAGATCCCGAGTCCCGGGGATCCATCACAGCAATGTTACACAGCGTCGTGGTGTCGGTGGCTGCCTCTAGCCAGAGTTTGCATGTGTTTTTTTGTGTGTGTGTACGGGTGTGTATGTGTCGGGTGGAGGGAGAGTCTAGCTGCACTCAGTCTAGCTGAGTGTGTGCGCTGATAGGGGTGTGTCTGTGTGTGTCGTCAAAGTGAGAGAGAGAGAGAGAGAGAGAGAGAGAGAGAGAAAGCCTTAGTGCTGGCCTGGAGCAGATCAGCCCACTCCCCTCCAGCCTCACATATGACTCACGCTGGCACAGCTGAGCGGAATATTAAACACACGCAGACATGCAAACATGGGGCATGCACAAAATGGCGGCATCAGAGTAACACTTTCCCGTCTGCTGCGCCGACTTGGATGAGCACGCGGAAACAGTGAGGCACAAAGGAGGGCGGGGGGGCGACAAGTCATATAACGGCCATTTCAGATCAAAGCACAGCAAAGGGCAACTGCTAAGATGTCAGCGGAGGGGAAACCTAGGTCACCTGGCCTCAGAAGGGGGGGGGGGCAAAGGAAGGAGGGATAAAGGAGGGAAGGATGAGGGAAGAGGCAAATGATGAGAGGAAGAAGAGGAGGAAGAAGGCTAGAACTGGTTAAAGGCAAAATGTACCGCACAGCATTTTGTTACTTGGTCATGTATTTTTCTTCTTCCTGTGGATGTTGACCAAACGTAGACGACATGACGTCCCGTTGAGTTATTTACAGCGCAGCTAAAATGGAAGTTTAATAACAGAAAAATGTTGTTAATCTAAAGCATCAACAGTAAACGATCACACAGGAAGAAAACCAGTAGAGTAAAGGCAGAGATGCAAAGTTATCAATACACCATAATAAAATGCAAGTCATGTTACATTTTGAACAAGGAGTACAATCTCAAGAAGTAGTTTTCCTCGATCAGAAAACCTCTCACTATCACTATGACTATCACCACCACTATCACTATCACTATTTGCTCTCTCTAGCTACACATAAAACCCACTGCTGGAATTCAACGAGTTCAGGCAAGTTGCTGATAGGACATCCTGGCAAACGCAGGAAATTACTAACTGACGCAGAAGTAGACAGGCAGGTTGAGGAGAAAGTGAGTACAACAAAAAAAAAGGTGAAATACAAACACTTACAACCCCTAGAATACATACCACAGATTATATAACAGTGTAACAGGATCCAAGGGTGGCGTTTTTCCTTTAACATTGGCCGCTCACATTAATTTGCCCTATCCTTCCTCCCTCCCTTATTCCATTCCTACCCCATCCCCCCTCTCCAGCGCCCACCCCTCCAGGGGATCAGCAGCGCACGCAGTCATCCGAGCTGAGAGGGAAACGAAGCTGTGTCCATGCAAGAGATATCAGAGTGCCTTTCTTTGCCGAGTGGCCCCAGCTAGCAAGCGGAGCTCTGCAGCCTCATGCTTTGTAGAGGGGGAATTGGAACATGCGACTATCTGTCACTACACAGGCTAAGAATAGCGACTCCGGGGAGCTAGTCAGGGGGGGAAAGGATGGAGACGGGACCGAAGCGTGCTTTTGTACTGAGATGGTTGTGTATGGTTGTGTAAGTTGTTGGCGATGATGTTGAAATATATCACAAAGCAGTTTTGCTTTAAAACAAATTTCATAATGATCCCAAATCTTGCTATGTACTGTAAGCAGTTAGCATATAGCATAAAAAAGTAAACAGTAATAAAATGTCAAATTACATGAATTAAAACAAAATCTCAATATCACAATGTGGGAAGACACAAAGGGGGATGTGAACAAAAACAGGGAAGAGAAGCTTCTTACATCTTCTCAGAAACCAGTCAGCGTTATTGCTACACTCAAAACCCTCGTCACAAAGACAAAACTCAGTCCTGAAAGTGCAGACAGTCTGAGTGTCTGAGTTCAGGGTGAGTTCATGTCAGTAAGCATTAGGTATTGATCCTTGTGTGTCCCGGTGATACCTTGCCTTGCATATACACAACGTCATACAGCATACATTAAACAAACTCACACAATCATTTTGACTGAGTGGTGATTTGAATTGTGATTGTATTGTGTTTTTATGTAAACCCCAAGGAGACCTCAGTGCCACCCAACAGGGATCTGAATAAAAATAACGTCTCACAGAATTCAAAGACTACAAGGCAATTTGTGGTGATGTCAAATGGTGACTTATCCCCTCTTTCTCTTTCTCCACAGTCACTGGAGAGCACTCGTCGTATGCTGCAGCTGGTGGAAGAGGTAAGGGAAACCCTTAACACAAAAGTTTTATTTGAATCTGCAGTGTAATTAGACAGTAATAGAATCTGACACAGCAGGGATGGGAATTTAATGCAGTGGACAGTGGACGTCTATCATGTCCTGGATACAACAGCATAGTAGCTGGAATAGATAACAGACTTTAGATTACAGCTCTCTTGTATTTACTAGTCCGATTGCTGGATTGAGGTTTTGGGATTTAACCATTGGGCGAAAGAAAACAAAGAAAACTTTACATTGTTTATGTAACAGCTCATAATTCACCATATTATTTGGTTGTTTAATTGTTCCAAAATTTGAAAACAGTGACTTCTACTAATTCAGAATAATTGACATTAGGTACTTTGTAAAGGGCAGATGAGTCCTTAAGTGGTTCCTTGGTTGAGGAAAAAAAATATTACAGACACTTTTGCAGACTGGATCCTACATTTTATAGATATAGAATAATGGACTTCAAGTAATGATATTTTCCCAAAACAGATATCTACTCTTCCTTTCCACTGTAGTTTTGGAAATGAGGGTACTAGGATTACTGAAAAGAAATCAAATACACAATTACTATGCAATGTCCCCAATGTCCCCAATGTTCCCAATGTTCCCAATGTCCCCAATGTCCCCAATGTTCCCAATGTTCCCAATGTTCCCAATGTTCCCAATGTCCCCAATGCCCAACAAAGAATCCCATGCAATCCGGTCAAAACTGCAGTTCACAATAGCTGCTTGAGAGAGGAGCAAAGAAAAAACACTGCAGCAACACACATGAAACATACAAGGGCGACACAATAGGTTTTGTAACAGCGGCGGTACTGAGGCCGGCCTGGTACAGCAAGGACAGTACAAGGTCCTTGTTGTCCCAGAATACATGCTTGGGCTGTACTAATCCGTAAAAGGTTGTGAAAACAGGGACACGGCACCAAAACCCAGTTGGATCTTGATCTGTGAGAGTCGATGACAGGAGAAAGATATGTCGGTTGGCGTCTTGGCAAAGATGAGACCTTGTTTGTTCTTATCTTTTCTTGTCTGAGCTGATGACATTTGCTGAGGGCTGAACAGGAAAAAACTAGTTAATAGACTCAAAACAAGATGATTTGACTGCTTTGTTCAGGTTCATTGATGAATCAGTGACTGAACTGGCAGATATTAACTGTATAATACTGAATTTAACTCAGGGTGTGTGAGAGAGAGAGAGAGAGAGAGAGCAACAGACAGGGACTGAGACACAGCAACAGACAGAGATGAAGAGAGAGAAAGGAGGGAACGAATGGGAAGCTGAGGGATAGAAAGGAGGGAAGGAGCGTGGTGAGCTGTAGCGGAGGGCTGACATATGAGCTCTTGCTGCGTATCTCAAGGTCGTATTGATCATCAGTCTGCACCTCCCCGCGACTACCGCAGGTGATGAGGGATTGAGAGGGAGAATTAGAGGGACAGAAGGAGAGAAAGATAGAGCGAGAGTGAAACATGAAGTGTTATAGAGCACCTCCAGTGTGGCAGTCGGTCTCAGAGATGGAGGGGGAGAGAGAAGGGGTAAGATATGTAAGATACGAAGAGAAGGATGAGTACAACCGATGAGACAAACTTCCTTAGAGGACGGAGACAGAAAAGCCGACAGGGAAAACTGAGAAAATGGCGGCTGGGGTGAAGAGAGAGAGGGAGAACAGAGGGGGGGGGGGGAGAGAGAGCAAGAGATGTTTCAGCCGAATCAGTCCAGTGATTATGTTTCATAAGCGGAGTTGCGGGACCCCACGCCCTGAACTTGTCACAATGATTTCCTATCAAAAGAGAAACTCCCTTTTGATTATTCCCAGACGTTTCTCCCGGGGACACATTTCAACTGCTCTGGGATTCCTCTTGGAACGAGGCATGCTAAATTACAGGATAATTCATACACTGCAGAGTTTCCTTTTGGCTCCCTTCTCGCCTCTCAAACATCAATGCCGCCTTTCCTCACAAACTGCTGAGGCAGGGGGATGTGTGTGTGTGTGTGTGTGTGTGTGTGTGTGCCCTGATATACACACCATAATCTTATTTATGCCTATCAGGCCGGGCCAGGTGCTGCATCTTAGCGCTGCAGTGCTGTATTTCTAAGAAGCAGAGAGGAAGAAGAATTGGATATATAGGCTAGTTTCACTGTCCTCTGCCTCTTCACGCACTCTCTACCCAGCATCAAAACCTGTGGCCGAGCCAGCCTATCAGTGGCTAATACCTTTACTGCTGAAGGGAAACATTGAAGTAAAACTTTTAATGTTTAAGAGGAAGAGCAAGCGTAAGCAGCGGCCTCTTAAGCTGCTGTACCCATTTTGAAATTGGATAAAAAGAAATTTAAAAAAAGAAAGATGCACTAATAATATATCTAACAAATGCTGAGGAAGGTCTTGAGTCTTACATAGTTCAAAGTTAACCAGACCGATATTGTGTTATTGTGTCATTTGTACAAGGAGATCTAATGGGAGGGTTTTCATTTTAAACCTTCCTTTGGTGTTAGCATTAGTGTTGTTAACCCGCTGGGGGCTATTTACCATGTTTACTGCTTAAAGGTTTAATGGCCAAAAGACCTTTGCCCTTCTAATCAATGCCAACCCAGAACCCCACGTTGGAGAGGCAGGACTTATTTGTTCCTTCATCACCTTCAGCTCTAAGGAGAAAGGAAATGGCAACAAAGGGGTCTCACAGTATGTTGATGCTGAATGTTGCTCAATTAACTATTATTGAACGGGTCATGGGATATTCAGAGGACATGGTCACCCTTTATCTGAAGTGTAGCTCATAAGGCATCATAAGCATGAACATATTACGACTACATTATAATCAATATGATCGCCACAAAACACCCAAGGCACTCAGATTCTAAGAGTGGACTATTTTCTGGAGTCCCTGGACCATGTAGAGAAATAATCAAGAATACAAAACACTCTGCCTTCTCTCAGTAACTACCACGGTGCTCCTGCATAGGGCACTTAACCCTTAACCACCCCAGCAGCTGCTCAGTGGTCAGCAGTAGAGGGCTGTGGCTGGGTTGAGGTGTGAATGTGTGTAATGAAGCTGGTCGTGGCTGAAAAGAGACCACTGGTGCTCAGACTGTTATTGGGAAAATAAAGGTTACAAAAAAATTTAAAAATACAGGTACAAGTATAGGAGATTCATAATAGAATACAGTAGATGTCATAATAATAATAATAATACTTCAAAATGAAGTGTTACTGAGAACTTTAACAAAAGAATCACAGTATATGATTACAGTTATATTTATTTAAAAAAAAACATATTGGTAGTATAACAACATTTCTGGTTGTTTTTATGCAACTTGTCATGTCATCTTAGGTTGTGGTATATTTGTAAATTTGTTAGTGTTTTCTACTGGTGCAATGAAGGTCTCAAACACTCTTCCAACTGTCTTGATTTTAAGGAGAGTCCATGGTTCTCCTGCTGTGAAGGAGCAATATACTTTCAGCAGCAATTATTCTCCCTATAGGTGTTTTAACACAAATGTTGAACGCTACACCAAAGAAACGCCTGGTGGGTATTGTGCGCATCGTGGCCTCGGCTTGCCTCCTCCTTCATTTTTCATTGGCCTCACCAACTTTGCTTCACTGGGGAACTTAAATAACAAAGACAGCAAAACAAGGAAGGAGCACAGAAGAAAGGGATGGCTTTCCAACCGTGCATCTGCTCTAGATTTGTTTACAGTGAAAATGGATAAGACGAATGGTAACACATATTTTGCTGCAGCCACTGATTCTCCAAGCTGCTATATTCCTCCATACTGACCTCTCTTTCTCTTTCTTTTCCTCCCTTTGTATTTTCCCTTCCTCCGCCTCTCCTTTCTACCTGGCGGTTTTTGGGGAGTATAGAGCAAAGATGCCGGCATCAGGACTTTGGTTATGCTGGACGAGCAGGGAGGTAAGAATACAAGAGGGGAGATGGCAGTGGGACAACACGCAAAATGTCAATGTGGAGTTTAGGCATTGAAAACCTTTATGTATTGATAACTAAGCTATTCACACACTCTCTGATCAGAAATTATGAGTACAGTACTAGGAGCAGTGATGACATGATTTATGGATAGCAATGTTGGTGTTAAGAACCTTATGATATCAAAACATTTGTGAATGGATGGACTGTTTCATGTGCAGTTGCTTGTATTCATTTAAATGCATTTCCAAACTAATTCATTTCTCCAGATTTCTTTTCCTTTCAATAATAATTGAATTATTAATGCATGCTTTATTTGGGTTTCCTTTGGTCAAGGGCACCAGTTCAGCTAAAACTTGAAGTTATTTCTTTTCACTCTTTCTTTCAGCAAATCTTTATTCTTTTAACCTTTGTTTCCTTTTGCTAACATTTTTCTTTTTGCTTTGCCTAACTGCTTTTTTATTTGCCAGCAGCTTTTTATTTTAATTTGCGAACAGCTTCCTTTGCCAAAGGCAGCAAGGGAAATCTTGAAACACGGAAGTGCCAAAACATTAACAAATCCACTGAAGAGTAATAACTTCCAGCCACCGCAGTGCCAAAACCCCTACAGCTCAACATTGAGATAAATTATTTCTTGTCTATAAACTGGTTGGGTTAACTTGTTTGTCTCTATGGCAACCGGGTGACATCTAGCCTGTTCTTGGATCTGTTTGTGCTATAGTCCACTCCAGAATCATGATGTAAAAGAGTTTGGACTTTCAAGTTTTAAATTGCAGCCATGTTGGTGCCACATTCTGGCTCCAAAGTAACGTTGGATTCAAAGTCATGTGATTGGCACCTCACCACGGCAACGGTTTGGAGGGCGGAGCTTACAGCCAACGCAGCAATGTGGACAAACACACTTTCAATAGCTCTCTATGAATGGTTATGGTCAACAACAACAACTTTTTAGTTCTGCAGAGAAAGGGCAGCAGTATGGTGCCCTTGGTACAACCTGACCAAACTCTATCTGGCCTTCTCATGACTCGCCTGAATGCCCAAACAGGTCTGAGAACAGCTAGACAAGCCACCACTGCCTAGCTGACATGCCAAAGGTATAGAGTTGGAAGAGGTGGATAAAACAAACGATCGATTTAGCTGGTAATGACAAAATATTCACTCACTCCTCTATCAATCCATGAGTTACTTTTTGTACAATCCCTGGTTTAATGCAGTTTGTTGATGAGCAAACATTTTATTGTCGATATAAGCCAATGATCCATATTCCAAAACAATCATGTTGTACATTTATTGTGCTACATGAACAGTTATGCACTCTGTCTAGCTAATAAGAGATTTTGCTGCATTCAAATATAAAAAGGCGTAGTGTGCTACTTCAGTTGGCACTGTTGTTGTTTTGGTTGGTTATTGCCAAAATAGGGAGGAGGACATGAAGCATCAGCTCTGGCTGAACGGTCCCATTGGCTAGAGGGTCTGTAAAGCCATCCACCAATCCTGTCAAAGAAACACTAAGGGTTGAGACTGTTAATTGCACTAACGCTGTTGTTTACTCAGGGGGATAAAAGCGCTATATCTCCTCCATCCCTCTGTCCTCTGATCATCCATCTATCCCCTCATCCTTAGCAGCCAACAGGATCACCACTCCAAAGCCAATTACAACAGCTGACTGGACACATAGGTGGCTGTAAGCCTGAGCTGACCCTAACCCTGCTTTATTGACACTTCTGTAGTACTTGAAGCTGGAGACTTATTGGAGTTAAGAGATGTATAGATTTACTTTGAATTAAAGGCAGCAGAAAAAAATACCTTTTAGTCACTGACCAAGTGCTTTTATGTTATAAACACTTCTTAATGAGTGCTTGGTGCCGTTACACAACTTCACTGCTGCTTGGGTGCAACAACATCCACAACAAGGATCATTTCTTGGTTGTATAAATTTACATACATGCATGCCAACCAGGGATTTTACAAATCTGAAAAAGTCAATGAACTAGTTTCTGAATCTGCTCCATATTTAACTGTGCCTCACCCTTTCACACTCTGCTTGCACTATATTTCCTTAACAACAATGAAAGAGCAAAACCCTTACGTTACACACACTATAACACTAGCTCCCCTTCCACCAACCCATCATCCACCACATCAGCATGACAAAGGCCCAGCTGCTTTAGAAACCACGATTCAGTAATACTTATCAAATACAAATCCCCTGAATTACTTTTAACATCTGCTATTGCTAAGCCAGACAGACAGTTTTCATTTTGGGGGGGTCCGGTTTTATTCCCTCCATTGTGCCAGGCAAGTTTAGGAATCACAGAAATTGGTGTTTGAGAGAGTTGTCCCTTAAAGAGTCTCTTGACTTAACAAAGGCTCATCCACCATGCCCACGCCTTGATCCACAGTCCATACCGACCACGTTGTCCATACTGACCGTTCTTTCTCAACTCTAGTCCCAGTCGGCTGCACGTTGACGTCTCGACCGAGCGCTAACACGAACGAGTCCACACAGTTCAATGTGGTTTGCAGACTGGCTGAGCTGCCGGGTCGTTCGTTCTCGGCCTCGGTCAGACCAAAACAGCTTTGAGGTCACACAGTGAGGTCAAATTTGGTCATTTTTACTGTTGTCATTGCAAAAAAGAGCAACTTTAGCTCACCGTCCCAATTCTTATGCTCTGATTGTAGATCTGGATAGAGTTGAGAAATTCTACACAAGTTGGGGGGGGGAGGCTTGTCAGTTTTGCATGATGCTCACGCCGCGGCTCGAGGGAGATTTCTCCTTTTTGTCCTATCGAAATTATTTTACCCAACGGAATTTAATGATGATTGCTCTGAATATATACAGTCACAACACCTGTATCTGTTATTCTCTCATTCTCAAGACTTTGACGCTCAGCCAGTGTCACAAGGAGAGATATGAGTAAAATCAGTAAATGTCAACGTTGAAAGATTCTAACTGAAGTATTTTGAAAAATGATTCAATCATTGTCATAATTTGATTTTGTGCTCATATACCATTCTCAGGCCTAAAGACCCAGAGTGCACACAATTGTATTTCAGCATAGCAAATTGATGCATGCACTCAATAGAAAATCATTTTAGTTCAGTCATAGTCTCTCACCCTCTCACACACACACACATACACACATACGAATGCTCGCTCACGCCACACACATGCATGTGCACACACTGACACCAGCACACAGCACACACACACACACACACACAGAACTCAGTTGCTGCTCATCATAACTCATATTTCTGTCAACCAGTCAATGAAATTCATTCCACTACTGTCATCCCTTTGTCCTGACCAGAGCAACTCGATCGTGTTGAAGATGGCATGAACCATATCAACCAAGACATGAAGGAAGCCGAGAAAAATTTAAAAGATTTAGGGAAATGCTGTGGGCTTTTCATATGTCCGTGTAACAAGTAGGTACTGACAACGTGCCCCAAAGGTTCTTTGCATATGTGGTGGCGTCCAGTTTTTCCTCTTTCTTTTGTTTTACTTTCTTTTGTCACAGTGAGTGTCTGAAGTTGTTGTCTTCTCTCCTTTTGTCCTCTCTCTCTCTCTCTCTTTCTCTCTCTCTCTCTCTCTTCCTCTCCTCTTCCTCCCTCTCTTTTCTCGTGCTTCGTTCTGTGGGGGATAAATGACTTGTGTTTAATCAGAGCAACTGGAGCGCATCGAGGAGGGAATGGACCAAATCAATAAGGACATGAAGGATGCAGAAAAGAATTTGAACGATCTAGGGAAATTCTGTGGTCTTTGCTCCTGTCCATGTAACAAGTAGGTGCTGCTTGCCTGCCTGCCTGCCTGCCATTCAAATTAAGTAAAAAATATCAACAAAAATAAACGAGGTAGAAGTGACATCATGACGGCCATCGGCCAATAGTCCGCTCTGCTCCAGCTCCAGCTAGACGACTGACTCTGCCCTCTTCACATACGCAGTCAGTTGGCTCAGTCTGATACAGGGGGATGTCCCTCTTGAGACACACACTCACATAGTAGACTTACAGTATACTGCAAACACACCAATTCAGACAGTATATGATGACACACAGCAGGTTACACACAGCAGCCTTGGGTTCATATGGCGCCTGCTCCACTGGGATGGCGTCCAGATATATCCCAAAATCCTTATCCCCATGCTTGGGAGCATCCCGTGAGCCCCTCAGTCACAGCCATCACTAAATGACTGGCCGGTGAGAAGTAGCATGGATGCTTCCAAACCACACACTGCATCCTTTGCTTATTTAACATGTATCTACCGCTTTCCAGTTGATGTACGGACCAAAATCCAGTAGACCCAAGCGCCCAAAGTTCTCCACACAAGCTGTCCTCCACTCAGCCAAGGCCACAGCTCATCAACAAGTGCCTTTCTAAACACCCTTCTACCAAGTGCCCTTCTCCAAGTGCCCTTATTCTCTAAACTTGCACAATGGAGAAATACAAATAAAGGGAGTCATCCATCATAGAAGTCCCATTAACACACATACTTACTCCAAAGAGGAATTATTTCAAAACAGATTGTTCAGTATTAATGCCGAGTAGATGCGGGGTGATGGGGGGAGGGGGGACTTCTACTTCTCTCCCCTCACCTGATGTTTAAAACCACTTTGATTCAACTCAAAGAGCAGGGCTGGGGTTCCCCGAGCATCTTGGCGCTCAGATCATCTTAACACCATTCCCTTAGAATAAACGTTCAATGATCTCGGTCCCAAAATGCCTCTGGGAATCCGGCCCAGGACTGTTTGACACTTCTCCTCATCTGCATGATCTCTACTACTACCACACCGCTCTAACATCCAGTAGATCCTCACCTTTTGCAGGCAACTAGACCTTTTTGTTTCCCCTGAACACACATCCCTCCCCCCCCCCCCCCATTTTTGAACCACCAAGCGCCAATGACATGGAATGACTGGCGAGCATGACCCTTTGAATGCTCATGCATGCATGGTGATGCAAGTCATAACAGCAATGCTACACATGATATGACGTGTATATATGCTAAGATCATGATGCTGATATTATTAATGATGGTGATGATGATGATGATGCTGATCAAATCCTTTTATGTTTCATATAACATGAGCGGTACAGAGCCTGGGGGCTTTTTTCTGGTAAACTAAGCAACTCTGCTGAATGGAGGGCTTTTAGATAAATGGGATGCACAGGGGTTAGTGACATTTCTTATTTTACAATAAAATCTTAATGAGTAAGAATTAACGTCTCTGTGAAACAAAACTCAGGGGAGGCTGAGTCAGGTTAAAGGTAGATAATGTTTCTATTAAAAGACTAGGTGTGTCCAAAAAGGCAATTTATTTATGTGTGCACAGCAAAATCATCAGTTAATTCCAGTATTTATAGAGGCCAATCAGAGTTAAATTAGCTCAGAGTCATATCAGCTCTATGAGTGGACTAAAAACTCCCTAGTCAACTACAAATAATTGCCACAGAAAAATCAACACTGTGAAATTTGCTGTGCACATGACTTTTAGGCTGATTACAGCCACGATTTGGCAATATGACTGATTCTCAAGATCGGGCTGAATCCAAGCTATAATCAGAACCGCCTATAAAGAGAAACAAAGGAAAACTGCAAACAGGAAAGAAAACAAGGAGATGCTTTATGGCACAATCCAATCTGATGCTAGAGGGAAGACAATGGACACAGCACAACGAGACAAAGGAGAAACAGTAGGAGGAAGAAGAAAAATAACCAGGAGTGAACGGTGTTGTCACGGGCAGCTGGAAACTGGGCTACGACACATGCACAGTGAGGCTTTTCAGCGATGTGGTCATATTTGTCCTGTAAACGGATGCATCATGCCACTGCGCACGTACTGATCCTCTTCGTCTCCGCGTGACGATACAGCCCACTGCTGGGTTTTTTCCTCTAGTTCCTCTGCTCGTTTCTCTGCAGTGCCGCCTCTCCTGCAGAGCGCCCTGCTAAATTAGCCATTATCCTGCACTAGCTGTTCCACACTGCTGTTAGCTAAGCTCCTCTCCCCTCAGGCAACTCACTCACATGTAGGTCAGCCATATCAGATAGTGGTATGATAGCCTGCCAGGACGTTGACTCAAACCGAATGCACAGATAGATGGATGCCAGAGAGACACAAGAAACTGATTCTGTTTTGTTTTTTTAACTCTTAGAAATTGAGATATTATTCCCTGTAGGCTGTTTGCTGCGTTTCTTTGTGGTACTAATGCTTTTGGATCCTGGCTGTCTGTGTGCCAGTATTAGTGGATTTTGATCGGTGGATAGATCATCTTGCAGGTCTCTCCAGGAATGAATTAGATAGAGTTCACTTTCACCAAGGGATCTGCAAGACCTGTATGATCTAATCAGATCACTTCAGTTCAATCATAGGAAAGCTGATTAGAGAAGTGCATTATATCCATTCTGAGACAGCAGAGAGACAAATAGCACAGGATAACAAACTGGATATCAAATGGGAGAGGAGAGGAGAGGAGAGGAGAGGAGAGGAGAGGAGAGGAGAGGAGAGGAGGAGGGGCAAGTAGATGACAGAGCAGAAATGCAAAAGAAAGCAAGAAAAAGAAAGAAACTAAGTCCAACATCGAGGAACAAAAGGAATAGAAAGGAGCTGAAAAGGAGCTAAAGGAGGACTCAGACAGGGGGAGTGTGTGTGTTTACCACGCTGGTGTGTGTCAGCGGGGAGCCAAGCGAAGCTTTGCCTCGGTCCATTTCTATTAATAAATCCAGTGTGGGAGGCTGAGGCATCGCCAGCCCCGATGCAACCAGAATACATCCTCACAGCACTGCGAGGATCACCAAAACTCAACAACCGCTGCAACAGTACAGGCCAAGAAAAGACAGAATACCACTGAAGGGAGGGAAAACAGGTTTAAAGAAATTAAGAACTACTCAAGGTCCTTTTTGAGTCCATTTTGAACAGAAATACTAACAGTGACATTAAACAGGTTGAGAAGCGAGAGGTTTTGCGCACGGTGCTTGTTTGCCTGGCTGCTCTGACTTCTGATGGATACGTTTATCCAAAGTGCCTTAGAGTAACATGACTGCACAGTATGGCTGGGCCTACTGGGAATACCAAATAAAAAAAAACAAGATGTAACTCTTAGTCTCTCCCATCAATCCCCAACTAATCTACGCCGAAACAGATGCTGAATCTTTTTGTCAGCGGAGTGAGCTGACATTTACAAAGCCGTGTTAGCGGCGCTGTGATTACGTATCGTGTTAGCACAGCTGTATTTGTCAGTACACTCGGGATACCTGAGATAGAGCAGGGTAGAGATTAGGCCCGTGCTATGTTACTGTCAAAGCCCTTATCGTACTCTTCACTTCTCTGCCTTAATGCTTCTTGACATCCCAGCGTGTCCAAGAACTCCCAACCTGGAAGAGACGAGAGACGTTGTTGACGCTTATTAAAGGAAAGGGCGCTAGTAATAGTAAATCGTAAAAAAAAAACATGGTGTTATTCTCTGTTGACTCCCTCCAGTTTCTTGTTTTGTTTTGTTTCCTTTTTTCTTTTCGCAGTTTGTTCTTCACATTAATCGTCGTCTCCCCCCTCCCTCCCCCACCCACAATGTGACAGTCCTGTATACCCTATACTGTGTTGTGTGTCTGCCAAAAGCTTGTCTCTTCTCTGTTTTCTGTCACACCGGGACATTTACCTGGGGCGGTGGGGGGCGTGGGGGGGTGTTAACACAGTAACAACATACAACTGCTAGCAGATTGGTTAAAACAGGGGGGGTATAGTCACACACTGAGTCATCCCAAATGTTGCAGCTATCAAAATGCATGCCTATATTAGTCAAAAAACAGCTTTGGTTCCAGCTTGAGAAAGGTATGTGACTTGGCATACAAAGCTTGCCTGATTTTGACCCCGTATGTTATATACCTATGAGATATAACATCGCATAAGTTGTTATTGTGAATTGATCCCCTATGATAAGAGAATGAGCCTGTACCTCCCAATCCAAGCTACCTATCTACCAACCAACCCATGCCTGCGATGCTTTGCTTGACTTAGTGTAGTCCCCACCGTTACTCATATATTTATGTGCTGGATGCATGATACCAAATAACACCTCTGTGTCAGCTGATCCCGCTGTATACTGATCTGTGTTGCTACCTCAAATCCAAGGCTCTCTTTGTAGATCTCACTAATGTGGAAGCCAGCCTGGTTGAGGTAACTGATGAATGGCACGGCTGAGTTTGTACGAGTAACCGTCCTCCTTCTCCTCGTTGCCGGTGGGCAGGATGAAGAGCGGAGGCAGTAAGGCCTGGGGGAACAACCAGGACGGGGTGGTGGCCAGCCAGCCCGCCCGTGTGGTGGACGAACGAGAACAGATGGCCATCAGCGGAGGCTTCATCCGCAGGTAAAATTTTTAAAAAAAAGGGAGGGGGGGGGGCTGGTTGTAAGACACTCCGGATAAGAGCGCCAGCTAAATGCCGAGAATGTAATCTGGAGGAGAGGACGAGGAGAGGTGGATGGATGGATGAGGGGATGATGTCAAAATAGCCATATGGGGAACAGGTTGACAAAAAGACAGGGGTGTGTGTGTAAGGATGTGTGTGTGTGTTTGTGTGTGTGGGTTGGTGGTGGTGGTGGTGGTGGTGGTGGGGGGCATCATGTTGCAGTAACTGTAAGTGTAAAAATGAGAAGTGGATGACATCACTGGTACGAGCCAGAGTTGAGTTAAACAAGGTAAGTGTCAGAAAACCCAGTTTTATGGTGCTGTGAGAATTTGGGGATGCATCAACAAAAACCTGACACCTGCTTAAAAATGGCTATTGGCATCAAACAATTAACGTTAACATTTTTTTCCTGAAATCCGATGCAATAAAATAGAATATAAAGAGAAAGGTTTGAAAAGGATATTATGCATCCAGTGGATACCCTATCTAAAACTACTGTGTTTGTGTGTGTGTGTGTAGGGTAACAGACGATGCCCGGGAAAATGAGATGGATGAGAACCTGGAGCAAGTGGGTGGCATCATCGGTAACCTGCGCCACATGGCCCTGGACATGGGCAACGAGATCGACACCCAGAACCGCCAGATCGACAGGATCATGGAGAAGGTACACACACGCAGTTTAATTATACAGGAAGTTAACCACAGAATACCTGGACATTTCATATATTAAGCATCTCTTTTTCAGTTGGACACCTGGCCAACATTGCAGACAAAACATTTTCTTATTCAGATTACTTATATTATCTTATAACCTTTATCGACATAGATCAATAAAGCAACACCCTTCTTCATGTTCAAGGTGTTGCTTTATTGATCAGCAAGTTACAGTGGTATAGTGGTAGCTATTGTTCATCATTCCTGGTGAGGTTGCAGCAGAAGTGCAGCAAATATGTACAAAGCGGTACACATTGTATATTCTTGCACTGAATTTTTTGTCTGCAACCTTGCATTTGTCTGAATGCTGCATTCCCGGCCATGCCTCTTTGTAAAGGGGATTCTCAGTGGGACTGCAGGGTTAAATTAAGGTTAAATAAAACAAAAGCACATTTAACCGCATCTATGAGGTCGATATAAAACCTAGTGGGAGTGGTGGTAGCTCCTGCTTATACAACAGAACAGTCCAAGGACCACTGCTACACAGTACTACACACAATCAAACTGTTCCAGGGTTTGTTTTGTCCTCATGCTGGCTAACAACTTCCCTCTCCCTCCTCCACCCAGGCTGATTCCAACAAGACCAGGATTGACGAGGCCAACCAACGCGCCACAAAGATGCTGGGCAGTGGCTAAACCCCCAGCGCCGAGAGCCTGATCCTCCCAGCCTCCCGCGCCACTTGTCAACAGGCGCTGACATGCTTTCATCATGGTATTGACCTTCTAGGTTTGCACACATGCACATATCACCTCCCCTCCCCATTGTAAATGTTGTTCTGTGTCGTCTGTCGAGCTTTTTCAAGATGATTGTCCTCGTAAAAAGATGATTTCTTATACTCCGTATATCATTCTTTCCAAAGGTTGTATATAGTGCTGACTTGATGGCTCTCTAGCTCACCTGTGAAGTTTTTATTCTCTTTATCAAAAATATATATATCATATATTATAATATATCATATATAATATATATATAAAAGTACACTGCTCTGGATGACAAGTATATAATAGGAATGCTATACAAGCTGTTTGTTTTTGTTATTTTTTCCTTTTCAGTATCTCAGTATCGTCTTAGTAAAACTGTGTCATTCCATTTAGGCTACTGTCATGCTCCTTATTTTGATGTTGTCATGACAAAGGGAGAAGACCGATGGAAAAAAATGCAGAAAGATATTTTAAGCAGCGGTACAGACAGATGGGATTGCAAAGAGCACTTACAATCAAATGGCAGTCTTTGGTTCATTTTCCTTCATCGCAATCATAATGAGTTACTGTTTAGACAATGTGCAACTAGACTCTCTGTAGCTGTATTAGACATTGCATTCCAAGTGATGTGAATTGTGCGTTCTCTGCATGACAAATGGTAGATTTTAGAGTCTTATAAATAAAACCTGTCTGAAAAATATATATAAAAAAATGATAACATGGCAGTAGCAAATTGACAAAACGCATGCTCAGTATTAGGACACAGTTGATCGTTCCATACTCCTGCAAGTTTGCAATAGTGCCACTCTTTCTGTCTCGATATATTTACCGACTGTGACCATCTCGTTGTAAAATAATGCAAAAGGGATCAAAAAAGTGAAAGAGATAAAGAAGAAAAAATGAGGACTTGGGGGTTGTATTGCAAAAAAAAAAAAATGACCTGTTTTCTAAATGATTATGCAGTTCAGCGATGAAGATGTTGATTATGTGCCGAAGGATGGGGACTGGTTGTGTACTGTATCATAGGTTTTGGATGCTCTGAGAAAAAAAATAAACGTTTGCAATGTAAAGCAAAGGCGCATATTTCTGAGAGACCTTACTTTTATAAGAAGACTGTACCTGTAAGTTTATTCTCCCCGTGTGGTTTGTTATTGGTAAAAATAAAGAGAACAATGAATAACAATAACTATACTCTGAAACAAAAGTTACATACAAAAGTTTTTTTTTTTGTTGCTTCTGTACTTTAGAGCTATGCACACCAAATCGCCAAAATGTCGAGTAGTTAGAGTAAGATGAATAAATACCTAAACCTGAATGACACAATAGGTTAAACTGTGAGATTGATGTCCTCAACGCATGTAATATTAAAGACTCCCTCTCTGTATCCTGTCAGTGTGTGAAGTGGTGGACATTTTGTAGCTAGCTGAATTGATTAAAAGTAATAAACCCTAGTCGCACCCGTGTTTGTCTTTATTGCTCCTGTCAATCAACGGGCGTGTGAGCAGGCATCCGGCCCAGGGATGTTACGTACAGGAAAACAGCTTAAGAAGTCATAGGTGTATTTTATCCCTGTGGCCTAAGACAGTCTCCTAAAAATACCCTCGTTTCTGACCAAGCATCTTCTTTAGGCATTGAACAGCCCCGGCACGGAGAACCATCATAACTAACACATTAACAGTCAGCAAGATATGAGACGTGGTAGTTATATAGGTAAACATATATTTTATTTAATCCCATGTAGGGTATGAGACAATATTGTATGTGCACAAGATAGACCATGTGCTATTCTGTGTGCACCATTTCATAATTTGTATGACCAAATGAATTAACACATAATTGAATAAAACAAGAGCCGTGCTTTTGGTGGACATTCAATCTTTTTTTGCTTCGGGTAAAAAGCTCAGGGGAAGAGTTATGGAGGCACGGCCTGCTGACAACTCTTGTGATGCAAGGAGTCATTGTTAACAGGAAATAATTGACAAAGATATTGAGAGCTAATGGGCTTTACTGTTATCACTGTGCTGACTTGAGGGATGCTATAAACCTTATAGACCATCAATAATACTTGTATCAGTCAACACTCTCCAACGCCACGTCTCAGAAAAGGGCTCGGTGCACTTCCACTGGCTCTATAAATAAACTCATTGCATGCACACACTTTATATTTATTTTATATATATATATATAGCCTACACACATGGTAGCATGTCGTGCATGATTTATCACTTTATTACCACCAAATACAAGCCCTGCAGCCTCCGGATAGGAGAGAGGCGTTCATGTTCATAAATACTGACTGGATGTATTACATTGTGAAATCTGCTTTTACGATGGATTCTCCTTATAAACGGTTGCTGGTGCGAGAGGCCTGCTTCCTGTGTGACCTGTGGAACGCTCTACAAAAAGAGATGCATTTGCTGATGACGTTAAGTGATTAAGATACATCGTCTAATCCTGCGCTTGGAAATTACGTCCTGATGTAATTAGCGATGTAGGGCAGCACGACACAGGAGAAAATACGTCAGCACGCAAACGCAGGTTAACACATGGACACACACACACACACACACACGCTCTAAGAGCCACCCAAATCCCAGCATCATCCATCATAGTTTATCAGTGTTAGTGTTATGCAGCAGCCCAGCCGAGGTATTAGACCGACTCTGCTACTGTCTTCTCCACGCGATACTATACCCCGGTACTCATGCACTCGAGGTAATACGGTGCCATCATCCTCTACACTGTACAGACAACATGCCCTCCGTATCCACCAACGCTCAGCAACACAATCACCACCAGACCGCATTTGTTATACTCATACAAAACCTGGAGCGGTCTATGAATTATTCACCAGGTCCCACTGAAACTGCATTCTCAAGGTCAATAGTGAAGTAAGTTATACTGACAGAGTAAAGAGATCCTGTCAGCAATACAAAAACATGGATTAAATATCAACAGCAGCTCTACAAGTGCTTAGAATAGCACATATGCGTGGAAAAAATGATAATATAACACCCAGACTAAATGACTTATTTTATTTATATTTTATTTATATTTTTTGCAGTGCAAATGCTGCCTTGAGTAAACGAGTGCAGATCCACCACACCGGAGCTCATAAGCCAAACAGCCAAAGGAATAACTGACAGTTCAAAAAAGCAATTTTGAATATGTTGCCATAACTCATCCACTTTTTCATTTGTTTTGTGTTAAACAGATACGACTGGTTAAAACACTGTGCTTCAACTGCTTTAACTGCAATATGCCTAGATGCTCTTATCTATGGGACTGAAATGAGCTAATTGCACCATTCCCGCTGGAAAAGATCGCAAGCTGTTTTTAGGCATCAGGCCCGGCTAAGAATAACACAACATGACAGGGAACAACAAAAAGAATGGCAGTTCTTTGAGGGAAGGTCAAACGCCAAGTTATGGTGGTATAATCCATCACAATTATTATAGTATTTCAAGGCAGACTTGAAAAGACTTTTTTTCAGGCCAAATCCTTTTGCTTCAGATGAAACAGAGCAGCCTAGCTTGCCTCAGAGGAGGCCATCAATACAGCAAGAGAAAATTCCTGAGCAGAGAAAAAGAAAGAAACATCAGTGAAAACAAGTGCTGCAATACCATGCAATCTCCAAAGGACTCTCTCCCTCTCTGTCTGTCTCTGGCTCATCCATTATTCAGCAGGATAACAAAAATACCACTGCTTGAAGGAGACGAGCAAGGATACTACAGGAACACTATGGATTGATCTTGTTTTTTTGGGGGGCTGCGAGGAACTCTGCATCAGGCATCTCGTGTTTATGTTCACTGCATTAGTTGGTGTCTGTGTGTCCGTTGGCCAGGATGTTTTCGCCGTTCAGGATGAGAGTCCCGAACGCTCCGTAGTGGCAAAATGAATCCATGACCTTGACCTAGAAGGGATTACGCACTGGAAGGGATGCAGGATGTTGCAGCAGTCTGCTCTCGCTGTACACTGCACTGGTCCCTCCCTTCAAACACTTATCTTGGTGGGATGGAAATGCATTTGAAACGGCATTTAGACCCATTTGATCTACTCACACACACACACACTAATATTTCTTTTTTTTGCCATATCATCTGTATTTTCACATGCAAGAGTGTAGCATGAGTGCATGTCTGTGGCAAATGCTATAGATTAGTCATGCTGGAGGGTAGTATCTGTGGTGTTCACGACAATAGATAAGGAAGATAAACTGTCTATCTGATCAGATAGGACCATCACGCAGAGAGAGAGAGAGAGAGAGAGAGAGAGAGAGAGAGAGAGAGAGAGAGAGAGAGAGAGAGAGAGAGAGAGAGAGAGAGAGAGAGAGAGAGAGAGAGAGACCAGTTATACATAAACAGCATGTGCCTAGAGGTTACGCAGGACATTAGTAGAACCTTTAAGAACAACTCCAATGATATAGTTTATAAGTGTATGCCTATCAGAGAGAGGTAAGGAGGGAGACAGAAGGAAAAGGGGGGAGAGGGTGAACAAACAAATATAACTGTCAGCACATTTATACAGATGCTAATGAGTACAACACAAAACAATATGTCTTTACTTAGTCGGACTAATGCCAACTATGTCTCGTAAAACAAGACAGCCGGAGAGGAGCTGATGTACAGCCAGATAGAGGACACCTTTAGGCCTGAGCTTTGCCATCAGACATCATGCATGCTGGGAAAAAAAATAATAATAATTTTATGTGTGTGGAGGAGAGCATTCTTCATCATTTCCTCCCCACCGACCCTCCCATAGTCCTACCTAGACATTAAAGTAACTACTGGTGACAGAAAGGAGGAAGTTATTCTGAAGGCTGCTCTGTCCTGAAGGTGGTCGACTAATTAAAACTTCTCTTGGTTTGTAATTCTAATAACGTTTGATGTCAGAGAGCAGCCTGGAGAACTGGTCAGTGGTGTGTGTGTGTGTGTGTGTGTGTGTGTGTGTGTGTCTCTTTCCATGGGCAATCCCCTCAGCTTCAGCATCATCCCTCATTTTCCACACTTCTCCTTCTTCCTTTCACTCCCTCGCTGCCTCATCCATCATCCTCTCGGCTCGCTGACTCTCGTCTAATTCCCTCCGACTCTCCGACCCTTTCCTCCTCCCAGCGACGTCGCCACCACCATCATTCCTTTTTCATCAGCATGTCTTTTCCACTCTTCCTCCCTCAATCTCTATTCTCAAACTCACCACCCCTCCCCCTTTTATGCTTAGTTGTGTCTGCAGCCTCTCTCTCTCTCTCTCTCTCTCTCTCACACACTGTCTCCCTCTCAGTTGCTGACACAGTCTGGGACTCAGTTTGTCAGAGTCAGCAGATGACGCCTGGGGAAATAACAATTGCTTGCAATTTTGCCAATGGCAAGCACGTACACACACACACACACACACACACAGAAATGAACATGACGTGCAACAGACATACACTTACATGTGAACTCATGTGTGTACACGTTCACAAATCCAAACAGTGTACTGCACACACACACACACACACACTTTTAGAGAAAAAAGCATATAGAAATGAACAAATGCACACACACTCACTCTCCCTCACACACCTGCTCAGGCTGCAAATGTCACAATGAGATTATGTGTGTGTGTGTGCAAGTATATGTGCATGTGTGTGCTTCTATTTCTACACTATACTAGGATAGATATGATTAAAATACTCCTACGGTCACACTGGCCAGTCATCACTTTGGTAATGGGCTATTAAAGAGAGTTAAGGTCAAGGTTAGGAGTTAGGGAACTGATGTTGTCAGTGAACGCAACACAAGTGTGTGTGTGTGTGTGTTTGCAAGAGGACCTTCTCGAGTTTGCCTGGCTCAGATTATAATGCAACCTACCAGTCCAGCATTTGCAGCAGGGGAGGGGCTGAGTGGGATGGAGGAAAGTGAGGGAGCAGAGAGAGAGACAGAGAGAGAGAGAGAGAGAGGAGGAGGTTGACAGGAGTGGAGGAGGAGGGGAGGAAAGAATCTTATGTAAGGCTATGCTGCGTTATGTGAACATGCATCATCCAGACAGGGAAAACATCCCACTGGAAAGAGTGAGGAAAGAGAGAGAGGACAAAAAGAGAGGAGTGAGACAAAGCAAATCCGATTGAAAGATGGAGATGAAAGAACAGGAGAGAAAGAAACCAAGGGAGAGTGAAACAGGACAGAGGAAGAAAGATGCATGAACAGAGAGAGAGATGGAGGAGAGAGAGAGAGAGAGAGAGGGATGAGGGAGGTAGAGATGGAGGGTGGGTTGCAGGCAGGAGGGAGGGTTTTGCTCTGCACCCCACTCTTAACATCCTGCGACGTCCTGATCTACAGGGGTGGAGTCTGTTTACCGGACGGACAGACGGGTCAGCGGGGAGAGGAGCTTCGGGAAGAAGAAGAGGAGGGAGGAGAGGAGGAGACAGCACAGCCAGGTCATTAGGGGGGGGAGACAGACAATTCAATTCGAGACAGATAGATCCACAGAAAGAGGGAAAGGGAGCGTCGAGAAATGGGGAGGGGGTTGGAGGCGAGGAGATGGGCTGGCTGAGGTGAGGGACACGGCGTGAATAACTGCACAGCCACAATGGCGGGGGAGGGCGAGAGGGGTGGGGCCGCATAGGGAAACCACTGCAATCTCTCCCTCTCTCCCTCCCCTCCCCTCCATCCGTCTCCCCTAACTCCCCCACCCCTCTCCATTTCATTCTCGTACACCGACACACAGGACACAAACGCAACCCCTCCAAGAGATTAGCCTCACACTGTGCTGAAGAGCGACTTCACATAGAAACTCAACCCCAGTGACGTTTGCTGTTTTCACGGTGCATGCAGAGCTGAAACCAGGTGTGTGTGTGTGTGTGTGTGTGTTGTTTTCTCCCCTAAGAGAGCTGTTTTATTGGAGTGGTGCTGACAGCTGGAGGAGGGGAGGTAGTCGAGGGGGGAGAGAGGACTCTGAGTCACAAAGAGGAAAAAGAGAAGATAGCTGCAAGCTCTTTATAACCTTGGCCTTCCTATTAACAGACCCGATGCATCTGCAACCCGATAACCTTCGTGTGATCGTGTTCCTGTTTATTGCGTCTCTCTCTGCCCTTATCCAGTCTTTTAATTAAAACTAAACAATATCTCTGCCTCTCAAAAGGCAAATGACCTCTACTGTCATGTTGGTCTGGGCCGTGTAAATATTTGTCAGGGAAGAGGAGCTGGGGAAATAGTGGCACCTGGTGGTGGCGACGGGGTACTGCAGCTGGGAGGAAGACTGCGGCCTCATCGGTCTGCACACAGGTTATAGACTAGATGACAGAAGGATGATGAACCTTTAGTTTGAAAAGAGGTTATTGTGGGATAAGGGATTCAAGTTTGTGTTAGAATTAGGTTTAAATTAAGATTCATGTAAGGATTAATGCTTGGCAATTCATGGTCGAGGTTAAGATTAGTTTTAGGAATAAATGTAAGTCAATGTCCTCAGGTACAATGTGTGTGTGTGTGTGTGCATAGTGCGCTCAATCCTGATGTCAACATGCCATAATATGTGAGGCGTCTTGTTACCAAACAGCAACTGCACTCAATAACTTGGAGTTTATTAAAAGTTTTTATTCTTTTGTGGATTTAAAGCTACTCAACAAAGCAAAAAAGAGTAATTTAAGGTAATGTCCTTAATCTGATGGAAAACCATGTACCACAAAACCCATGAGACCATTACAGGGTATGAAATGTATCTCATTCTCCCACCCACACACCCCCACACACACCCCCACACACACCCCCACACACCCCCCACACCCACCCACACACACCCACACACACCCCCACACCCACACAGTAGATTGTATTGTGAACAGTGTACGACTCAGTAACTAAACAACAAAAAAGGACTAGACAGTGCTACGACATTGCTCAAGTCATGAAACTACTGTAAAGTCTTGTAGTACTGTAACACAGTTCATATCCTGATTGACATAAATCTCCGTATTCCACTGTTGTTGCATGAAACACTCAAGTTCAATAAGTGTTTTCAGTTTTCTAACGTGTGAAGATTCATGAGCCTCAGACCAACAGAGCTAACGTAACACTTTGTCAAATTAGTCTGCAAATTTAACTGTGTCAAGTTTGATGGTGGTATGTTAAAGCTTTACATTTAACCAGATTGTACAAAGTACTGTGTTACTTTACCACTTGCTCACTAACTTATACAGTAGATTATGCTTGTATTTCACCATGAAGTGCAAATTGGTCTTGTGCTTGAGAACAGGCAAAGACCACAAACTTTACTGGCATTTTGCAGGTTAATTTTGGACCCTGGATCTGACCCTTCTAGTGAAAAGTGTACAGGTATAGAAGGATATTACATACTCCACCACCCAGAGGAATTATTTGGTAACGCCTGCTTTAATAATGCAGATTTTGACCCTGGATCCTGCTGAAGGCCTAAGGGTAGCTTCTGACTGAGAATTTGATGCCATGGTTATTGAGGCGGTCGATGATGGTGGTTTTGGCGAAGGCAGCTCCGGGAGTGTACACGCCTCCCCTGTCAATAACAACAGGGAGGGAGGGAGAGAGAGAGAGAACAAAAAACAAACATGAGAGACAGAAAGACAGAAAGTCTCCAACATCTGACAGGAGGGTCATGTGAGAATAGAAAGAGACAGACAGACTCCCAACTGACCTTCTGGGGAGGGAGTGCATTTCATTCAACAAGGTGACGGCTGCCTGTACCATAGCAGCCGGCGTTGCCACGTAACCAGGCTCTGTGAACCAATACAAATACACAGAATGCAGTTAAACACAACAGAAATACACTTCACAAAACAGGTCTATCATACAAATGTAGCCATTACAGAAGTTCCACTACTCAATACAAGTAAGTTTGTTTTGTGCCCATTGCAATGGCTACTGCAACCATAATGCAATACATGAACAATCACTGTATACTGGTGGTTTTACCTGCTCCTATGACCTGAGTGCAGATCTTAGCATTGGGTTGGCCCTGTGAAGGGTCTTGTCCCTCGGAGTAGCCCTCCCCGAAAAACGTCATGCTGAAACAGGTACCCTCCATCTGACAGGAGTGGAGATGAATGAGGGAGAGGAATGTGAGTGGCTGAGAGTCAAACTGAGAACCAATTCACCAGAGATGTGGTGATTTTCATAGTCTATATTGCATGACTGACCGTACCCATCTTCTTCAGCTAACATAAACCTTTATTACACCACAACGCATAAGAAAAGGAACCTGATGGCAAGTAATAATCAGTTTAAAGTAGGATACAAGCTTATCTATAAGTATGAAACACAGAAATGAAATTGAATCCCCTTCCTTTCTATTAGCATTATTATTATCACTCACAACAGTTCTTACTCAAACTATATTACCACTGCATCAGAATTAACAACGCTACTTGAATCTTGTCACCAAAACCAATCCTTTGCTTTAACCTGATGTAACTCAGCAGCACAGTAACAGACTCACCTGCTTCATGGTTGGACCAGCCTCGGTGAACAAGCCAAAGGAGAAGAACGATGGAAACTGTGGGCAAGACAACAACCCAACATCATAGTTTTAATAATAATCCTGCTTACAAGCATCAATGCATCAAAATGGAGTTAAACAAAAAAAAAAACCATGCCACCAAAATGAAGAAGCAGCTCTCTGCCACGTATTGATTAACAAATAGGAGCAATGCTGTACAGCGATCCAAGCAGTAGAGTTGTTTATGTTTGGTAATGAACGTCAAGGCCATAAAGATTGTGTGAATTTAGACTCCTTCCTGCCATATTTTGTTACCTGACTTTTATTGGGGCCTTCACACATCAACATAACACTCCCCGGCTCCTGTTAGACTGGCCCAGTCTTTATTGGAGGTTTTACAGCAATTCCAATTATAGTCTGTAAATGCTTTACTATTGCTGCAATTGATGCCTTTAAACTGCATAATAGACTATCCATGTCGTTTTGATAGACTACTCTACTTGCAAGTATCAGTTTCACTAATGTTGCCATATTCTACTAATGCATTTACCACGAGTTGCTTTGGATACGAGTATCAGCTAAACACCCACAAATAACTAACACTCATTCACTTGTAATTATTTTGAACAGGCTTGTTATGTCAGAGGGTTTCTGTCATCTATTTTACTGGCCTATAACCAGCTCCATTCCTGAGGGGGTCAGATTAGCTGCTCTCCTCCAGGCAGCACTTCAGAACATGTTCACGCCAATTAAGAAGCAAAATGGCGACGATAACGGGACGGTTGGTGAGCTATGTACCTACCGTAGTGAGGAGTTTCAAGCCCAGGCTGAATTTGACCATGAGCCAGAACAGCAGGCCTCCCCAGATCATCTTGGCGGCTGAAAAGAGGCCACCGACACCAACATATGCACTGTACAGGACCTGTGGACGGGTGGAGGAGAGAGCCGAGAGGATGGAGGAACAGGGTGGAGGAGGAAAAGAAGAAGGGGAGCAAAGGAAGAGAAGGAAAAGGGTATAAGCACAGGATGGAGAGGAAGGGTGGAGATGAAGAGAGGGATGGAGAACGGGAGAGAAAAGGAAGGAAGATGAAGAGGGAGAGAGGGAGGGGTGACAAAAAGGTAAAAGGATAAGTCAGATAAGTGCAGATGAAGAGAAAATGAGATGACAGGAAAGCGGGAATGTAAAGAGGGAAAGGAAGGTGGGAGAAATCGAAATGAAGGGAAAGAAGAGGGGGATGGGGGAAGTCGTGAATGCAGACGGACAAAGATGGAAAGGAAAAGGTTGAGGAGAAGGGAGAGGTACAGAGATGGAGGAGGGAGGAGGGAGAGAAGAAGAAAGGGACATAGTTGGAGGGAGGCAGAGAGAGGTGAGATGTCAAAGGGAATAATGAGCAAGGTAAAGTGCTGAATCACTACAGATGACTCATCATATTTCCACTCCACTGGTAGATGGCAGTCGAAACAACATAATAAGATAGTTTCATTAAGGCCTGTTTCTCTGGCTTCGATCAAAACGGTGACAGCTGCTGGAATGACTGGCCTAGTTACAGGTACAGGAGGAAAAACATGGGTGGGTGGGGGGGAGAGGAGAGGGAGAGAGAGAGAGAGGATGAGGGAGACAAAGAGGGAGAGAGAAAGGAGGAAAGGGAGTGAGAGAGTAAGCAGCCTTTTGATGGTCTTTAATGATACATCTTGACTAAAGGAGACCAGGAAACAGCCAGTTTGCTCAAAATAAAAAGCCTGTTTAGCCTGTGAACGTTAACTAGGCATGAGGCCCCAGAATACAGCACCTTAATACCAGCAATACACTGATGCCCACAACCAAATGCTGCTAAGGTACTGAACATGAGTACAGAGTAAAGAGAAAAGGAAGACAGGAAGAGAGAGATATTGCACACATGACCAGAGCTAGTTCAAAAAGTTTCTGCTTAAGTAATTGCATTTTTTTTTTTTTTTTTTTTTTTACGCCTTTCACGTTACGCTTTCCTCTTGCTGTCAGGGAGCCAAGATAAGCAGTGTGTTCTTAATGTCATTAAATACAGTTTCTGAGGGACACGGATAGTACCACTATATTAGCGGTTCTCGATCTTTCTGGTCCCGAGGCACGTTTCAACAGAGCAAGAAATTCAGAGCCACGCCAAATTATTTATTGCCTTGAACAGGGCATACCAAATAATTGATTGCATGGAAATGTCACAATGTCTGGTATGATTATACCTGAGGGTGGGAGAGCACAGTGAGCCGTTAGATGAGGAAAATTTGCATTGGCTTAGAGGACGGGGTGATCGTACCCTACTCAAAATGAATTACGATCAAGTTTATGAAATGTTTTCACTTAATAGATTTTTTTTATTCTACATGAGCCAAACGGCAGGCTACCTCCACAGCACACCAGATCAGCACCAAAGCCATGAATAGTATTGGGCTGTGTAACATGTATGCCACAGGCTCCATGGGTTGCAATATTTTGCAATTCAGCCTTTCCCCTTATATTCATTCAGCTGCAGTGTGGCCACAACAGCAGTGATACTGACACCACTACCAGTGAAATAATGATCATTTAGTTCAGTTTCGAAGCCCAAACTGTGCTGCAGGCCGCATTTTAGAAGAAGCACTTAATGGTTTTAGCAATGCAATTTGTAACAGAAGCAAAAGCACAACCGTAACAGGGACTGACACATAACCGATACTAAAACGACTGGTATCTTACTGGTGACTGGTGTTCCTCCTCATACAGGAAACGCTGGGTTCTCTTGACTACGGAGGGGTCAGAGCCAACGAAGGGGATGGCATACTGCTCGATCTCCTTACTGAAGAACATAAAGCCCCTGGACGGACGAACACACACACACACACACACACACACACACACACACACACACACACACACATTACACAGAGGAGTCAGACTCTCCAAAACTATCTCTCAGCTTGCAGCATCAGCATAGTAGTATTCGACGCGAGCTAATTTCACCCACTGATAGTCCTCTAAATCGATCTCTCCGTCCCTGCCAGGCCCCACGTTCCAATAAAACCTCATTACTCTAAATGTAAGTCAGTCTGCCAGACATTAATAGCCTGCAAATCGCTGGTGTCTTGTAGGAGCCTTTGTACCTCCGAGTGCGCCTTATTATTTTACTGTAATTGAACGTTGGCCTTGTATCTCACATGCAGAAAATGTTTCATGATCCTTAGACTCAAACCCAACTACTGGTTTCATTCTACACACTACATATCAATTTTGGAAATAAGATTACTAGCCGTTGTTCTTTACTCAATACTTAAAATATTCTGATGGCTACACTTGCTGAAATGTCAGACTCACCAAGAGTATTTAATTCACTTTCTACCTCAGTGAGTGTACAGCTTTTCAAATGGTGTATATCTCAGTTGGGAATGAAACTCTTGAGGGTAAAGTGTAAAAAACACAATCAGTACCAACGGGAAAATCATGTATCCTCACAACTCTTGGACTTTTGGGAGATACAAGGTTACCGCAGTACACTGATGAAACAGACTTTGGCCGACTCTTGACTCATCACTGCCAAACCACACATTCCCATAAGAACATAATTACTCTGAATGGAAGTGGATTTGCTTGACAATAATTGTCCACAGATATAACCTTACCTCTTCTTGACTGCGGCTCCCACCACAGGCATCGGTTTGTGGCCAAACTTCTTCCTCAGCTGGCTCAGGGACCTGCTGTTTGCGATGCTGTAGATGGCAGACTGCCAAGTGGCAACGTGGCCACAGCCCCCCTGCAGAGAAAGGAAATATACCAGCGTTGGCTTCGACAGACTTCCAGCTCAGTCACAACGCAGAAAGGCTCTTCAGAATTAAAGAACGTTGGGCCTGGGAAGGTTGTCTGCAATGGGTCACATCTTCTATGATTAGTCACATCCCTGACCGTACCTTTAAAATGATTGTGTCCTTGCATCTAAATTCAAACAGCCAACACAGCCAGGTTTAGGGTGTCGGCTCAGCAGACAGTTTTTTTACATTACAGTCATTTAGCAGACGCTTTTATCCAAAGCGACTTACAATAAGTGCATTCAACAAAAGGTAGGTAAGAAAACTACTACTACTACTACCTTCCTAAACAAGCAACTAAGAGCATAACTAGTGTTAATGTAAGAGTGCAATAAGTTAACAACCTACTTATCTTAACAAATGAGACAAATAGAGAATCGAATAAAACAAGAGCTAAGACAAATAAGTGTATCCAAGTGTCACAATCATTAGTGGTTATTCAGGTACCTATGCTCTCCCTTGCAGCGAGGCCGCGACATATTGTGCATACAGACCAGAGACGTAGAGCTTGACGTCGCACAGGAAAAGACAATGAACAGTAACTGCCAACGGGCTTATTGTAGTCGCTATTGGAACTGCGTAGGTGGCCTGAACAAGTAGACGAAGCCTGGTCTGTGTGTGCGAATAAAGACTGCGCCCACGAGCCGTGTCCAAGAATCCGGTCAGTGTTGTTGTTATGTAGCATTTTCTTTTTTTATTCCCGTGGATAACTAACAAATCACAGATGTTTCCAGCGCAGCTACAATGGAGTTTAATAGCAGAAACATTTTCAGCGATCTAAAACATTGGTAAAGCCCTCAGACTCAAAGAGCAAGGGTTTATTTCTAGATGCACCATTCAACAATAACACGGGGAGAAAGCCATCGCAGAAGAGGAAGAGACACCAATTTCTACGCCAGCAGTATCATCAATAGTCCACAATGCAGCATAGTGACAAGACAACTCCACTGTTCTCTCCTCCTATATGTAAAAGCCAGAGTTAAGCTAGGTTGATAGTGGATATTTGTTTTTCCACCTCCAGTAACTTGTAAAGCAAACAAGTAGTGATCTGTGATCACTGGAGGATGAAGAACAATTTACAACCACTGGGTTCAATATTTGAGAAAATATTTTTTTATGATAAACACATGGAAGGTGGAAAAAACAAATTTGAGAAGCCCTGCAATAGATACTGTAAAAGACTACGTCTCCCATAATGCAGGCAGGAGTAAGCTGTGATTGTTCAGTCTACCTCAGGTCCGGTGGTAACGGTCAGGAAGCTCTCCACTGCTGTCAGTGTTCCTGAAAATAGACATATAATATAATAACATATAGCTGAATGTGTATTTAAAATCAAATCAAATGCATGCACTCAAATAGAAGTTGAACAAAGCTGTTTTTTCTCTTTTTGTGTAAATTGGGACAAATATGTTGCTTTTTGTTTTAACTAGGTAAGTCTATGAGAAATGTTCCATCTTTTACATATGAACATTAAACATAAAAACCTCAAAGTACTTGCAAACTAAAAGATGATGGCCTATACTTGAGCACAAGCTTTAAGGAAAGAAAAGTACTGCATGCTGTTATTTTCCATTACGGTATGCACTGAAATATTGAGGGTTGAAACATCAGGGTTTAAGCTTTTTTCCGTTCAATAAATGAGTTAATTGAAGGCTTTTGAACTTTAATCACAAAGAGTGACGTGGATTGCTTTCCTGTCACCTACCTTTGAACTGATTTTGTGTGTACACAAGACCTATGTCTGCCGGTATGGAGTCAAAGCCACAGCTGCCAATCACATACACCCCCTTGTCCAAGGCCTTACTGTGGTACTCTAGCTGCATACTCTCCAGGAACTGTAGAACATAAAAACGCACACAGCATGCATATATTCACTATAGCACACACTATCCCAGTCCCAAACACACACACACTGCTGTATCCTTTCAGTCTAGTTTAAGTGTGGTAATAAGCATAAAAACTAATATAACTAATACCAAGACACACACACAGATTAACAACAGTAAAAAACATAAAAAGGCACATTTAATCTGCCTACCATCGGCTCCCCAGAGATGTCTATGCAGTGAGCCCCATTTTCTATGCAAGCTTTGACAACTGGCTCTCCATAAAATCTGTACTGAGAAGAGAAAGAGGGTCGAGTCAGGGGGAATTTATTCAAACAAAAAAAATGATCAGTTTATTTTTTATTTACATTGTTGTGGGTTTGAATCCAACTCACAACCTGGGTCAAATGTAATCCTCCTCTCCCATAATTTCTCTATGTAAACTTACTGGTCCCACACAGTTGAGAATCACCAGCCCTTGTTGGCACATGATGGACAGCGTTTCCTCCGTGGACACATCAGCAACAATGAGGTCAATGTCTGTCCTCAACTCTGGCATAGCTGGAAACAGAGGAAAGGTGATGACTTCCCATAAACACTGCAGTGGATAAATCGTATACACAGCCCACCGTTTATTTTACGACGTGTATGAATTCATTCTTCTTTTTTTTTTTACTAACTTCCGCATATGCTATAGCGTGCTGGTTCTTGTCCTGAGATATTGTGAACGAAGGACAACTGGGAATTTTTCAGTTGTCCATACATTAGGACTTAACTTGCTGGCTAGTCAAATTTGGGTCCCGATGCCAGAAAGCCAGTTGTGCTCTATTCAGCCTTACAAGATAACAAGTTCAAGACTGTTTACTTGTAAATAACCGCCCTCAAACCACACAGACAGCTGAGCCTGCTACATGTGTCAGTCACCGTGTAGCCTACTACTGTAGTCAAACACCGTCGATATTTGCTCGTTAGCTCACAGACAGACAACAACCTGTCTAGTCTCGGTTAACTGTTAGCTGTTAGCTGTCGAAGGCACATACACAGCCTCTCGGCGGCTTGGTTCAGGGTTCCTTCCAGACGCTGTCTGCTTCTTCCGGCCACGGCCCATTTCAAAGGGCCGCCGGGACCTTCTGCGGTGCATCGGGCAACCTCATCTACCACAAACTGACCGGTGAACCCAGAGGCACCAAAGATAATAATGTGGTACGGTCTGCTGGAGGTTACAGTCGCCATTCTGCACTGGGTGACCCCGCCTGGTTGCGCAAACCTGTTTTACAAAATGGATCGTTCCGGTTCTCGCCACTGATTGGATTGGAGTCACGTTCGAAACCGTTGTCAAACGCCTGTTAAATGCACACCTGTGGCCGCATTACTGTTCATATAATATCAATGCGCCAAATCACCACTCATTACGGTATTGTGTAGGTACTATAGTGCAAGGCGGAGACATATTTTTTTAATTATTACTGATGGAAATTAAGGTTTTCATGAACATTTTGCATTGTTTTATTACATTACATCTATCGCAGTCTGTTTCAGTGTTTTCCCAAATGGACTAAAGTATGATGATGACGAGTTGCTGTTGCCACTTAGCATACACTACTCATGCCGGATAAGACACATTATAGGTTGCCGAGCCACTGATAGTTTTCAGACACGATATATGATATGATAAGATATATGCAGATACATGCTAGTGTTGCATGCAAAACGACTGCAGCAGTGTTGAGGTTGGGTGAAGTTTCTACACAAATGCTTGGTGATTTCGTGGTGCAGAGGGACATCTTGTGCCAAAGTTCAAGTATTGCAACTTTGACAGACTGTGGCCTACTGTATATGTCAACTCTGTGTGTGTGTGTGTGTGTGTGTGTGTGTGTGTGTGTGTGTGTGTGTGGATTAAATCTCAGTCGGGCTTGGCCCTGCGAGATTACCAATTTGCCCTCTCAGTGCTACAAAAACGCATGCAGATTAAACACACACACACACACACACAGGCAGGCATGTGAAAAAGTGAGACTTCAATGGCTACACCTGTATACGCGTGCTATCTTCCTAGTTTTCTCCAGTGTATTGTTTTTGAATAGCCAAATCAGATATGGAAAAAAAGAAAGTGAAGGAGAGGATGAGTAGAGCGACAGAGGAGAGATGGAGGAAGAAGACAGACAGACCGTCAAGTAGTGGGAGGGTGTTGGCACGACGCCAGGGGGTTTGGAGAAGTGCCAGACAGGCAGGCCCACTCTCTCTCTTTCTCTCTCTTGCTCACTCGCTCTCTCTCACACACACACACACACATGCACACACACACACACAAAACCAACACTCCCAGTAGGGTGCTGTGGGGATCCAAGGTGACCTGACTAGGTGACAGGAGGGTCACCATGCCAACTGACTGATGTCACCGTGGCAATCTATGTCACATGCAGCGGAGGGGGGAGGAAGGGGGTTGGGGGTGGGGGTTCAGGGGTTGTCTGCGTGTGTGTGTGTGTGTGTGTGTGCACGCCTGCACGTGTATACAGGTATGCGTGTGTGTGTGTGTGTGTGTGTGTGGACTTAATGGGATGTGCTACAGACAAACTGGTCCTAAAAAAAACTAAAAAATGCCAAAAGAAAGTTCATGTATCATAGATATGAGAATGGTACGGTGGCCCTGAGAGCTCAACACATTAAGACAACACAACTCAACACATTAAGACAACATAACACGTTAAGACAACACAACTCAACACATTAAGACAACATAACATGTTAAGACAACACATTAAGACAACACAACTCAACACATTAAGACAACACAACACGTTAAGACAACACAAGTTGTAGTGCGTTGAGCTCTCAGGGCCACCGTACATTCCGTCTTCTCTTGCCAATGCAGCCCCTGCACATGAAAACACAGGCGCATGGAAGAAGACGGATAGTGAGGTGGATAATCCGGTTAACGTTCTCTGTGTTTGCGGGCTAACAATTTCTCTTTAATGTATTTATCATGATTATCTCCATGGCAGCCATTAACGTACGATTACCATCACAGGGCTAATGGGCTTCTCTGTTGTTCCTCCCTCCGACTCCTCTGCTTCGTCCCCCTTTCCATCTCTCTCCCTCTCTTCAGTCTCTCTCTCTCTCTTGCCTCATCTCCTCCATGTGTCTCCACTCTCGGGCCCCCGTGGCCCCTCAGCTCACAAGCCACAGCCACACTCCCACACTCCGCTCTCTATTATTGCTTAATTATCTGTGGCCTCTTCAGGACGGTCGCTAAAAGTAGTCACCTTTATTTCAGATGTAATTTGTACTCAGTGATTAATGCTGCAACAAGATCAAATAAATCTGCCCACCTTCAAAGGGAAAGTGAATCCAATTTGGCAGTTGTGACTCCAATAGACTTCAGTTTTTTACTGAAGTCTGAGTGTGAGTGTGTGTGTGTGTGTGTGTGTACCATCTCCATGTAGTACAGGTGATATTCGGTTATGTGTCTTATCTTCACGTGTGGAAATCGAATTGACATAGACGTAACATACTATTTGTGTGTGTGTGTGTGTGTGTGTGTGTGTAAATTGCTGTTATTACTCACATTTTACCAAGAATGCATGGCCATTACAAGGTAATAACAAGGTAAAAGTTAACATTTTCATCCACCACTACACACTCAGTCGTGAACTCATGTGGGTCAAAGTGGTGTGGGCTTTGAAAAAAAAACACAAATGTAAACTCCATTTGATGTAATTTGTATTCCCTTGCGGACAATTTAACATAAATATTCAAACATAAAAACATGAATTGTATGATGCAACACTTAAACAATATAGTAAAGTAAACAATATCCACAGTGACAATAAGGAGGTAACATTCATCACTTTACAACCATCTCAAGCTCATAAGGAGAGATACAGTTTGTTGAAATCAGTAAAAAATCAACCAAGGCAATGAATAAAGGAACATGCTAATCATTCCCAATAATAATAATGTCCATTCCAATATTAAAATGTAGTGTTCACAGGTGTATTTTCTCTGAAAATTAAAAAGAACAATGTTGTGTTAACTGAACCAGCCAGTTAACCAACCAACTGATGGTCCAATAAGCTCTGCTTTCAGACAACATGATACCAAGACAACGTAAGCCATGTACACCTGGCATTAAACCCCCAATGCAAATGAAAGAACCATCAAGATGGTGTCTATAAGCCATGTAAAGACAGGTGTAAATAAACATGTGTAGACTCTCAGGAAGGATAGGGAATTTAGGATAGGAATATGATTGTTTTCCTGTAACAATGTACTTCATCTAATGTTTGTTCATTTGGTCATGCTGCAATGCTGCAGTTTCTGAACTGCTTAGGGGCTATTTCAAGCCAGAAAGATCAGCTCGTTAGCACATCCTGCTAAACAAGTTGTTTGTTAGAATCAGATTCCAATCCTTCTTGGATGTATTTACACCTGTGTTTAAATCCTGTCTAGACACAACTCAGCTGCATCTCCTATCTGCATTGTGATTTTAATGCCTAAATGTTTACACACTAAAGGGGGAAGCTGGATATGAGCATAAATGTAGATCATATTTATAACATGGAAGGCTGTCCATACTTAAGGAAGGTCAAGGAAACATTGAGCACCAAAAGTAGACATTGGGTATGTGCCTGAGTTTGTGCAGGGGTCCATACATTACTGTAGTGCATACTGACAACCATGATGACTACATTGAAATACATTGTTGTAAGATCAAGAGCCACACTCTTGCTGAATCTACACATACAGTATTAATCATGCATGTTATGATGCTGTTGCTTTGTTTTTAACAGGGCACTTTGTAAGGTCCTAGTATACATCCCTCCTTTGAACTGGTACCTTAAGAGGAATGTAAGAGTAAACCCTTGTCTCGAGGTACATACAAAGTTTTAAAATTCTGCATTTCTTTGAAAGGATTACCAAGACTCATCTGAAAAAAGTGTTGCTAAAATAATACAACTTTTTAGGAATTTGGCCCATTGGCACCAAAAGCATCTCTCAGTCTGGTAGATAGCTCTGTCCGGTGCACATGCTAACGCTTTAGCATACAGTATGTTAAGTAATCTTTGGCGACTAGCGTTAACCTAAAAGTGAGAAAATGAGAACTTGTAGCAGATCTAAGACTGGGAGTTTGGTTAGTTTTAATAGCATGTGCCTACCCCTGATTTGGGGGATTGGTAAGATAGACATACAATTTGACAAAAAGAATGCACTTTCAATTCAGGAAGTGAGTTAGCCTTCTATTGATTCATAATGGATTTCACTAGTGATGAAGATTGAAGGTGAAGATGTTTTCAGAAGTCCAGAACACCAACTTTGCATTACTAAAAGTCTATCTTCAAACTTTGGCTAATGCTAATCACCTACGGTTACTTACCATACTGTATGCTAAAGTGTTAGCATGCTCACTGGACAGAGATATCTACCGGAGACACAGTGATGCTTTTGGAGCCAATCCTCCTGTAATGATCTATATAAATAGTCATAACTAATCTGATATAAGTTATACAGCTATATGTTAACTCTATATTCATTCAGCAGTGATGGGCCAACAGAGCAAGAGATAATGTGAAGGTAAACGGAAAAAAAACTCCAACATACAATACATATAAAACTAATGCTTGGAATGAGTGATTCTGTCCCAGTGTCCAAAAAAGAACAATTGTATTGCTGTAAGTGGCAATTAAACCGTAACTGGGACCAGAACGAGGAAGCTTGTGGAACAAAAGCCCAAATTATCCACAACCACCACTGCTACAAATATAGAGGGGAAATGCTGGTACACAGATATGCTACTTGCTCTGTTGAGATATATAATTTTTGAGAGTTGTGAGCCCTCTGGTATCTGTAAGGTTCAAGAGCAGAGAGAGATTAACTCTCATCCCACAACACATACATCTGCACATATTTTTAGGTAATTAATTCTTCTGAATCATCCATCATAGCTCTTCAGGGGCCTCACAGCCCCCCCATCTTAAAGTTCAAGACCAGGTCTCAAATTATTAACTGTTCCCTCTTGCCTTGAGCACCTGGTGAGTGATACATAGATCAATCAGTCCATTAGTTTTAAGTCAAGATGCTGCACCAACGTATTTTAACACATCTGTTAAATGAGTCTCTTTGCTCAGACATACCTCTATAAGTCAAAGCATTAAACACACGGATGACAGCCTCAGATAAATGCCTCTAGATCCCTGGTGCCTTGGTATGTGCCAAATTGGAGGATTTGAATCTGGCTCATGAACTTCGTCACATGTAATGCACCCCCCACCCCCTTTCCCGTCCCTCATTCTTCATTGTATACTATCAAGTATAGAATAAATAGCCTCTGATAAGACAATTGTCTGAAATGTAGGTGTGAGCATTTAAGTCTGGAGGGGCAGCCAGTGTCTGAGCTCGTCGAAGAACCTCCGTACGTTCATGACGTAGAAGTCGACATTGTGCGAGAAGTCGGTGCATATGTTGGAGTACGTGTCCACCAGGGTGCAGTAGAGAGCGGTCCCTCCGATGCTGATCACCACGGTAACCAGACACAACAGCAGCAGGATCAGGCAGGAATCTCCACCCACCTCATCTGCGTAACATACGAGGAAGAAATAGAGCACAAATGTAATGTTTCTAGTTGAAAATATTTTGAATGTTTATTTGTAGCATACAGATTTCACTAATGCTCTACACACTGAATCACATTGAATCATATACAGTAATCTACTGTAATCTAATATTTTGTTTGTCTTCCATAAAAACACAAGCTATATAACTCAGTCTATGACAGGGGATCACAGGGGATGCTTGCTGTACTTCATTTGAAGTACTTGAGTAAATGACCCTTGCATAGTCTTTTTTGATGACAATTATTTAGTGTTTGACAGCATTATTTGATAATGGCCATTGTATTTGAAAATGCACCAACTTCAACGATGAACATATCCAATGTTCTGGTGCTATGATAAACTTTTGCATATATTCTTTATATTTATATATATTTATATATATATATATATTTATATTTTGCATGCTATATTAGATTTTGAACCCAAAATGAGCAGTATAGCATTCTGTGTTAAGAGTTTTGCACATTGAAAATCTGTTGTGCAAATTGAGTCAAAGCAATCAAAAAAACCCAACCACAAAACCCAACTGTAGTAAAATGTCTGCATTCAAAAAATGAAAAACAAAAATGTAAACCAGATGCATTCAAGTTTTGTGTACCTTTCTCCACGCGTCCTCTGGCTGACTGAAGTGGACTTTGTGTGTGTTGTGTGTGCATATATGCGTGTGTACCTTGCTCTATGCCGTCATCTGGCTCGCTGAAGCGAACCTTGCGTTTGGAGTTGTGTTTTGGCGCATCGGGGCTTAAGGGAGGCAGTCCATCCAGCGACGCTCTCCTCCTCTTCAGAATCGACACCAGACCATCCGGGGAGGAACTCTGAAGGAGAAACAGAAACAAGGGAAGCAGTTAAGGTTGGGTAGCGAACAACAACACTGGGTGTGGTCAGTGTTGAAAGGTTTTGAAAAGCCTCACAAATTTGATTCTTACAAAGATAACTAAAGTGTTCTCCTTGCTAGCACGTACACATGTTAGACAATATTTTACTCTATTGCAGGATGAAATATGGTTTGAGTCAAAACAGAAAGGCAGCATGATGTTGTCATATTAGAACTGGTATCAAGTTTGAAGTCATGTCATGAGTTGTAATGATGTTTAATATAGGTTTGAGTTAAGGATTTCGTTTATTTGACCCTTTCTGCCCCACATTGGAAAATTACATTGCACAATTATTTCATTGATTGACTGACTGACTGACTGACTGACTGACTGGCTGTCTGTCTGGGTGGTTGGTTGACTGATTGATTGATTTGTAAGTCGAGTCTACTGTCTAAATGTATTCCTTGCACTGTTTCCTTGGTCTTGTATGCCCTTATACCTTATGGGTGAGTTACTATGTTCTTATGTGTTGTACTTATTTGTTGTCATGTCACTGCATCATGTGACCAGTGTTACCAGGACAAATTGTGCATGTTATGTACTGGCAATGAAGAGCTTCTGATTCTGACGTTCAAACTGTAATTACACCCTACGACCAACAGGGGGCGGTGATCATAAGAAAAATCCCTAGCAGAGCTTTAAACACCACCTACCTAAGTGATGAAAACCTTTTGACCTAATCATAATCTCTAAACTAACCATGGAGGAGAAATAATAACACCTGCAGCACAGACATACTGAAATGGAGTCAGTTCTCAAGATGTCAGCCTCACCTGCTGCCTTCATTTATTGGACAGTTATTCTGTGAGGTCAATGGGTGAATATCATGCTGGATATTGCACTGGACATCAAGACTGAATGTCTGGGAGACAGAGTAAGCCTTGTTCAACTCTAAATTTTCCATGTTAAAACTGTGAAAATTGTGATATTTAAAAGGGCAATACTACACAGCTTAAGAATTCATGTTATTTTGACAGTCCAGACAAAGTAATATTTGTGAACATGAGCATGAACAACTCTCTCACAGCCAGAAACCTTGAACCCGTGACATCAAAATGTAAACTCTGGAGCTGCTTCATAGAGAATTGACTGGGTAAAGATTGTCGGGGCGCTCAGGGTAGATTTGTTTAGGGCTATGGGTACATTCTCTGTTTCAGAACTGATAACAACTGATAAGTAATTTGAGTATAAAACATTCTGTGGGTCCACAAAATCAATATTGTAGCAACTCCATTACATCTTGTGTGTTTGAGTCTTTAGGAATGTGATTTCTTGCTTTGGGAGAGAGTTGTTCATGTTCACGAATCACAAATATTGCTTGAATGGACTCAGACCACAAAAATAGCACTAGAGACACAAGAGATATCGTAACATGTAAAAGGTAAGTGGACCAACGAGCCTTTAAGGTCAGTAGAGGTTTGTCATAAAACTGGATTTGTGTTCCTTGATATCCTCTTGATACTATGATTGTTGATGCTAACATTCATCGGGAGCTCATTTCAGCACTGTGCATTTTGTCGAATTTCCTGTTTTTTTTCCTGTGAATCTAACTGTGTTGTTAGTTTGCCCAGAGTAGAGCCCAGAGCTTCTAATATGACTAGGACATTAACAAATAACTATAGTTTCGCATGTAGAAAAACTCCAAAACCACAACAAAATCCGACGGGGTTTTTTTTCATGACAAAAGTAAGGAGTCCCACCCATACCAAACCCTGTCAAACCTCCACTGCGTTGCATAACAGCTGTCATCCTGGCCCCGTCAGCTCATACCACTTGTTTGGAACGGCTCTGATTTCAGGCCCAACTCCAGGGAGAGTCCCTTCAGCTCAGTGTTTCAGCCAGAGGACATGTCTTGGCTGAAGCCCTAGCTCGACAATCAGCACATTTGGCTGGGTGTATCTCCCAAGTGTCGGGCCACACCAGTTAACATGGGCGGCTCCACTGAAGGTTTTGGAACACGCAGTGGTTGACGATGACCTCACCCAGGGACCACAGAGATCTGACGCGGGAGTGTCCGAACAAAGATGGAGAGCTCTGGACCTTAAAGAAATGCAGTCTATTTTCTACACACTGTCTATCGGAAGGAGCATAAACAGTTAAGAAGGGAGAGGCAGGAAGGAAAGATTGATGGACGCAAGGGAGAAAGGAAGGAAGGAAGGAAGAAAGGAAGGAGAGGCAAGGAAGATAAAGAGAGGGAGGGATGAAGACCAGGAAAGGGTACTTAACTCCTCAACCTGCATTCAGACCAACAGAGGCCCCCTTTACCCCCTTTACCTGGAATGAACATGTCCAAAATGTGTCTAGATGATTTAGCTAGATCACATCAATTCCTCGGGTGATATTAATGTCGTTTACAATTGTGAGCAGCTCGTTTCACTTCGCTCCACACCCACCAGCATCCTGGCAATCTGAGCTACTTCCTGGCTGTCCCTGCGTTTATTTCCATGTACATAGCTGCTCTATGTTCTGCATTCACACACTGTTGTAAATGTGGCCAAATGCATCTCTGACATGCTGCAGAGGTGGTTTGGGTGACACCTTTTCTCTATGTAATTACAACCCATGTTAGCGCTAGGTGGGTCAAACACGCCCACAAACCAGAGTGTATCCCTACCCCCTCTGCATGCGACAGCTTGACCAGGTCCTTGGCTGAGGCCTGGGGGACTCCTGCTGGCCACTCCACCTTCACCTCCTCCTCTGGCGTCCCTTCACACAACTCCTCCTCTTCCACTTCCTGCCCTTCCTCAAACACCTGTTCCTCTTCTCCTTCTCCTTCCTCTTCCTCCACTCCCTCCTGGTGGCCTGTGTGCGGTGAAGGGAGTTCTGATTCTGTGTTCATGCCTTGCTCTTCTTCTTCTTCTTCCTCATCCTGGTGTGTCGCTTCAGGCTTGTTGACTGGAATATGGGAGAGGACATTGATTTCTCATTATTGATTATCAGTCAGGCTCTAGACCTTATATGAGCATATATTGATGGAGAGGTCCTGTGTGGCTTAATGTGGCCCTGCGTAGCTCAGCAAGTAGAGCATTTACTTAAAGCTGCCAGTATTGGGGGTAGGGGTAGAGCCTTTAGTTCATACATTGACCACTACAGTTAGAAAATCGCTGTACTTCCTGGTATGTGAACGCACCGCGCACCAGCCTAGAGCTGGATCATGTGTGTGTGACTTATACTCATATACTAGATAAGTGGGTATGGGTAAAGGCAAGATAAGTGTCACATCTTCACTACCTTTCCACATAGAGCAATGAAATAAAACCAAATGCTCAGTGGGACCATAAGATAAAAACGAAGTGATGATTTTGACTTAAAATGGCTGAGACGTTGGCAGGCACACAGGAAGACAGAGTCCTCTGACTGCTTTGTTAATGTTGTAGTTGAATGATCAGCTAGTTCTCTCGGTAATGAGAAAGTAATACTTTGTTTACCTTTTCCATGGAGGGATGGCGGTGGCTCGTTCATGTCACACTGCCCCGCTATGCTTTGAACGTCTTTCAGCGTGGAGTTTGGCATGCTCTGTTGAATTGAACATAGCTGACATGAAAACACTTTAAATGATCTGAGAGAGATAAAGAGAGGGGGAATACAAGGAAGGCGTTCAGATATCTTACCTTTTCCACACTGAGGGACGGTCTGAGTGATGACACAGAAAGAGAGAGAGAGAAACAGAAAAGGGGAGAGAAAAACAGTGAGATGGAGAGAGAGAGGGGGAGAGACAAAGACAGAAACAGAAAGAAAGGTCAGACGAGGTTTAGGGCGGGTGACTTAACATTTTTAACAGCTAAAAATGTCTGCCGGCCTTTAATGCAGGATGACATCTGGTCTCCAGCTGAATCAATGCCGCCTACATCAAATAACATACCAGAAGAGACACATTATAGGTGGGGCACGGAGACGTCTGGCATGCAAACCTACCTCTCCCTATCTCTCTGCTGCATGTCTGGAGAAAATCAGCATCCTGCAGAAACCTTGATATTGATTTACCCATTCATAGTGATGTATTTTCAATGTATCTCTAATGCATTATCAATGGGTTGGCTTGGTCCATGTTTTCACAGTTCGTACCACATTCTTTTCCACATCGGGAGACAAAAAGTCAGCAGTCAGTTACGGTAGTCTGCCTGACGCGGGTGATAATAAAGGGAGGAAGTGGGAATGGCATGAGTAGAAGCTGAAACTTGTTGAGTAAGGCGGTTTCTGTCTGGGCATGCACCAAGGCATGGGAGTGCTCTCTTTTCAAGCTTACAGGTATGAGGTCACATTTACAAACAACAGCAAACAGATAACCTCACTGAATGCATGGATAAATGTAAAAAGTAAAATGTAAAAAATTATTTAAAGTCAGTTGTCGTCTGGGGGAAGCAGTGTTGTGGCTGATCACAAAATAATAACAAAGACCTTTATGAATTGACCTCCCTATTTTTCTACTAACTCGCCGCTATGTTCATCTCCTGCTTCATCAGACGCCAGTTTCCGAAGCCTTTCCAGATTTCATTTGATGGTCGGTGTGTGTCTGGGTCTCCGCGCTAACGTACCTGTGGTGCGTCCTGCAGATCTGGCTCAGAATCTCCACGTGATCCAGACCGACGCTGTTGGTCTCGGCAGACGCGCTGCTCTCGGCGTTCCTCTCGGCGTTCCTCCTCTCGTTCCACTGGCTCTCTGGGAACACATGTAGTGTACAGGTTAACACGTAAACGCAGAGCTAAGCGCACACACACACACAGTATAAACACACACTCATACACACTCTGTCTCTCTCGCACACATTGATGCACACTTGCAACGCTGATTTTTAGACAAGTTCTCTTTGATCATTAACAGGAACAGTTGATTTCACAGCAACAGGGTGCAATGCAGTACCCCAGTTCCCCTGCAGGGCGGCGAGGTTGGACAGCAGGCGTTCATGGTAGAGCTTCTCCAGCTGTAGGAACTGGATGGCCCACTGGTCTGGTAGTATCTCCAGTTAAAGACAGCAACATACAGAAACACACATCCAGCGACACAAGAAAATGTCACTGCTGTCACATGAAAACATTCTGCTGACACTTTTGGTGATTTCCATGGTTGTGCATGAATTGAAAGTTCCCCTGGCCATTCTAGTTTTATTCATCGATCTAGGTTTTTGTTTTTATTTTGTGAAAGATTGTTTTTTACGTTTAAGATTTGATATTTTCATCCAGCAGCAGTGGTATAATACCTTTTAAATACGAAAGACAGGAAACGGTCAACAGTTAAAGACACCAAAATATATTAACACACACCCAATGATAATGGTAACAGAGGTTCTTAACCAGTATTACAACAAAACATACATTTATACTTAAATTAATACATATATTTGGATTTGCCCTGGTAAAAATATCAGTAATCTTGTTATGTAGGGGCCCAACAGACATGCCTTACAATAACAAACACATGGGCTACAAATACTGAAGACAGGCGGTCTTCAGGTGATCTAGTTAGAAAGACTATCCCATAACCAAAAGGTCGCAGGTTTAATCACTGAAATAGGTCAAGTGTCCATCAACAACCATCCTGTCAAAGTGTCCTTTAGCCTGAAACCCTGCCTGCTCGCACTGGGTAAAAGCATCAGCTAAATGCCTAAAAAATGTAAAAAGTTACCAAAAAAATGAAAAGACAGGAACTGCATGGCCGCCTTGTCTGATAGCATCAAAGACAGCAAAATGCAGAGGAAATTACACACTGACCCAGACTGGATGTGAATACGGTCATTGTGAAAGGGGATGAATGGAGACGGAGCCACACGCAAGAACCTTGAAAAACTGCAAAACACTGCAGCAAGTTCATAGGAGTCGTTTTTTAAGGTTGAAGACTCGATACTTTACATTGGCTGTTATTCAGAGTCTCTCACAATGGCTGCAACAGTAAATAAATAGATCACCAACATTACAAGCACCTAATAGTAAGGAGTACAAAGATCAGAGCCTTAGCGCTCTGACAATAGTTAAAGGATCAAATTAAAGGATTTCTTAGGATTTGTTTTATTTATTTTAAAGGTCATTTTAAATCAACTTGTGAGCCCTTTCTGTGCAGAAATATACTCCTAATAATTATAAATTATTTGTGTTTTCAGACTCAGGAATGACGACTGAAATGCCCAGTCTGATCCGAAACATCTGTCAGCATTCACAAGAATATCAGCTGCAATAACCGAAGGTGTTGAAATAACTGTCTGCTAAATTACAAAATGTTTTGCAGGCCTGTGCAATAGTTTCTGTATCCAAATGGGATGTTACTTTGGTCGATCCAGACGAAAGTGTTTCCTAATCAACGCCCCGCCTCCTCTCACCACCCTACCAGTCCGCCACAGTGTGGTCCAAAATTCCCACACACTCCCTCCCCTTTAGCCTCAAACCACTGGACATTTTTCTCTACCTTAAATCTTTCTCATCATCTCCCTCTCACTCACACACACACACACACACACACACACACACTCGCTGTCCTCCCTGCCGCAGGACAGTTACCAAGGCAACAGCACAAACAGGCCCTGCGAGCCAAAGCTAGAGGAAACTACTGCAAGCCTTAGGGGCTCTCAGCCAAAATGGGGAACACCCACCGACTGAGAATCAGACCAATAGACGGACAACAACACAGACAGAAATACAGACAAAGAGATGGTCAGTTTGACAGGCAGGCAGATAAACAGTAGGAACCTTGTGCTCTCTGCCATCATCTTTAGTGTTCCCGTATACAACTAATTAGGTCTGTCTGTCCGTCTCTCTCTATTTATTTGTTTATACATACTTAGATAGATAGACAGACATAGAGATAGACAGACAGACAGATTATATAAATTCATATAACCCCACAATTCCTGTTTATATTTAACTGCTTTATTGTTTTATTGCTTTACTTATTTTTACTGTTTTTATTGCTCCTTTTATGTTCTATTTTTGTTCTAGTCTTTTATTCCTGAATCCTATAACTTTTGATGCTGCAATGACCTAATTTCCACAGGGGATCAATAAAGTTTCATCTTATCTTATGACGCTCTCTCTGTTACATATAAATCTATTAACTAGAACATACAACATAATGTCCTTACAGCCTTCAGCAGCCCAGGACAAACCCCTTCCTGGAACAAATGACAAATTGAAAAGCCACGATTCTGCTCCGCTTGAGGATCTCCGCCGAGGGGAAACTCCTGTTTAACCAACACAGATGGAAACACTTACCCCATACAGGGGAAACCGCTCATTTCTACTTTTTTTTTTTGTCCAATCATTGCAAGTGTCATTCTAGCTCTGTCACAACACAGCTGGTAAATACTAACGAGTGGCAGACGAGAACTAATGAGACGTAATGTCACTGAGGTCTTGAAAGGATACAGTCTTCTTTGAGCGAGTAGGCCTCCGCAATCTGAAAAGAAAGAAGAGCGAGTTGATTGAGCAGAGGAGGTGAACTGACTCATACAGACAGACCCAAAATATCTCGTCACGTGACAAATCTCTCCACGTGTCTGACAGCACTTCAGTTTGATCGATTACCATGAAGCAACAAAGCATATAGTGTCGGTAAGGCTGGAAGACAGAAAAGCTGATCTAACAACATTGATGGCTGAGTCTTGTCTTTCAGTACTTCCAACATCACCGCATTGTTATCCAACATGAATTAGACTGTCTGATCAAATTTGATTTTTTCAGTTGAAATTCAGCAAATCTCTTCAAAGGTGAAGGTCACATGGCAGCGTCATACCAAGAGACGACCTTTATGACATGAAGTCACATGTTACTACGTATGGTTGGGATTAGCGCCTCTCTCAGCTTTCTCCCACCGGGGATGGGAATATTTCCATTCAGCTTTCTCTGAAACTCTATGGTTATTCTACAAGATTAACCACTCACCGCCGCTCAAATTGCCCCCTGTCCATAATTTTGTAAGGGCATATTATCTAAAACAGATATTTATGATGGATGGATGGATGGATGGATGAGGGATAGATAGATGGGTGGATGGATGGATGATATTAATGGATATTTGTCCTCCGTAACTGTGATTTTACCCCTTTGTCTAGACACTGTATAGCAGCATTTCTATAGTTTTTTTGCTCTCAGTCTGGCAGAGGCAGGAAAGTATTGAGCTTAAACAGCATTGTACAACCTTGTTTATCTAAATCTCATATACATTAACCAACCTTCCATCAAATAGGCATATTGCAGAAATGGAAAAATATATGCATTTATATGTATGTAATAGCCATAATTTCCTTGTAGATATATGCAAGTAGATGCATTTAAACTGTTCATTTGTTTCAGAGAGAGCCAAGCAATAGTTCATATTGTGAATAAGCTTTTAAGTGGAATGAGGTAAGATAAATGAGGTTCTAGGGTAAAGACAGATATAATCTAAAGCATCAACTATTTAAAGACTATATCTATATCAATGTGATGGGACTATTAATGATACTATTTCTAATGAATTTCACACCCCTTGTCGAGACTATTTAAACAGCATACTGTATGCTCTACGCATACCATCTTCACCACAAAGCATCATCTGCAGCAACATGGCAACCAGACGTGAACAACAAGTGTTACATCTGAGAATGGCTGTCCCCATTCTACCTCTCTGTGCAAGTTAAAACGTTTATCTGAGATATTCTGACTTGTTCCATCTTGGGGAACTTCAATTTCCTCCAAACAAATTCAAGTATTCCTATTTAGTACGCCAAAATAGCAGATCTAAATAGATACCACCAAATATGGACCTCCATGTCGCAATGGATACAGTGTGAGAGACACTGACCAGGTCACTGCTACATGTCCCCTCTGTATTATTTATAACCCTATAGTCTGTCTTGTCTTGCACTGCCTTCTTGTTTCATAAGACAAGAATAAGCAATGTGAGACGCACAATAACTTGTGTGTCTCAGCTCAAACCGCACCAACGCAAAGACTGCCACTGATTGTACTGGCTTGATGTTAACATCAGTCGTCAGCATCAGCGTTGCCTCTCCTTTCCTTTCTTAGTACTTGAGGAAGAACAGCAGTGAGTACTAGATGATGGCAGTGAGGCAAATGAAACTACAATTTTCTCAGGGAACATAGCTGAGACAAATCAGTCATATTGTCTAAGTGTAGTTGGGAATTTCTGGTCCATGAAGACAGACGGTCTTGTGGTTTGCTCTTTTTCAGCAGTACACAAACCAAACCAGTGAAACTATGATATAATTAGCGTGTCTCTTTGAACACAGTAATCATGATCTGAGGCCGTGGAGGCGGTAGGAGCCAGACGATTAGAGGAGAACATTGCATGCAAGCCGTTACACTTACTTCCATAAGCTGTACTAATAGTTAGAATAAGTACTGAAACTGTTTGAGATTACTTAGTATGCAATTTTGAGGGAAGTCCTATTGGCTTGAATTGGCATTGCAATGAAACAGGCAGGGAGGGAAGGAAGGAAGGAAGGAAGGAAGGAAGAAAGAAAGAACAAACCTAACTGATGTTCTTGATACATACCAGCTGCAATATGAAGCTGTTCTGTTTTACTAAATAAAGGCACATATTCCCCCTGGGTTGTACAAAAATATATATTGTAGTGTATTTACCTCCTCCCTCCCTCTCTAAAACACTCAACACACACATATACAGAAACACACACACACACACACCTGGTGTAGGGACTGTGGCAGCAGTGTGTAGTCACTGTCCTCTCCGAGGGACTGCAGGGAGGCCAGCAGCTCTGGGCTTGGGCCCGGGGGTCCATCTCTGGAGACGCTCCCTAGAAACACACATCAGCAGAAACACGCATCACGTTATTTCAATTTTATCCTCATGTTACGGATGAACCTGTTTGTGGCATCTTACTCTGAACTGCAGGGAAATTAGGTCAGTGCAGCAGAAAAGTCACAGGATTCAGCAAGGAGAGAGAGAATAGAATATAAGCACACAAAGTAAAATAAGCAATAAAAACGAGAAGCGATAAAAAAAAACAGTCTCGACTGCTTACTTAAATATGGATTTAAGTAAGAAATATTGTGCTAACTCATATTTATACTTATATAAGTGAACATGTATACGCATATGAACCAGAACCTCAACTGAAATCTTAGCTCATCATTTCTATTCTATTCTATTCTATAATTATGTGTAGTTTATTAAAAAAAACACATTAATTCTCGTCTGGGTGGAGAACATTGGTGTCAGGTTTACTAGTGTAAGCTACACCTCACTGGGCCTCAGCGTCTTTCACCAGCTTGCAAAAGACCAAATAACACGACAAACAGCTTCAAAAGATCCAGTTTTCTACCTTTTATAGCTTTGACCACCATAGCTTGTATGGCAGTGTGTGTGTGTGTGTGTGTGTGTGTGTGTGTGTGTGTGTGTGTGTGTGTGTGTGTGTGTGTGTGTGGCATGGCAGCCCCGAAGGAGGGTGGTTGATGCTGAAGCAGACAGACAAGCAGGCTGTCAGCCCCATGCCTGCAGCCATTACTGTGACAATTAGTCACTATTAACTGCACCAAATTGTTATATGGCATCGCTTATCAAGTCCAGCTGCACTGCACAGTACAAGCATCCAATAGCATCCGACAAAAGCTTCCCAACGGCTTTGTATCATCCTGATCATCTTAAGCCCTGTTTATACCGAGCCACTATTACAGTATGTGAGTAAATCATGTTCCACGGATGGGAGCGAAGCTTAGATTTATCCTGCAAAGCTTTCAATCAGCGGCTCTCCGCAGAATAATGTGCATTATCACTTCACTCTCTTTCTCTCACTGCTACTAGATTATTGATGTCGGTCTAGGGTGGTTTAAAGGCGATAAACTAACGCTGTGAGGCATGTCAGTGAATGAGCCTTAATGAATATTATATTGTACAGCGTCGTTACCGTCGACCATTAGCTGACACTGCAGAGAAAGACAGTTCTTCTGGGGTCCACAGACATAAAAACTCACAGCAATCACATTTCAGACAAAAATACGATGGGGAAGAAAAGGTTATTATACCTGCAGCACCATCGTTGGACACCCCCTCCCCTTTCTCGGGACCTTTGTGGGGGCTGGTGTTCTTGTTACCCATCACCTCTGTCACCTCGATGGTCTTCTTTGTGTCGACGTTCCCCAGGAGCTGCTTGGAGACCCTCCAGTGGGCCGCGGCAGAGATTGAGACTCGCACTCAATCTCACTGGAAAAATATGAGTTGCTGTTGACTTTTTTGCAGGCTGCTTCCTTTGAGTGAGATACTTGGTGAAGCTCTGAGTGAGTATAAGTACTTGGGAAAGATCCAAGGGAGTCTTAAGTACTGCAAAATGGAGTTTGGAAATAGCTCTTTAGCTCTTCATGCTCTCTATGTGTTTCAGCAGGCTGGGGTTGTGATCACTCTTGAAGGAGCACACGATTTAATCCTCTACCACTTCTCTTGGGTGGTCGGGCAAAGAGAGATTTGAAATGTCCAGCATAGTCTACAATAGCAGCGCTAGAGAATTATGGGAAATGTAGTTCTCAGTGCTCTTGAGGCTCGTCTCTGCAGTCTGTATGGTTTTTCTTCTTCTCGCTTACAGCAGACAACCTGTTAGAAATAAGATAAACACATTTTATAAAGGTCGTGAACTGAAGTCTCTGTCATTTTCAGGGGCATGAATGCAATATGTTCTTTCCTCTAGAGCTGAGATGACTGAGAGAGAGAGAGAGGGAGAGAGAGAGAGAGAGAGAGAGAGAGAGAGAGAGAGAGATAAATGCAAGGAGAAAAAGCAGTACTGTTGAAATGGGAGTTATGTTGTTGTCTTTGTGTCTAAACTATGGCTGCTCCTTCAGGCTTGGCAGAGTGCTTCATTCTGAACAACTCCCGGGTTGAAAATAACTCAATAACTATTAGTTTGTGCAGGAGCGAGAATAATAACGGCTACGTTACATCACAGCACGCTTTATACTGTCTTTATATCCCGTCTTCCAGCTTCTTCCACCCCGGAGGAAGTTGAGAAAATTTGAAAACAGCACCAACTAAGACGCCATCAGGCACTTTGCTTGAGTTAGCTGAAAGGACACTTAACGCACAAGCACACAAAAAATGTCATATTCCCATTTTGGGCATTTAGCTGATGGTTTTACTCAAGTACATTTCACAGCCATTTCGCAGGATACATACCTGTAACTGGTGATGGACACACTGGCTATTATGGGGATCAAACCGATGACCTTTCAGTTATGGGAACATAGCAGCTAACTAATGTATGATTTCTCAGTGTAAGGCTTCAGACAGGGTTCCTAATTTTAACGCTACATGGTAGACACCTTCATCCAAGCTGCCTGAGAGTATACATCTGTTTTCTGAGTATCCCGAGTTGGAACCAAATCACAAACCCTGGCAGCGTTGGTACCTTGCTCTACCCGTCGAACAAACTTTATTGTGTGATCTTCATCTTTCTCATTACAATGGAAAATGTATCACTCAGCTTCTCAAAAAGCCAGGGAAAACCCACGGCCTCCAAACACTGCAGAGGTAGACTGTGGCTGGACGGGTCATATAAACACTATTTCCACCTCATGAAACCTATGTTTTCAGCATGAGTGGTCTCGGGGCATGAGAACTGCATGCTGCAATACATCTCTAGCAACACATTAGCAGTCATGTGAATGCCTTGCTTTCTACAACATGGAATGTGACACATGGTACAAACGCTGGGAGCAGTGACTGACTCATGTGCACCACAGAATAAGAATAGTTTATAGACTCGGCTGAGTCACTAAGGTGCCACTCACACTGTAGTCAGACAGGTGTAAATCCATTGTAAGTTGCCAAAGGAAAAATCTCTCTAAACGTGTACTGATTTGGATGTAATGTGCGGTGCAAGTACTTGGGCTGTTGAAAAACATCAAAACTTTAAGCAGCTCCAGGATTGTAAGATTGCTTCTATGCAACCCTACTTATTCTTTTCCTTCCTTCCTTTTGCTTAAATCTATAGCTATGCCATCCCCCTCCAGTCCCCCTACCCAGTCCTGTGAATCTCAATGAGTAGAGCATGGCACCAACATTGTCAGGCTCAGGGCTTCCATTCATAGGGTCACCCATACTGCACTCTTATTACTGAAAGGTATAATGGCATATGTCACTAATTGCAATATGTCAATTGCACCAAGTAACTGAGAGAAAGCTCAAATGAAAACTATATTTGGTACAATTGTTTGTTGTTTGTGCAATAATTTGTCTGCAATCCTATTTGAATTTGAAACAAATTGCACAAGTGAGTGTCAGTGGGGTAGTGTGTGTGTGTGTGTGTGTGTGTGTGTGTGTGTGTGTGTGTGTGTGTGTGTGTGCGTGCGTGCGTGCGTGCGTGTGTGAGCGTGCGTGCGTGTTTTCTCATGCATGTTGCCACACACCGACGTGACCATGTACAGCGGGGGCGCGTGCAGCTGATGCCGCCGCGGCACCTTAAAGCGACTAAATGGGTTATTCTGCATACATCCATTTTTCACAACTTCTACCCGGTTTCCATCGCGTCGCCTAACAACCTGATAAAACTGTAAAACATCCTCGTGCTCGTTCAATTCTAATTTAAATTAGAATATGACGTGAGGCTGCACGTTCAGGACGTTAATGAAAAATCACTACAACTAATATTCCTATAATATTCCTAAAGCGACTTACAGTTTGTCGACGGGACTCAATAGTGAGTTTGTGGTGTCCTTATCGTACTTTATCACATTTTCCTCCTATGTTACCCCTCTAATATTCCTATACGCACTTCCTGGTATCCTTCTAAAATGTATCATCAGTGGGATTAATGTAGTTGTTTTTTCGTAAGGAAGAATATGATGCCAGCCAGAGCGCGTGAACATTCATGTTGTTCCCTATCCCCTCTGCATTCATGTAAGTTTCAACACATTAGACGGAACATACAGCACAGGACATGAAGATAGACTCACTCTCTCCAGATGATGTCTTGCAGTTTATCGCTTTTACATCAACGCCCTCGACAGCGACGGTTTATTCTCACTATCTGACTACATCAGGATCAAGAAGAGCCTCGGTTTGTCATCTGTCCGTCGCAGGGATGCTCTCTGCGCTTCCATGGTTGTTGTTTACGATCTAATCCGGGCATTTTGCTATTTCCCTCACTGCAAAATTGTATATGGCTTTATTTTTCTTTTCTTTTTTTCATTTTTTTTTTTCACCATGCAGCCAAGGGTGCCATCTTCTGGCAGATGTGTCACACTGGCTCCTATAAGTTCCTTGCACATGTCGGTGGTTGCTTATGTAACAGGAGCGGAGGTGGTTATGTGAGTGTGTAGTGAGCTGCTAAACCATGCACAGGATTACAAAGGAAATGTTAAAAAAAAAAGAAAAGAAAATTCTTCTCCTCATTATATAACCTGTAATATATTTCTTTAGGTTTGTCTGGTGATGGTTGCCATGCTGGTTATGTCTTGCTTCGTGTAATTCTGTAAATGATGCTACAATATCTGTACATCTATTCTTTATCGTTCTCTAGCTGAATACAAGCTGTGGCTTAAAGGCATCCTCTTCCCCCTCCTCTTCTTCTTTCTCATCTTCCTCCTCCTTGCCCTCCTCTTCCTGCTCCTCTTTCTCGTCCTCCCCCTCCTATGCCTTCTCCTCCTCCTCCTCCCCCTCCTCCTCTTCTTCACCCCCCATGTTCCTCCTCTTCTGCCTCCTATCCCTCCTCCCCCTCTTCCTCCCCCTCCTCTTCCCCCTACTTCTCCTCTTCCTCACCCACCTCCTTCTCCTGTTCCTCATCATGCACTCCTTGTATTAATTAATAGACTATGGAAAACAACAAAGGAGGAACCACAAATCAGTTAAAAACTGATTTTGCACTGCAAAGAGTGGATTGTAAACGTACAAAATCTCAGCCGTGATACAAAAGTGGGGTCTTAACCCTTTCACAGTTTCCACAGAGCACAACAAGTGCTTTACAGTGTTACAATGTGAGTGTGATGTGAATCTTAGGCCTTGGAGCTCTTGAATGAGAGAAAAATATCACTTGACTTGGATTTAGGCTTGTAGTGATTGATAAAGTACCAAAATTGTCAGATAGTGTAATAACTGTGTTACTATGTACTAAAATGATCATCTAAATGGGCTGAGAAGGTGATCAAACCTGTTCCCAGCTAATGCAATAACACCAGATTAACACCAGTGATTACTAACATAATGTTTTTCACTGAAGACATAATAATAATGTTGACTAATAATGTAGTAACACATGAGAACAGACATAATAATAATAATATCTTCCATGAATACATTATTATTAATCAATATTATCATTACCTCATCTGTTCAAAAATATCGCTGTAACGCTGTTGCAGTATCTGGGAATTATTACTTTAACAGGTTTGATCACAATCATTAAACTTTAACCATTTAAATGTTAAATTCTATTACGTTATTACATTATCAGTTGCTTACAAGGCTTTTTCTTTTCCTTTATCAAATAGCATAAAGATTTAAATCAATGATAGAAATGACACAACCCTCATTCTCCCAGGTTTACCCAGAAACTGTACAAATTGATTGAAGGATGCATTACATATTTTGTCTTACATACTGTGTCAGGAATGTGCACTAGTTGAGACGTGCTTGATTTAACTTAAATAGCTCAAAACATGAACGTAAATCAAGTACCCCTCATGTTTGTTTTAACTTATTTAAAATACATTCAACTGCAAATGTGCCGAGGACTGAATGAACCATTAGCCTTTCTGTGCCCTCATTCATAAGTGTGTGTGTGTGTGTGTGTGTGTGTGTGTGTGTGTGTGTGTGTGTGTGTGTGTGTGTGTGTGTGTGTGTGTGCGCTCATCCCCATACCCCTCGGTTGTGTCTTTTCTAAATCTGGACACCCCAATGCTAAAGGGAAGAATGTGGCTGTTCACTTCTGCACCGCTGTTGACTTTGTGGGCCTTCAAATGATGTTAAACGACGAGGAACTAGAGCAGAAAGAGAGAAAAGGGCAACGCCAGGGAAGGAAGCATGCACATGTGTGTGTGTGTGTGTGTACCTGTGTGTGTGTGTGTGTGCATGCATTGTCTTATATGTCAGTTTCTCTCTCTCTCTCTGTAATGAGTCTGACTTTATAATGGGCCGCTAGCTTTAGGGCTGAACTCTGCGTGACTGCTTGCCCTCATTACCTCTGTATTCTCTAAGTCGTTCACAGCTAACAAACGATCTGTTGCTTCAATACAAGAGGAGGATTTGGACTCTCTCTTGTCTCTCTTATACACAGACACACACGCTCACTCTTTCACATACAAAAACACATGAAAATGCATTCTCACAAACACACAAAATAGTGCATTACATACACACACACACACACACACCCAAATTAGCAATGAGAACAGGAATACCATAATAGCTTTATTTTTTGCAAATCATAGGATGCACAGTTTGTAATGTCTAGGAACACAGAAAAATATGGAAAGTTGTGGTCATTTATAAACCATTAGTGACGTACACCATGCTGATTAATAGGATTCACTAAACAAACATCCAGTGTGTGTGTGTGTGTGTGTGTGTGTGTGTGTGTTGTCTGTCTTCCTGCATGTTTAAATGCATTGCTCTATTTACTTTAGAAAAGTGTCCGTATTGATCACAATGCGTCAGTGCATCCCTCTATTCTTGGCTCAGTGACTCGAGTGCTTCCAGGCAGAAAGGATGACGTTATTCTTTTATCATAGTAATAATTCCACTGTTGGGATGTTCATTACACTGAAAGTAGAATCCACACTTTTTTATTCTGCCCACCAAAATATTGCCAGGGTGTTTTAGAAGCCGATTTATTGATTACTAAAACCCACCCTCTTCACACTGGTGTTTATGTTTGTGAGGACATGGCACTAACTTCCTAGAACTAAAGTCATTTCTCTCTAAATCCCCTCGAACAGCTTTATCAGTATTTCTCTCTATAACTTATCGACAAACACTTCTGTGAGAAAAAGGCTTCAGACTGGCAATAGCCTGGCAATCTAAAAATCCTGAATTTACAAAATGGCACCATGGGAGAATAATAAGTGCGTGGACTTTACTTTTCAATGTGTCCTCCTCTTGACCCAACGACTTTTTGGTTACTGGAAGGTGCATGTTTTTACATAAGTTTTGAAAAATACAATTATATTTTCAGGTGAAATTCAGATTAGCAGAAACATTTATGTACAAAACATGGCTGTAGGGGTTGCCTGGTATCCCCTTTTGTAACTCCAAACGTCTTCTTAATCTGATAAGATTAAGAAGACGAAACGAAAAAGGAGATCTTTACAGTAATGTACTCATTTCGATTCTTGATCAATTCACATTCACAGAATTAATCCAATTACAGTAAATCTGTAAAATTGCTTTCCAAATTGTGTCTTTTGTTTTTTTTAACTTTATTTAACAACAACATTATATTGTGTCTTTCTGAATATGAATGCCAAACGATTACTTCTGCCCCAGCATTTCTCAATGACCAACGCACATTGGTAAATACTGTTGTGATTCATGTTATGATGAAGTTCAGGCGTGCCTCAAATTTTCCAGGAAATTACTCTAACAGCATGGAAGTCATTAATAACGGCTAAATGACTAAGGAGGGTAGCCCTACACAGATGTAATAAAGACAGTATATACAATAACATTGTGGGCTGTTTATATTAAACCCTGGTGAATGCATGAAGTGTACAGAGAAGCAGTTTCTTGGTTTATCAGTCTTAAAAGAGGGACAATGAGATTCTGAATTCTTTATTACTCAGTAAGTCAGATTTTCCCATACAAGGAACAATTACGGGGATGCTAACATCTTGTTAGCATTGGCTTCTACCAGTTGTACTAGTTGCTCATGGAATAAACAATGCTAAAAACATGAATTGTTTTTAGAGTAGTTTTTAACGTCATGGTATTCCTGAAGATCTCTGGCATACAAGATGAACATTAACATCTGCCTTGGTCAGTTCTGAAAGGATGATTACACATTGCATTGTGGGAAAGCAGAGGAGCAAGAAGGCATAGTGATTTGGGAAACCGTCCTTCAACCGCAAGGACTGGGTTCAATCCTGCATCGCCACAAGCATCTGCCCTGCTGAAGTGTCCTCAAGCAAGATACTGAAACCCGGCTCCAGGAGCGCTGTTCTGTAAGCTGACACTGCAACATGACCCCCCTGTGGTGGGGCCACGCCAGAAGAGATTTTCTCTTGGGGTCAATATAGTATCACAAAAATAGGAGGACCAAATGACACCGTTCCACACGGCTGCCATCTGTAATCACTTCAATTCAAATGGACCGGTGGTTTAGCGGTGGTTGAGGATGTAGGGTAAACTGCAAAGGAGATGTGTGTATTTGCGTCCATCAATCTAGATACTGATGATATTTAGGCAGATAGGTGGGTATGCTTTCTACAACATAAATAAAACTGAGAAAAAGAGGCGGGTATCCTTCCTTTACCTTTATTTATACACGGCTACACCACTTCCTCAACTCCCACTATCAATGAACTCAGATTCCCATGAAGCCGCGCTGCTCCGCCGCGGTTCGCCGGCGCTTTTTCTGCCGTCGCTTGGCGGAGGCCTCGAAGCAGGTGACCATCATGACGTTGGCCTTGCAGAGGTTGACCCTGCTCTCCAGCCGAGCCGTCACCACCTCAAGGGCCTCCAGGTGCTCCAGGGAGTCGACCTCAAACGTCTGCCACAGGTCAACTGTGAAAGAATAATGACGTAAAACTGTGCCTCATTCCAGTGTAACAGCCTGTATATTAAAGTTGCACTAGGCAACATGTGATGTCAGTAAACAACACGCTCATGTTTATAACCTGGCTGGTCTGTGATGTCTTTTTCTTCACTCATCTACTTTTACATATACACAGTATCTTATAGATATCTTTCAAGGCTATAAAATGCTTCCGTATAGAGTGAGGTAAAACAACCATATTTTGAGTAATTTTTGGAAGTTGAAAAAGACTATTTTGTATGTTAAATTCAGTAAGTTCACTCACACTCTTGGTTCCATTTGACGGGATCGAGCATGAGGTTTTGCTTGGCCTGCTCTAGCTCTCTCTTCAGGTTGCTGTATTTGGCCCGGACCTCTGAGATCCTCTGCTGACGGTGCTCCAAAAACTTTAGCTTGGCACTGAAGCAGCCTGGCCCCTGTAAACACACACACACACACACACACACACACACACACACACACACAATTTTAGAGGTTGGATGAACAACAGGACGCCCCCTACTCTCTCTCACCCACTCAGTCTCTCTCCACACTCTCATACACACCATGTTAGGAAACCACTGGGCAGCAAACCAAGTCTGTAGGCTACTAATGTGTGTGTAAATACTCTCTAAAAACAAACCTTATTACAATGAGGGGATGGTTTCAAAGGTTAATACATGCACATTTTTCAAAACGGAAAGAAGAAAATCATGGAGCATGTGAATACTACACAACTACACAACTGCTGCTGTTGTACTAGAACTACACTTCTGCTACTACTGCTATTATTACTGCTACTGCTACAACTGCATTATCTCTTTGCTGTTTTGCTGTTGTGACGAGAACTGCATCCCCTTCATAAAAGGGGAGGGAGGATCATAAAGTTTCATCTTACCTCAACCTCTCTTAAATCTTAAATTAAAGGGGCAATAGGTAAGATTTCCACTGCACAATATATCAGCAGGGGTTGTTGATAGGGTTGTTGATCAATCCCATTGACTCAATGATTACTTTGTCAGATGCTGAGATCTCTGGGTTTCAAAAGTCAACCCGTACTCTGCTTTGGAGCAAAACCTGCCCATCCACTGAAATTTCAAGACACTCTCAAACCTCCCCCACCCGGCTATCCAGTAGATATATCTGTCTTGTGCACATGCTAATGCATTGGCATGCAGAGTGTTGCACATAGGCAACTAACAGACCTTTAAGTTAACCACAGTTGATGTTGGTTTATTTCTTCCTCTCGTCACATAAAGGGTAAGTTGACCAACGGGCCAATTTCCCGAAAAGTTGGTGTAGTCCTTTAACTTCTAAAAAAAAAAAAAAATCTAAATAAACCTATCACCTTTTTGCTAGCACCTGCTCGTTTCTGCATCCGCTCGACATCATCGATCTCATAGACCTTGATCTCGTAGGCCTCTGGGATGCCCCTGTCTACCCAGCGAGCACGCAGACCACTGGCCGAGCGTCTCATGGACAGGGGTGCATCATGGGAAAGACGACGCTGGTGGGAGCCTACAGGAGGCGGAGGCAGAGAGTGCAATGAGGGCAAGATGTTGCGCTTTCGAAGCCGTCTCTCGACCTGTCTTTCTTTCCCCTGCCCTTCCTGATTCTCTCTACCACATACCATTAAACACAGCAGCAGTTGAAATAATATTTAAAAAAATACAAGCTAACTGATAGAACTTAATTTAAAGAGATGCATTTTAGTATAAGACTTTCAATTTTATATACCTCCACAGGAGTTCATGAATTGTCAAACACCAATGCTGATGCATGACCAATGCATAGTCACTACTACTCACCAAGTCATAGTCCAAACATCATACTTCTAATACTAATATGGCATAGACATAAATTCAGCAAGTTGGACGAAGTTAATGCTTTTCACAAAACAATTGTATGTCTTTGAAATTATCCACATTGAAAGTAGAGAAAAAACTTTTGTGTGGTGAGAACTGAGTTGACAGCAAAGAATTAATGCAGAATTGAATCAGCTTTTAATTAGAATTTAATCAGCTAATTAACAATAGATTACATTTGGGAACTGAGATTTCACACCGTCATTGGGCAAATGCATTGTCATCTTCTGTTTTTCATTGCTCCATTAGAAACTGGGCTCATCTTTATCTTTTTTCAACAAACCACTATTAAAAGCTTCTCCATTTACAATTCCATTAGTAAGTGTTGTCATTGGGCTCATATATTAGTGATGTGATCTACTGCACTTTTAGCCCTTTAATGCCAGTAAGGAAACTAGGTATGAATGCAAACTACAAATCTGTGCCATCACCAGTTAATGTCACATTAAAAAGTTGTGTGGCCATGCAGACTACTATAAACACTCAGGAGTCTGTTTGCTTTTAGGACCACATCACAGTGGTACCTGTTAATAACACATGCCAAAACCGCAGTCAAAAGCAGGTACTGTGCTGGCTACAGTTGGTTGTGACCTGTATCCATGGAGACACACTGTAAAATATTCATTCTAATGCGATAGTTGTATAATTCTATAACATTCACCTTGTTCATTTGATATGATTTTAAAAGGATGATAATGATAGTCATGATGACAAAGTTTATGTAAAGTCTGTCAGACCAAAACCTTGCCTGCTTCTTCAAGAATGCTGTAACGTCTCAATGCAAGTAAAGTAACTCCAGTTGTTTTACCTGTGTTGCCTCTCCTCCGGGACGTTCGGCTGCTGCGGGTCACGCTGAGGACAGAGCAGCTCTTGTCGCTGACCGAATCTCTATTGGAAGTACTGCTGCCTGTGGCCTCGCTGTCCCTCATCATGCTCTCATAACCACTGCTCCCCACACTGTTCCTGTTATGGCAAAACAAGGACGTCTTTCCCATGGCCGGAGGCAATTCACCACTCAACACACTGGTGACGTCACTGGCGTGCCCGCTCATGTGACTGGGCATCCGTGGAGCAGTCATCCGGCTGTACGGCGAGGGGAGTGGTTGGTGGTTTATGGATGATGGATGGGCAGAAAGTCTGTCTTCTGTCACAAGAGGTCTGGTGGTTATTTTGTCCAGTCCTGCTGAGGCGGGGTTGGTTTCCCTGTCCTTGAGGAGGTCAGCAATCCGCCCGTTGATGAATCCCTGAATAGGGGATCTAGTGGATGAGCATGCGGAGCTCTGGCTTGGAGTCCGGCTGATAGAGTGAAGGGACCATGTAGGGGAGGAGGAGGGAAAGGAGTACATCTGTTCCTGGCTAAGGGTTTTCCCATCTGGGGAGAGACTGGCGCTGCGGTTAATGGACTGCTGCAGGCCTTTGGGGGAGAAGCTGATGTTCTTGGTGCTGGGGGCAGATAGCCGACGGACTTTGGGGCTAGCCATCTTAAGTTTTCCAACAGCGGAGAGCTTGGAATGAGTAGACCTAGGAGATTGTGATGGGAGGTTGTTGGAGATGGTGAAATGATGACTCTGGTCAGTCATGGGTACAGACTGAGGAGTCCTCCTAGGACTCCTGCTAGCCCTTGGTAAGGTAGAATCTCCCTCATAGCTCTCCTTAAAACTCCCCTTAATATTCCCCTTAGAAACTCCCTTATAATTCCCATCAAGACTTCCCTTAGAACTCACTGAGGTGCTACTACTGCCTCTATCCAGAGTTCGGAAGTCTACTCGGGACCTCCCAAGGGAATTAGTCCTGCTAGCCAGCTGTTCTAGTTTTGCACTGAAAAGCCTGCTACTGTCCTCAATGGGTGACTTCAGCCTCCCACTCAAACTATCATGTTTCATGCTTAGGCACGAGGTTTCTAACAAATACCCGATACCCTTTCTGGTAGGACTGCTAGCCTCCTGTCTGTACTCCAAACTGTATTTCCGAGGAGGGGAGAAGCAGAGGCTGTGGTTGGCTGGGGAGTGCTGTCTGTCCTGCCTCCTCTCCAGGGTGACCCCCGGGCTGCATGGGGTAGATGATGCCATCCCCCCCGGGTCTCTGTGGTTGTCTGCAATATGACCGCCCCAGTAGCTTTCCTGGTGGTTGGCATTGTGCCAGCCTCTAGGCAAACTAGCTGTTTTAAGGGAGGCAGGGACGGTTGCTAGGCAACCAGGTGAAACAGCAATTCTCTCGGGGGCATTCCCGACAAGTCTGCGACTGATTTCTCCCCCCAACAAGCCCCTTGGAGTGTTAGTTGGATAAACACGCTCCCTCCCTCTGGGGTTACTCCTGTCTGTGTTTCTGGGCCTCTTTCCACAGCCTTTGTTTTCGCCATCATAGAAATCTTCAAAGACGGGTGTGTCACAGGACATTTGGCTTAAAGGTGACATAAAGATGCTGTCAGACTTCTTGTCATGATTCTCAACAACAAAAGCCCCATTCTGCTTCACAAGGGGCCTTTCATCTTCCTGACATTTGACATTATTCTTTCTGGGCTTAGACAATGACTCCACTCCTGTTAAACTGTCATCATGACTCCCGCTTTGTTTAGCACCATCCAAATCGCAATCCATATCTGTATTAATGAGCATGGGATTTATAAATGAAGGTAATGACCTATTTTCCCGTCTGAATTGATACAAGGACTTTTGAGTACTGGCCTCTGTGGCTATGGGCTGAACTGCAGGGTTTTCGCCCATATTAGAACATCCAGCAGCTCCAGATTCTTCACTGACATTGCTGATGATTCTGATTGGTCGAGAGCTGGCAGAGCCTTGAACATGTGCTGGTGATTGGGCAGTGTCTCTAATACAAATGATGTTGCCGCCTTTCCTACCTCTGTCTAATGCTCCACTGATGGTCACCTCCTCCACCATAGAGAAGACTAGTTCATCTTGACCTTTCAGGTCCAATGGCTGTTGAACAGTTACTGTGATAGTGGCCTTCATTTCCTTAACTTCCTCTGTGGGGAGATGAGGTAAGATGCCCCCAAGTATAACACTGGTAGCCAAGGAGGGTGAAGAGGAACAGGAAGTGGTAGGGGAGAAGAGAGGAGATATAGGGGAACTCTTGCCAATCGGTGAGGTCCTTATTTCTGGTTTGAGCCAATCACCACCTTCGGAACTCCTCTGGTTTCCTGTGGGCTGTGTAAGAGCAAGTGAAACGGGAACAGCCATGCTCTGAGTAACCACATCACAGTCCTGAGGAGAGATGTTATCAGGGGACTTAGGAGTTCCAGTGTTGGGCAATGCAGAGAGATTGGCTTGGCAAATCATGTTAAGACTGTGGGTTTGATTCAGCGGTTCCTCACTGGAACTGGCTGCACTGCCATCCTCACAGTCGTACAGACCCGAGTCCTCTCTCTGAAAACTGTCTCCAGGGAAGCTGCCATCTGTTTTCTTTTCTCCAACAGAGGTCTGGTTGCAGGCTAACTCCTGATTCAACAGCAGTGTCTGTGGTGCCTCTGATTCAATGTCTGTCTGTTTTCCTGTGTCCTTCGGGGGTTGCGATTTGGTTGTGATGTTGTTAGTGGAAGTGTCCTTGGAGGATAGCTTGGGCACCTCCGTTGCTGTCTCACTACCGTCGATGCAGCCCAGGCGCTCTTGAAGTTCAGCAAACGTATCACATTTGAGACAGTCCCTCTCTACCTGCCTCAATTCTCCATTCTGCATCTCAACAGTCCCTTGAACGTCTTCGTCTTTCTTCTTTTCTCCCGTCAGTCGAGGAATGCTCAGAAGCTCCTGAAGGAGAGCGGCAAACTCTGGGTCGTCCATGCCGGGCTTGCTAGGGTGCAGAGAGGGGATGATGGGTACGAATTCAGGATGGGCCAGCACTGGGGGGGCTTTGGGCTGGACCGAACCATCTGAGTCTATGTGGATGACTGTGTCACAGGACTGGTCACTGCTGGAGCGCTCGTCTAGCTCACCACGCAGACGGATACGAGAGATGTCGACATCCACTTCATCGGTGGAGTGGAACGCTCGCAGGGCCAGAGACCGAGGCCCTCTCCTCTCTTTGCTCAGGCTCCTGCCGCAAGGAGAGCATGAGGTGGATTGCTGTGGGAATGAAGATGAAAAGTTATTGATTAGGCCCAAGGTTAATTTCCAAAACACTGTCTAAGAGTAGGTGGATGATACTTTGCAGTTAAAATGATCAAATGGTAAGACATAAGCACTGGTTATATAAGTCCATATATTGATATGCTTGGATAAGTTTCAAACAATCTAAGAAACAAAATTATGAAAGGGGGAATGCCCTTGATACATAGGAGATACAAAAAATAGTAATCATTTCACTCATGCATACATTCACCCAGTGACAAAATGAACACAAACTAAAGTGTCAAGTAATGAAAAGCAAAGACAGTACAGGTCCTTCCCAGGTCATATACCTTCGCCCTCTTCTGTGTCCTGCGGATGCGAGAAGCTAGCTGGATAGCGGTTAAGGCCTCTTGTAGGTGTGCTGGCGAATCGGTGACTTGAGCAACCACCACGGTATGACAACTTACACGACCCATGGACTCTCGAAGGAGCATAGTCAGTTTGCTACCCCTGTACAGACACAGCACATACGTAATTATCAGCTCAAACTGTCAGTCTCAACCGCCAAATAGCCAAATCCAACAATTTCCAACAGTATCGTAGGTATTGGTACGGTGAGCTAAAGGTTGACAACATATCTCTATAAACAATGACACAAGCAGAAAAGACCAACTTCAGCTCACTGACTGATACTGTTACTGATACTGATACTGATACTGATACTGATGCTGTTTGCTGTACATCATGGTATGCCAACCGATAATATTTTCGAGATAGCCTAGATTCTTACTTGTTGGGGATATTTTTTTGTCCACTCAGTAAAGACAAGACAACAGGGCCCAGATCAGAATGAAGAAGTCTACTTCTGCTGTTGCTCTGTTCAGTCACCCCCCTCATACTGCTACAAATGTCTATCATGGTCAATCTGGTAGGACCACGCAAAACTGTGGACAGAAATCAGAGAGGATTGACGATAGGAGGGGAGGGGAGGAGGGGATAAGAAAGATGAGGATGACAAGAAGGTAAGAAAGGAGACTTAAAAGCATCTGACAGAACGAACAAGAAGAGAGCACAGAAGAGAATGAAAATTAAATGCTTATTTCAAGTATGTGAGGAAAGTTCATTTCAGGTGCAATGGATTCATGTAACTGTCGTCTTGCAAAAGGCTTTGTGTTCAACCAGGTTTTCAACAGCACGCTCAAATAAATTAGTAAAATTATTTCGAACAGTAATTCATCAATTCATCTTTAATTAAAGAAAACATGAAATATTAAATAGCATTCAAGTCAGATGTGAGTTAGGTCGGCCATGTGAAATAATTCATGAGGAAACAGAATTTTTCCAGGAACAAAACCAGATAGTATACAAATATGTCATGTGCATTGCAACCTTTTCCAGTGGTGCTGCACTCTGTACGAGGGGGCTGGACGTGGAGAGTGAAGAACATAATGGAGCTGTGGTACAGGGGCATCATGATGTCACTATGGCGACGCGCTGTAATGGCTGCATCCAGGAGGGAGGCGGCCCGCTCGGCGGAGGGGGCCTTCACCCTGTTGTGATTACGAAGCTGGAAGGAAGGGAGGAGAAAAAGGCAGGGGGAGTGGGTCCTCTTAAGTGTTGTCGTCATTTCGGATTCTATCTGGATCCATTTTTACTCTTGATTTATGATTTTTGGATTCCATTTTTTTTTTCATCTTAAACTGGGTCAAATAATTAAATTAGATATGACATATGATGGAGATATTGCATATTTAATGCATTACTTACTTAGTCCTCTTCATCCCTAGTGGGCTGCATTTAACGCATTACTGAACAAAAAGTGCTAACCACTATGGTGCGGATGTTGCATTATCCTTGGTCACAAAGACACAAATCCTGGAATACTAAGCTCATTATTGGTAGAGATTTATTTTTTTCATTGCAGCCTCAAAACCCATCAGAATCCACCTCAACAAATAACATAACAGAGGAACCCTTGAACGCAAAAATAGTCAATATTATCACATATACCCCTATTCATTTTCACATTCATCTAAAAGGGGCGGGATCCGCTCGAGAGGACAATCACATGTAGGGTGCATTTTAGGGCAGCTAGATAAAGCAGTGGTTCTCAAAGTGGGGTCTAGGGGACCTCAAGGGTTCCTTGAGGTGGCAGCAAAATAAAAAATACTTTAATCTTTTAATTATTATCCCGGTTACAGAATTTGTAACCGGGAGAATGACTACTCCAATCATAGGTTTCACGCTCACCATTGTCTCCTCATGTACAAACAGTTCTACAATTCAATTCAACAACATAAATGTTCCCTTTTTTTTGTATAATAGTGTGAAGGATGTGAGGATCCCCAACAAGGGATCTAAGACAATAATCTGTGAAGTGACACCTTCTTCTGCTCCATTGAAAATGAAAGGGTGATGTTCCCAGGGATATTTTCTGGGGATATGGGTACATTTTCTGGTTCAGAGCTGTTAGAACATTCATTAAATAACACCCATTTGTGTGTTGAATCTCTGATGCATGGCTAATGAAGTAAAGCCAAGAAAGTGTCACACTGAAATTATAGTGTTGTTTCTCTGGTTTCCAGGTTTGGGATCAGCCTTGTTTGTTTATGTTTACAAATATTGATTGGACTGTACATAAATGTGTGAAAATATGAATTTGGTTTTAGAGTGGATTTTCTTCTTTAAAAGAATCAATGAGAAGATAGAAGCCAAAATCATCCTTGTGTCCCCAGTAGATCACTCACTCCAGGGCTCCTTGCTAACAGTTTAGTATACACTATGTTGAGTGACAGAAGGCCAACAGCATTATCTCAAAAGTGAGAAAATGAGAACTTGTAGCAGCTCTAAAGATAAATGGTAAGTAATATTAAATGATATGCAGCTGTGGAGGCCTATGTTTAATATTCTTTATTCCTTATACTCATTTATTATCCTATAATCCTTTAGATTCTTTATTATCCTCCAGTTATTAGCCTTCGTATGCACTAGGTAACATACCAATATCATCTTCTTGTGATTACCATGACATGCTTCCTTTAGGATATGTGTTCTTCCTTTATATTCATCTTCATTCATACATATATACATACATACATTCATACTTATGTTAACCACACGACAAATAACCCTTTGTCCCTTTATTGCTGTCTCTCCAACGTCTCAAGCTGCCTCAAGGGCAGACCACTGAGAAACCCCTGCTCTCATACAGATAGTCTCATTGGTTTGGTAATCACCACTGACGTACCCCAAGGCGCCTTCTGTACGTCTCTCTGTTCTCGGTTGTCTGTATTGTTTTTCTTCCTAGCAAACCTTCATAGTCTAACTCCGAGTGAGGACCCTTATTTTCCTCAACACAGCCAATATGCAGCCGATATGTGGCAGTCGCAAATTTACTCATAATATGATGTAAAAATAACATACTGTTTTGGACTACCTGGGATTACTTTCCCTGTTTATATAGGAAGTAAAGGTGGGCAATAGGACACTACTAAAAGGTCAGTCTTCTTACTTTGGATAATAGTTGCCTGCTATCACTCAACATAGTGTATCGCATGACGAGTAAGCTGACCAACAGGCCGACATCCCAAAATATCCCAATAATAGTGCATTATGATGAGATGGTCGATTAAAACTGAGATCCTTGTGTGTGTGTGTGTGTGTGTGTGTGTGTCTAAGAGAATGAGAGAGAGAGAGAGAGAGAGAGAGCGACACGGACAGACCAACCATGAGGCAGAGTAGAAAAACAAAAAAACATAATACAACAATTCTAGAAACTTCCCTGTCATTTAACAAGCACCCTTTTTTTTTCCATAAAAAATGTTTTTCTTCTACCTGTATCCCGTAGATGGGGTCCTCTTGGAGAGTAATCTGGGCTGCTGGGCTGTCCTGGATGTTGCCTAATGAGGGGACCACCTCAGCCAGTAGGTCCCTCAGTGTCTCCTCCTCCCCGCAGCACAGCTCTATAGCAGATACTGATACAATCAGATCCGTCCAGGTCCTCTCCTTCCTGCGCTCAATAGCGCTGTACAGCCAGGAGATGGCACAGGGAATCAGGCCCAGCCTCTGGATGCTCTCATCACTCCCCACCATGCTGGACCACGATCCTGCAGAGGTCAACCCCACACAGAAAAGATAAATATTGGGGTAAATTTCCAAATATCCATAATATATGGCCAACATACGTCAATATATGTTCATTCTTGCTCAAATGCATTACTTAAAATAAACTCAAAATATATTTGAATATATGCTGAACTATAAGTCAGTATATTTTGTTACTAATATATGAATGAAATATATGCAAGGCTATATAGAATTATGTCATAGAATTGATATAAATAAATAAATGAACAGCAGTTACAAATTACTACAAGTGTATATTTATTTTAGACAATATTTTATATACATATAAACAATAATTAATTTTACTACAAAGTCCATTACAAGAGCATAATAAAAACAGTAAGCCTAAATGTGCACAATAAATAATAATTGTTTTCAGACTAAAAACAGTAACCAAAGCCTGTAGCGTTTTCAGACGGTTTGATGTGATACAAGAGACGTGAACTGGCTGGACTGAGGAGGGAGAGCGGGGTTGGGAGTGTCGTTCCATTTGTTCATCTGTGTGGGTTTGGATTTGTGAATGTGTGCGCGCACTTGCACATACGTGAGTTCAGATGTGTGTATAGTTCTGTTGCACGTTCATTAGTGTGTGTGTGTGTGTGAGAGAGAGTGTGTGTGTGTGTGTGTGCTTTAATGTTTAATGTCTGGAATCATGTCATAGCTGCTAGTGCACTTTTGCCCCACATTAGTATTGGTAGCAAGCTGTGGCCCTGCTTTACTGACTCTCGTCTTATCCAAACTCTAATTGAATGAGGATAAGAGAATTGGTTTACTCCAATTAAAGCAGAGCTGCCCGCCATTATTCAGAGAGAATGGAGTTCTGCGGTGGGAGATTGATATCCCGCTGCTGTCGGCCGCATGTAGTCTGTATCAACCCTCTAATCCAATCAGAATTTACGGAGAGTGGCGTCATGTGAAGAAGCGGCCCCAAGGAGACCCTGTCCTTACTGTGTCAGCGTGTGCACGAGTGTGTGTGTGTGTGTGTGTGTGTGTGTGTGTGCACTTTATTTGTGCCACACATCTATTAAACCCCTTCAGCGACGCTAAGTGCAGGGTCCCATCTCTCTAATAGCAACATATTACAGTCCATTTTCGTTTTCGGTCCTCTCTGAGCTCCGAGCCGCAGGAAATAAAATCAAATATTTGTGTTTTTTGTGCGGGACGTTGAAATGTCTAACAGGCGAAGGGAAGCTTTTAAAAAAAAAAAACTTGCATTGTATAATTGATGAATAGGCTTTTATTTACCAAGTAACAGGTGAATGATGAATGACTGAAATAAAAACACTCCTCTGACACTAACATGGAAGAAAAAAGAGGGGAAAGAGAAATGGAGCGACCAGAGACACCAAAAAAAAAAAAAATAGAGACAGGGAGGATTCAGTGATACAGGAAGACAGCATGACGGTGAGGTACAGGAGGGGGATGGATGACCCTTAAGCGCAGATAAAAGGGTCGTGGCCAACGTCCCGCTCTTGTCTCGAGGTTTTAACCCCTGGCCCCTAACAGCGGCTGATTGCTCACCCACATCGGCGGATCCCAGACCCAGAACGCATCCATCGCTGCCACTGACCACACAGCGGATGACATCAGCCAAGACGCCTGCGCACACCTCAGCCTGGGCCGGAGAACAAAGGATAGCAAAGCGTCTCGTGATTCATCTCCATACTGTCAAGTAAAGTTAAAAAATAAATAAAGCAGAAGAGGATTGTGCATGTCCCGCGGGGGTTAGATACTGTAAGAGCTGCTTTGGAGAAACGACGGAGAAATGTAATTGTGATGGCTATCCAGCGGGGCATTTTAAGAGGCCCTATCAGTTTTCAGGTCATCAGGCAGAGAGAGCTAACTAACCGTGGTGTGTGTGGTGCACAGACTGGAAAAATAACACTTGGAAGCATATTGAATACTTGAGAAAACACAGTGAACCTGATTTCTCTCATCTTGCATCAAAACTAAAGGCTGTTTAAGCATCTGTCGAGGTGAAAGGTGTGAAGATGGAGATCACGATGAATCAGGCGCTAACAGAAATATTTGAAATCAGATAAATATGATTTGACAGGAGTGCCTAACCTGGCTTGATTCTTGCGGATAGGCTGCATCAAAGGTGTAGGTCTTAAGAAGCGCTTTGCCTTCGCTGCCCCGTGTCAGCGTAGCGCGTGGTTGGCTTTTGCAGACCGGTTCCATTACGGTGACTCGTCTCTTGGACGGGTCGGTTCGGAGAACAGGTGGTTGGGAGCGTCCGCCTGAGGGGGAAGGACTCACCCTCAACACCACTTGGACCTGCAGGTCAGAGGAAATGGTAAACGATTGGGCTGGAAATTATTATTACTCCGTTTTTTCAGCAATGAGCAAATTCGCTCTTTTTCAGTATCCTGCTTCACACTCACACAACTACATACATTCATACCTTGCAGCTGTTGTTACTGTACTGGGAGCTGCCCAGTACATCTATTTCTTTCTGTTGTTGGCTAAGCAGCTACAAGGGAGAGTGTTACGTATGTACAATATGTACTATACCACCACAAGATTGTTTTTATTGCTTCCCTATACCTATATGGTCTTTGTGTTTCAGCCTCTGCTATGTATATATAGAGTACACACAGGAAAGGCCAAAACATTTGAAACTACTCCAGAACACCTCACAAAGAAGATGCCATCATTTATTCAATGCAAGAAGTGAGTAGGTGCTGTGCTTTTACAGAGCAACTTTTATCTAAGTGATTTCAGAAAAGGCGTGTGACCCCTTCAGCTAGGAACGTGAGTAGCTTAACTTTAACTTCCCTCAAACAAATACCAGCATGTAGCAAACAGCACGTTTGGAAAAAAAGAATGAGTTTCAAAACAAGGCGCAAAAATATCTTCAAATAAAATTCAGCAAGTTTTATCCATCATAGCGTCTTCGTATATCCAAAAAACCATAATGATATCCAAGCATACCATATGGAATGTGGAAACCGCAAAAAAACATAAGCCACAAAGTCTTCAAGATTGTTGTTTAAAGCAGTACGACAGCTTTCCACTTCTTATAAACTATTTATAAATGCCCTTTGAAATGGATGTCAGAACTTACGCTAACCAAAATACGGGTTGTAGCTCAGGAGCCTAAACGGAGATTTACAAACGTCGCTGTGAGAGAGTCAAGTAAACTAGTCAGACTTCAGCTCTGAGCCGTGGGAGGCTGAGATGCTATTTGATGAACACAGGCGGAGAGAAAACTCGCTTGAGAAAGGCAAACCTTGGCAGAACAAAGGCTGAATATTTCAAGCATGATTAGGGGTTTCCCTACGAGAAATAAAGTCAAAAATGTGAGTATTGGGACAGTGAGCTAAAAATGCTCTATTTTGTCATTGTGATTGTTTCAACATGGTATACCAGAGAGCCAATTATCACCCATTATCAAAAATCAGTTTGTCCTTTTGCTTCATAACCACATTCTAATGTTAAATTTGTATAAAAATCTAAACAGGTCGACAGTCAAGAAGAATAATGTTAAACTGTTAAATTGAGATCCAACACACTGTGATCTACAGACAGTTGATATACAGATAATAAACATCCACTTTCAACTGCATAGAGATGCATATCTCCTGCTCTACTGCTGCATGTCTCAACATTAATTCCTTAATGCATCTCTCTACAGGAAGTCTTGAGGATTTAGGGGCTTTGAGTTGTTAAGCTGGATCCTTAAACAGCCATTTAACAAACCTCACAGATCTTATGTCTGCAGAAACTCAAGGTGATATAAACCATAACAACCAATCATAAGACATTAGGCCATGATAAGGTTAATAAACCCATTAGAGGTCACAATCTGCCTTCAATAAATCAAAAGTGGGTTTGTTTTTTTTAATTATCTTTATGGTATTTTTGCTTTGTTGCTCTCATATGGTGGAGAGTGAGACGGGACAAATGGGAGAGAGAGGCAGCAAGGGATGGTGTGAGACGAAGCTTGTGAGCTGGATTCAGACGTACAACGTTGCAAGTAGCCCTGTAGGTCGAAGCACTCTGAGGAACCAGACGCCCAGTCAAAAGTGCTTTGGCTGAAATCGCACGGGACCGCATTATGCCACGATGACATCACCCATCCCCGACGATAATGAAACTTGAAAGCCATATTCCAATCTGCCAGATGAAAAAGTTCCCGGTGTCTGTGGAGGATTTTTTCACCTCTTCATAATTGTAATACCTTATGCAAGAATGGCTCCCTAGCCCTATTGAACATGTGTCAAGCTCTATTTATGGGGTTAAATTATTCAAGAACCCATTTACAAGAGGAGCAAATCCTGCTCTCACACACACACACACACACACAGACGTATGTACATGCACACGCAAACATGCACACAGCTGAGTGCTTGGGCAGGTGCGGCTGGCAGAAGGGTCTATCCGAGCCCTTATCTGTAACTCTAGACTAAACCCATGAGTTCATCCATGAGACGTGGGGAGGGCGGGCAGCCATATTGATCTCCCCGCCTTCTCCCAGGGGAGGGGGAGAAACAAGATGGAGGCATTAACACCACATTCAAGTGTATCATGAAGGAGGGGTGATACAGGATCTCCTCCAAATTGACTTTGATATCGTTAATGTGCTATACAGTGGCAAAAACACTTCCTAAGAGGTGTTGGTGAGTGAGGTTCATAGTATATTCTTTCAAAGATGCATTGAGAATTTTGATATATAGTTGCAGTCTTTGTATTATCATTATTATTATTATTATTATTATTATTATTATTATTATTACATCAACATTGCATTGAATACAATTTTTCTACAAGGCAAGAGTAAACATGATGATGCAGCCACCTCTTGGGGCCAATTAATAATAATTACCAAGCAGCAAACACCCCCCCAAAAGCATATGCAGTATGTGTGGAAGTATAGAGTATAGAGTATAGTACATGTCATATAGCTGTATCCTAGTCTCCTGAGGCTGTATACCAAGATTGGTTTTTAAAAATGTAAAAAAGGCCAATATGGCGTACACTGATAATGACACACAGTGTTCATAGTGTTAAAAGCAAATTTGTAGAGCAAAGATAACTAGTGAACCAAATTCCATGGCCATTACAGACCTTACAGTATTGGAAATATGTCCTCTAAAAATGTTTCATATTAACCTGTAATTGGAGCAACTCCATTGGGTCGATCAGTTAAATTTGTAAATGCTCAAATTCAGTTGCAAGATGCATCATTCTGCTGAGTTTCATCAAAATCAGATCAGTTGCAAGTGACAGATGGAAAAACAAACAAACAGAGAGCAGATTACCAGTTTTATCGTGACTGAGGTGTGTATTTTCTTAGAAACTGGACTGGGACCCAACGGTGGATGATGGAAAGAATAAAATTGGTCCCCTATTCCCCAAAATCTTAATCTAGACTAACAACAGGATCAACTTTAACCCCAATGTAAACTTTGATGATGTGGCGTCTACCTTGGCAGTGTTGGGGGAGTCTTTGGTTCTGGTGGCGGCCTGGAGGAGGCAGGAAGGGACCGGCGGTGGGGTTTTCTGGATGATCCCCCTGAAGCAGGTGGAGAGATGAGCCGGAGCCGGATCAGAAGCCAGGCCTTTCTTCCTGGATGTCAGGTTGAGCTTCTGGGCCGCCCTACGGGGGGGGAGGGAGGGAGGCAGGTCATAGCACTGTAATTTCACACAAATATAGAGTTGCTACAGATTAAAGTAATAACACAGTAAAAAAGAAAAGCAAACAAAGAGTTTAATTCCAAAATGAGATATCCACCATTTAAAAAATGTGGTATAAACTCTTACAAATTGTTGGTAAAATTGACTTTTTCTAATATTGTTGAAGTTACTATAAATATTATAATAATTTGTTTGCCTAAAAATAGCAACATTTTAGGTATCAGGTAGTATTTTAGGTATTATACATTGCATTATCAAAGTACTGCTCAATCAATCAAACTTCAGGGAATATTTTTCTGAAATTAAATATTTCAATGACAGTACTTATTATGTATATTTACTGTTAAAACAGCTTATGGACAACCCTGTCAAAATATGGCTGACCATGTAACCTGTTAACCATCAGCCAGTACATCACTGCTGTTGGAGCTTGCATCTTGCAAGTGTACTTTTTAATAATTTTAAAAAAAAACAGTGAATACAATGCATTTAATGAAATTTTATTGAAAGTATTTCATAAGCCCCAAGGTCAATCGCCTTACATCTTCAATTCAAGTGAGTGACAAGTGACAGCAGCGACATAACAAGTGCTGTAGAATACACACTGCTTTACATTATTCGTTCTGTATTACATGAACACCAAATCGCTTCTCAAATCTTTTCTGACACAATGACGATATAATGGACCACATGATGCGATAATAGGAACATAATGCCACTACTTTATCTTACTTACCTGGCCAGGAAGGACATGGCAGCAGAGTTGGCGATGGTCACCACTCTGGCGATGTGGGCAATCTTTGGGCTGGTCTGCACGGTCCCAGCGTCACCACAACCCAGCTCTTCTGCAGTCTGCCAGGGAGAAACACATCTGTAATCGCAGTACAGCCCCCAATCCGTCAGAGGAGAGCATGGGATCAGTGTGCATCTGTGTGATTCTATGTAGGGCATCCAGGTTGGGTTAAAAACACACCGTTAGTCATGTTATGTCTCTAGCTCGATGCATTTGGAGTATGAGGCATAGTTTGTGATGACTATGGTGACAGCCCTCTGAGTTTAAGACGTGACTCATAGATGGAGAGTCCCTGTCAACATACTGTCACTGCCTCTGACCTAACACACACACACACACACACCTTCAGTCAGGAAAGCAAGGCAGTTTTAGGTTGTAAGGTTCCAACACTTAAATATAGTGTTAGCCCCAAGGTGTGTGTGTACGTGTGTGCTGCATTTTGCACACATTCATACATGTGCCAACGTTTGTTTGTGTGCAGCAGGGACTGTGCGTGACCTATTCTGCATGCATCTGCTGAAAATGAAGTCACCGAGCCTCACCGCCGCAAGTGAACCAGACAGCCAACAACTTGTTTATCAGCGGTCTCCTACAGCGATCTCAAGCTCCACATCTCATCAATGTCTTTTTGAGGGCAAGATAACAACGTCAGCTCTCTTTCTTCTGCCACCAAGATAACATCCAAACATGAATTGCCAATTAGTGCCATGGGAAGTCTAAGGGCTGGCTTGGAAATGGTACGCTCTCTCCCAATCTCCTTCTATACATAGCCAAAGGTCATAAAGCATATACTATATAGATACTGCTCCACCCCACCTCTCTTCTTGTCGACTCATATCTTTTGTCGTAGTCTTTCTAGTCTTCATTTTCTCTCAACTCTGCTTTTAGACCTTGAAGCCCTTGAAGCCCTTTTTTCCCCTCCTTCCTCTGCTGCGTCATCCTCTCCCCTCCTTGTCCTCACTCCTCACTCCTATCCAAGTCTTTTCTCCTCACTTTCCCCTTTTCCTCTGTCCTCCTCTTGTCCACTCCCCATTACTCCTCTCTGTTCTCGTCTCCATCTCCGTCCAATGAGCCACCTAAGCCAGTATTGATCTGCGCCCATGCTGGATTGGCCTAGATCATATTCTTATGTTTCATTGTATGCACTCCCCAGTATGGTCTCAGTTGTGCGCATGAATTTGGTTTGCCTTCCACCGCCATTAATGAATATTTCACCAGCCACACTGTTAAATATGACTTTCCCCTCCTATTGATCACAAATGCTTTTTGACTGGCTTGCTTTTATGACAGGGATAAATCATGACCCAATTCTATTCCATTAGCAAAAGCACTTTTAAACAACGTCTTCAGCCATAGGATCTAAATAGGGTCTGATTGGGTGCTGTGAATCATTGCCTTGCTGACACGTGCGCCCGTAAAGACGTACTCTACCCATATTGCTCATTAAAAGGGGGGAGGTGCTGGGGGGAGGTGTTATGTATGATATAGTGCGAAGAGAAGGCTTTTAGCTGTACCTGATGATAGGGGTAGATGGTCACACCATCACTGCCGGTCATTGACACAGATTTAGATGTAGATGCAGCCAGTTGCTGCTGCTCCTCTACCCAGCGGCCCATATCGGGGTTGGGAAGCTTGGGGCCCCTGCGTCTGGTGCTCTGAGGGGTCCTCTGAGGAGTCCTGGGGCTGCGAGGGGTCCTGGGGCTCCGCGGGCTGTGAGGGCTGTGGGTCCGGCTATGTGGTTGAGGGTTCACTAGTGCATCGATGATAGTAGCAGCCTCCCTTGGAGCCCTGTCTGCCCCGGTGGTGAGGCTGGACCCAGAGGGAGGCTTAGCAGACCACTGACCAGCCCACTTGGCATGTTCCCTGGTCAGAGCCAGATGGACGGCCTCCTGCTTGAGCTGGTTCAGGTGGGAACCGCAGGCACCGCACTGCCCCTGCTCCCCATCTCTTTCCCTGGACTCCAGCATGGGCCGACTGCTATGGATGTGGAGGTTGTCATGAAGAAACGCAGACACGGCACTTGAGTCCTACAGAATTTGAGATAAACGGGGCAGAAGTAATGTACAGTTTGCATTAGACTCAGTAGCTAAGTGTTGGGAGTTAGATCAGTCAGGGCTCATCATTCCTGAAGTCTAAATACTGAGGGAATACTTTCTTTCTGACAGCGAGACGTTACTGTGTTTGGCTCATAAGTTTCGATTCGTCACTTCCTGTGGTCGGAGCAAACTTTCCAGCCATTGTATCTACCCGACTCCAAAACTTCATTGGGGTGAATGGAGCAAATCTACAGCAGCTCAATGAAGGGGGATAGGCCAGTCTTGTCTGTCGCAGCCCCACTTCATGAACTAGACAGATAAGACGCTTGTATTTTACATTAAAAAGTTTTAAAGTTTTTATGTAAAGATACACCTGTCGTACCAGCCTAAATCACACAGTGGCACTGCAATAGAGAAGAGCGTCCCGTTCCCTAATTGAGACTCTGCAGATTCACCCTATTCTGTGTTGGTATGGACATTTCTCCGCCCGCAGGAATTGATGAATCAAAACTTAAAAGCGAAATAGAAACTGTCTCCTAAAGAGCAGTAAGCGAGCGCACCGAGCCGCTACACTGGAGCAACTAGGAGTTAAGTGCCTCGCCTTGCTCAGCAGTACTCATTCACTTTTCCTGATCACATTAGATGCTGAATTTGAAGCAATTGCTAAATGGCTGGAGGAGGTGGCAATACTATGACTCCACCATGCATATACACCTGTCAACAGGCTGATAAGTGGGCCTACTACATATTATGTCCCAGAGAACGAGGCTGGTATGTTTTATTCTGTTACTACCCTCAACTAGAGTCGTCAAATCTGACACAAGGGGATCAAACATCAGAAATATCAACTCGCCTTTCATCCTCACAGAGACATAATATTGTCACATCATATTTCCTCTGCCCTTGACACCCATCACCAACCTGTCCAACTCCCTCCCTCCCACCTTCCATCCATCCCTCCATGCCTCCAGCTGCCAGCCCATGCCCCCCAGAGGGAATACTTTATAACACAGTAGGCCACAAGGATGTCATTCTCCACTTTGTTCTGTCAAATACATCAAATGTGCAAAATTAACAAAGAAATATACTACTACTGCACCTACTACTACTACTACTACCACCGATACTGCTGCTGCTGCTACTACTAGTGCTACTACTACTGCAACTACTGCTACTACTACTACTGCTACTACCACTGCTATTACTACTGATAGTATTACTACTACTATTACTACTGCTGCTACTACTACTACTGCTACTACTACTACTACTACTACTACTACCACTACTACTACTACTACTACTACTACTACTGCTACTATTACTTATAATAATACTACTGTTGCTGCTGCTACTACTGCTGCTACTACTGCTACTACCACTGCTACTAGTACTACTACTGCTGCTACTACTACTGCTACTATTACTACTACTTCTACCACTACTACTACTACTACTGCTACTGCTACTATTACTTATAATAATACTACTGTTGCTGCTGCTGCTACTACTGCTGCTACTACTGCTACTACCTACTACTACTACTGCTGCTACTACTACTCCAACTACTGCTACTACTACTACTGCTACTATTACTACTACTTCTACCACTACTACTACTACTACTACTACTACTACTGCTACTATTACTTCTAATAATACTACTGTTGCTGCTGCTGCTACTACTGCTGCTACTACTGCTACTACCTACTACTACTACTACTGCTGCTACTACTACTCCAACTACTGCTACTACTACTACTGCTACTGCTACTACTACTGCTATTACTACTGATAGTATTACTACTACTATTACTACTGCTGCTACTACTACTACTACTACTACTACCACTACTACTACCACTACTACTACTACTACTACTACTACTACTATTACTACTACTACTGCAAGAATAAAACATATAAGACAACCAGGCAGTCTTTCCCAATGCATTTTACCCTTTTAGCTAGATTGCAAGCCCGTATACACGGATGACATTATAGAGCGAAGATGCTTTTGAGAAATGATGCCCAGATCAATAAACCTGCAAGGAGCTCCCTTATCAGATTTCTACTGACCGTGTCTGTGTGTCCGTGTCAGTTCATGTCTGTCTGCTACAAGATACTGTCTCTCTCCAGCTCACACTATACTGTTGGTGGCCTGTGGTCTCTCTCTCTGAAAACACGATGCTAGCTGTATAGCCTTCTCGATAGGACTAAAATAAATATTGTCTTTCTGCGGTCCCCTGTGGAAAGGACCGAAGAGCGGACACAGGGATGCCTTGATGAAATATTCATGTCCATTTCAAACCACTCGCACAGGAATGGCACTGGTTTACTTTGCTGATTGGAGAGTGCATGATGGATGTCGGTGGTGACAAATGTAGGATGTGGGAAAGCATAGGTGGGCATTCCTCTTAGAGTCAGGACTGTATTGACTCTGATGTATCCACATGAACATCCAGAACACACTTATATCTTAGTTTGTAGTTTGGCAAAGACGATAGATTTTTCTTATCCTCTTAAAGATGCAAATATTTTCAGAATCTGGATCAGAATCTGAATTGTTTTTATTGGTCAAGTATGTAGCATTTACAAGGAATTCGACGAAGAAGTCACATAAATCATAAAATTGTATAAAATTTGTATAAAGAAGAAATTGGGGAAAAGTACAATTTTTGAAGTAGTATTATGTTTGTCTAATGTCTCCTATTCCAGTTGAACAAAGTACAAAAAGGAAAGAAACGACTTCTTCTTCTTTATCTATTCAACATTATACAATCTTATGAATCTGGTCTTCTTAGGGTATTAGTTTTTAAAATATAGATTTTTTTGTATTTATTTATTATGGTCATATAGCACCTGCTGAAACGTCCTCATATGTGTTTATTATACCTCATACAGCTTCAAGTCGTCCAACAAAGGACTGCAGAGTGAGTTTAAGTGGCCATACCCTCCACTACATCCCCGGCCAAGTCATTTTACAGCACAGGATGACTGACATTTTTTGATTCCTACCTTGGAGGAGAGGTGATGGTGAACAGCCAGACTCAAAGCTTGCTTCTTCAGAGCAACCAGGGTGGCTGAGCACTTTTCACAACACGGAACTTTCCTGCCGGACCTCCCAAAGCCTGGATTCCCCGACATTGCGTCTCCACAGGTACCACTCCCAGAGGAAATATTACCGAGGTGGTCCTCCACGGATCCAGGCAGCGACTTAGAGGATGGGGCGCCGTGTGTTCTCTGGCACATAGTCCTGGGTGGGTCGCCCTTCGAGCCCCCGGCACCCTCAGGCGAAGGGCGCTCCTTAGGGTGGCAGCGGCAGCCTTCCTCCGGACCCGAAGATAAACTGATGGGTTCACAGTGATGTGGCACTTTTGCGCTCTGAGAAATACGCAAATGATACTCTAAAGAAGGATGCCTTTAGGCTATGGCAGTGGGAAATAAGAAATCAAGTGATGTGAACAACTGTTAACCACACCCAAGTGTTTCCTCTAACAATCCAATAATGATATTATCATATAACAGGTACCAAATAAACCAACCTTATACTATGTTAACAATATTCTGTTTATAATAAATGCAGTCTGACTTACCCAGTGTGTTTCTCTCTCCGTGGCAGGACATTTCTCCCCTCTCCGTGTGAGAGAAGAAGACATGACAACTTTGTTAATGCAGGCTTGAGAGGAAATCCGAATAAAGGCAGAGTGCACTTTTATTTAATTTTGCCAAAGCCCCACGAACATGAAGCACGTGTATTTCAATCAGGGTTAGTAACAATAGGCCAAACTGAGACGCGGGAGACATTGGCTGAGAGTAATGAAAGAGTAATGACAGTGGCTCGGTGGAGAGGAGGGAGCGCACAGCAAAACACTCATCTTCATCCAGTGATTTAATTAACTTGAGCATTTATTCGATTCACCTCGGGGAGGCAGTAAAGAGCAACTCTGGAAACACCCAAAAGAGAAGACGGATTGTAATCTATGTAACCTAATTTCATTCGCAAATGTTTTTTTTCTTTCACTGCCTGATGCCTATAAACTCAACAATAATCAAAACATAGACCACCCTCTCTCTGGGCATTTTGTTGCCATTCATACAACTGAATTGTGCATCAGCTTGAAACATAAATTTAAATCCGGATCAGTCTGCATGGGCGTGGAGAGCCCTAACGATAAAACTTTATAATTATAGTTATAATATTCCTATATGAACTTATAGTGTGTCTGTGGTGCTCCAGTTAGTTTGTACTCACCTTATCGTGGTTTATGGTATTTTTTTATCGTCTGGAATATCACTACACTATTCCTACAATATACCTATAGAAGATGATTATTATTATTAGTAGTAGTAGTAGTAGTATTACTACTAGTAGAATTAGTATTATTGTTAGTACTAGTACAATTAGTATTAGTATTAGTAGTACTAATAGTAGTAGTAGTAGTAGTAGCAGTATTAGTATTATTGTTGTTGGTATAGTTTGTTGTGATTTATATGGTATCCTTGACAAATCTATCATTTTTTTCCTTTTCGTAAGTGTGTTGGCTCCCTAATATAAATCAAGTTTTAATGATGCACAGGCCCTAATCTAGAGGGCTGGAATTAAAATAAAATTTAAAAAAATGTGTATTTAATTTATGTCTTCATTCTTTCATTTAGTTATGTATTTCTGTCTTCATTCTATTTATTCATGATTTATGCCGGGCTACCCTATCGCTTTAATATTGCTATAATATATAATATATAATTCCTACAGAGACACATACTATGTGGTGAGTATAGTGAGTTTATACTGAGTTTATAGAGACCTTATAGGGCTTTACAGCATTTTTATCTCATATGTATTACTATACTATAATGTTCCTGTAGGATATAACATCCACTGTGGAATATTTGTACCTATGGTAGCTGCATGATATTTTAAAGTTTTGTTGTGATACTTGATACTGTGATACCCTCATAAAATGTATATAATTGTGTATAGTATATATGATTTTAGTCCTACTTCTTCCACAATTTAGCCTGCTCCAATATCGTTTTTTGTGTGGTTCAAATATGAGATTTTTTTTCTTTAGTGTGATTCAAATGCATGACTGTGACAGATGGCACACAGGGTAAAAAGTCCCTGCGCTCTTCTCAGGGTAACTACGGTAATCGCTGCCGTCCTCCCCCACACTGCACGCAGGGCAGAGCTCTCTTTGCCGGTGAAAAGGGCTAGGAACACGGCTGCCATTTGGCGCAGTTTGAACTACATCCGCTTACAAAGGCGTCTAGTTATTTATTTATCGTCTTATTTGTGAATTTTATTTTATTTAACTTTAGCGCGTACATATTTGTTATTAAACATTCGCCATGAGTTCTATCAACGTGAAAAAACTGAAAGTAAACGAGCTGAAGGACGAGCTGAAAAAGCGTGAGCTGTCGGACAAGGGGCTGAAGGCCGAGCTGATGGACCGCCTGCAGGCCGCGTTGGATGAGGAGGCCCTGGCCGGAGACGCGGTAGTCCAGGAGGCAGCAGACGAAGGTTTTGGTCAGGCCGCTGATCAGGAGGGCATGGGAGAGGAAGAAGAGGGCGAGGGACAAGGCCCGATTGAAGAGAGCATGGAGGCCAACGAAGAGGAAGAGGAAGAAGAGGAGGAGGAAGAAGAAGAAGAGAATGGAGATGGCGGTGATGTCGTTGCGGAGGACGAAGAAATGGGCGAGGGAGAAGACGGCGACGGCGGCGACGAGGAGGAGGAAGAGGAGGAGGAGATGGATCCCATGCTCAAGGGAGATGTGGACGACATGGAGAAAATCGACACTGAGGACGGTGAGCCCGGAGACCAGGCTGCTGAGGGTGAGTCGACTGGGTTGGTTCACACAATGTGACTGGCTGGATGGACTGTGACTGGGTGTCAGTTTTGCTATGCCGCCGGAGCCGGGTGGGGAATGATTGAATGCGTTACTCTACAATGGCGCGTCCATGTTGAGCGAGCTAGCGTGACCTCACTAAGCTAGCTAGCGTTAGCTGCAAATTGTAGCTAGTCATTCAACCTATAATATCGGTTACTAGTTCAGTTAGCTAAGTGTTGATAGTTCAGTTACCTTTAGTACTGGTAACTCGATAAGCTAACGTCGCCTAGCTTCGAGTTTTTTGAGACAATGATAAGTAAGCTATATAGTTAGCTTAGCCAATGGCTTTTCGTTTCGGTTGATTAGCGTGTTAGCTTGCCAGCTAACGTCACGATATTAGCTGGCAAGCTACATTTCTTTGTGTCTATGGTGCAGTGCTAGTTAGCTGGTTAGCCACTTAGCTAGTTCACCGGTTCCCTTATTCAGTTCCAGACACAAGATGGCCCCCAGAAAATGAAGTATCGTTTGATATGAACAATAATCAATTCGTTAAACATTGGCGTAATTAACTTAGTAAATGTACAAGAATGAACACTGATTACAGGTTTCCATTTCGCCACTGTTATCCACCATAAAGACACTCCGCAGTTTACCTAAAGACAAAAATGACCCCTGGTATGTGATCAAAAGGTCATTAAATTGGTGGCTGTGCCCTAATGTGCATCGAACTGGGGGTCTCTGACATGAAAAGGTTTTGGGAACTCCTGAACTAGCTAACATAAGCTGCCCTGAAGAAGTCGAGTAGAGACAAGACAAGTGCTGATTCTTGTATAGGTTACACGTGGTTAGTTTGTCCGTGGTGTGAAGGAAAAGGTCCAGTTCTTTTATCAGATAATGATAGAATATAAGCATAATCAATAAATAGACTAGCCAACCTGATAACTAGTCAAGCTAGGATGGGGTAGGGGGGTCAGTGTAGGTCTAGGCAGGTTTCTCCCTTGCATGATGCATTTGTCCCAGACAACAATAGACGTGTCCCCTAGAAAGAAAGGGAAAAACACCCAAGTCTCTTTTGAAAACAGTCTATTTTAAGCCCTTTATTTCAGGGTTGTTGTCCCCTTGCTGTATTTTGCAGTGATTGTTTTCCCAATCTCAGCAAACACTGTTGTCATAATGTTCACTTGGACCAGTTACATTCTAACTACTATCTGGTCATTAGAACTGTTTTAATTAATGGACTTTGATTGTCTTATATTAAGTGTAACCATGAGGTGTTACCTCTTAGCAAATATAACAATAATGGTCGACACATTGTAATTAATGAACGGGCTTTGTGGGCCAGAACCCCACTGCCAGTCCGACCTCTCTCTCTCTCAAAAAGGAACACCTCATTCTATATCTTTGTTTTATTTCCAAAGGGGATGCTGACAAAGACACGAATGCTGATCAGAAGAATAAGAAGGGTGTTAAGAGACGCCGGGAGGAACATGGAAGGGGCTACTTTGAATTTATTGAAGAGAACAAATACAGCTGGTAAGGATGGGACAGAGCAAAAATGGCCTTCGGCATCCCTGAAGCGCCATCCATAGCTTTGTTGAACTGTATTGGCTTTAAGTGCCAATGCACCTAACTAGCAAAAGAAAACCCTCATTTTCAAGTACTATACCATTTATTAATAACCTTACTTTCACACATGTTTTGAGGGTCATCCCTGATTACTTAAAAGAACCTTACCATTTACCTTTTGCAGTGCCCACTCACTTTGTGTCTTTAATGGACTGCATTCTGTAGCAGAAGTGCATCTATCAAGTCTCTGAATTTTTACATCTGTTCCTCATGCCACTTATTGTTTGGAAAGCCCATTGTGCCCTCAAGGTGAATCAAGGCTGCTCAAAGAGAACCCAAAGGAAAGTAGCAGATGTGCACTTTTGAAGGGAGGGAGGGGAGGAAAAGAGGGGGATGGGGAGGAGGGGTCCACCGCTGCAGAGTAGCACACAAGGATGTAGCAAATTTCCCAAAGTGTTTTGGAACGTCCACGGAAGAATTCGCTATTGACCGTCCATTGTTTGGCCTCGCACTGGTGTATTTTTTATTTTATTTTTTATTATTGTTTTACTGGTTGAACGATGTCAAAATGCTATTTCTGTCTCACGTATCATGTCTTTTTGTGTCTGTGATCATGAATGTGAGTGTGGAGTGTGTTTATGAGGCTCCTTTTCCCCCCTGTGCAGGCGACATCATGCACTGTGTGTTTGTGTGTGTGTGCGTGTGTATACATACATGTACCTACTTTTTGGTCAGTGTTTTCTTTTCATTGCGCTATTGACTCAGTGCGGGGAGCGACTGGTCGGAAGCAGCGAGTCTCTACAGCTCTCAGCTGTCATCTCAATAAGCAAATCTGGGATTCTTGACAAATATCTGTACTGGACCCAAATTGCATCATGTGGGGACTCAAGATCATTAGAGCATGCTTGCATTGGTGGCTCTTTTCAGGCCTGTGTTTTTTTTCCCCCCTCAGGATTTCATGCACTTTTTTGACCGCTTCCCATCACAGATTCATTTTTTTTCTGCTTTTGCCCACTACCTAATTTCCCCTCCCTGATAACTCCCTGTATTTTAATCTACCCTATGTGCATTTGAAGGCCTCCAGGCAGTCTCGGGCCTGTAGACTCATTCCTGCTAGCCTTGGTGTGTGACCCACTGTTCAGCTGCATTGACCATATGCTCCCGCTCAGTTTGACAGAACATGACCCTTCTCCCATAAATCTCCCCATGGCAGCCATTTGTAGACCGCTCAAGGCTGTTTGAGGACAAACAAGATGACTGCCCCTTGTGCATTCAGGGAGATGTTTAGTCTGCAACAGACAATGGAAACTGGATGATGAACCCCGCCCCCAAATCTTTTTATGGATAAATAATTACTTAAATCCACTGTATTTTAAATTTCTCACTCCTGAAGCAATGTTTGAGCTACATAAAACCGTGACACATTCTAATTGACTTTATTGGGCCTGTGTAATCGTAAAATGTTTTTGGTTTTTTTTCGTAAAATGTTTCTCAAGCTCTTCACAAAATGTTTTGGCATCAAATTTCAAACTGCAGAGTTGGTAAGTTGCTGTAGTACTCATTTTAGCACAAAATCATGGTCTACTCTCGTTACACACCAACTCCTGACTTCAGTCAGTTAAGCATGGTACGGACTTGTACTCAGTTTGAGTTAGTCAGTGAGAATTCCACACATGGGGAGTTAAAATATATCAACACCCGTTCTTACTATTACACACCCCACAGAAATCTCAAACTCATAGCTTTGCACAGCAAGGCTGGTGGAGCTGTTTTTCTTTCTGTGTCTCTAGTTTTTAGATTTCGCTGGATACTGCAAGGTAAGTGCTGTCTGCCATGGCTGACAATAAATCTAACTATCCAAAAAACTAGGAGGCTCATGCCTGCTGGATTTACTTTTTCTGTTTTGCATTCTGTTTCCCTGAGTCTGTCTTCCCCCGTCTTTTATCTTTACCCCCATGTTTTTCAGCAGGTGGTACCCAAGTCACCTATACAGGTTCCTTGCAGCTGCATTCACCTCTGAATCCTCTGACTGGTTGTATTCTCTCTTTCAGGGCCTCCTTCAAGTCCCCTGTGCCGCCCCTGGAGGAAGAGGATGAGGAGTTTGATGACACAAAAGTCTCCCTGGACACCTGTGAGTGATTTTTAATGTGACGAATGACAAGAACCAACCATCTTTTCTCGTTATTTAGCTTGCTTAGTGTTGTTAAGATCCAAAATCTTTCCTCATGAGAGACCTGACCAAGAAGGAAATGGCAACATGAACAAAAATAGTACATTATCATTATATAGTTAATATATTTAGCATCACGTTAAGTGTCTTGGTAAAGTTTAATTCACCATTTTACTTTGGACACAGATTTATTGTGGTGTGTGTGTGTGTGTGTGTGTGTGCATTTGTGTACTCTAGACAACTGCGACCTGCACTTTAAGGTGTCGCGGGATCGTTTCAGCGCCTCATCTCTCACCATGGAGAGTTTTGCTTACCTCTGGTCAGGAGGCAAGGCCACCTACGGCGTGAACAGTGGCAAAGTCTGCTTTGAGATGAAGGTACAGTCACCCCAAACCCTGAGTAATTGTACACTATAAATGCCAAGATTTCCCATTTTCTTGATACCCTGCACCATGTTGTTTGCTTTGTTTCATGATTACATCCCTGAAAAATGACCAATAACCTTTTATAGCACTTAGCTAAAAGCAGAAGTGCTTCATGAGAAGTGAAAGTAAAAATGAAAGTAGTAAAAGCATAACAAGACAAAAATGAAATTGTTTAAGTTAAGATGACATGGACTAGCTGACATGGTTTCTAACTGTATATTAACATACCTAATGCTGACACTTGGTTTTGCTTCATGTCAACAGATTACTGAGAAGATTCCAGTGAAGCACATCTCCAGTAAGAACATGGACATCCATGAGGTGCAGGTGGGCTGGTCCCTGGCTACTGGCACCCTGCTCCTTGGTCAGTATCTATGCTTGGTCTCTCTATAGTCTTCTCTGCAATCTGTTGGCCATGCCATTAAAGCAAAGTACCAGTGGTATGTAGTTTTGTGGCCAGCAAAGACTTTCCATCTACCAGGCAAAAAGATTTGTACTTAGGTCCCATCTCACAATCTTATTTGCAATAATCATAGAAGTAATGAAACAATTAAAATTACCCTGGGGGGTTATTAATCTCTAAATTAGCTACCATTCTGGGATGTCACTACCGTTGTTTCAATTACTTACTTGAAAATTGTTTCAGTAAATACACTTCAGATATGCCCCCAAAATTCGGCTGATATGTTTTGCCATATTCACATTGGTAGTCCCAAGTCATTCTTAGCTGCTGGTTATCCCATTCCCCTCTCTATGTGCACCACTTCTGTTGTGAAGAAAATGTTGATGGCTTAGCTGTGACTTGCTGAATGCTGTAATTCATACAAACTGAAGACGTTACAGGATTTTAGCTGCACTTTGAGTGGAATTGCATTTGTTGGCTATCTGCAGACCAGGTATTTAAAAAATGGGCAAAACAAACGGCAATAGTTGTGTATGCAGGAAGACTGGTTAAATGACATTGAGACTGTGTGCTCCCTTTTTAAATGCAGTCTTTCCTGAAAAGGCTCAGAAGATCCCTCTAGTGGTTTATAGATTATATGACATGTTAATGTAAAATGGCTCCACTAACGTCCAGATATTGTACTCATTGTAGTTGACCTATTGCAAACACAAATGATCCCCCATGTACGCACCTAATTACTGTCCTAATGCTTCAGACACCAGCATCACCGAAATGCTGTGTTGTCTGTGAAGTGCAGCAAAAAATATTTACATAATTATTTTCCCCTGCTAAATGTTTAGGTGAGGAGGAGCACTCATACGCCTACTCTGGGAAGGGTAAGAAGACCACAAACTGTGTGACAGAGGACTTCGGAGAGACCTATGAGGAGAATGATGTCATCTGCTGCCTTATTGTAAGACACACATCAAATGCTTACTTTTTCCAAGTTAATTACATTGACAAAACATAGAAGTCAAGTGATTTTATTTTTTAAAAAAACTAATAAGATACAATGATTAAAAGAATGGAAGAAAGAGATGAATTTCTGGTATTTTTATAATTTCCATTCTCTGAGGACCTAGAAGACTGATGTAACTATCCCTTATGTTATTTTTATAATTCATTCAATGATAAAATCCCACATCATAGCACAACTTGTGTCTTGCATGTCTGCTTGCCTTAGAACTTTGAGGGCGAGGAGGTGGAGATGTCCTTCTCCAAGAACGGCGGGGAGCCAACCGTAGCTTTCCAATTCGGTAAGGACTCCCTGGGCGGCCAGGCCCTCTTCCCCCACGTCATCTGCCACAACTGCGCTGTGGAGTTCAACTTTGGCCAGATGGAGACTCCCTACTTCCCTCTGCCCCAGGGCTACGTCTTCATGCAGCAGATCCCCGTGGACGAGCGAGTCCGAGGGCCTAAGGGGCCAGAGACCAAGGCCGACTCCGAGGTAAACATGGCGTCCCTAGATATCATAGTTTGAAGCAGGGTTGGGATCTTGCTCGGTCTTTTCAATTTCATTGCAAACATAAGATCATTTTGTTAAATTTAGTTTTTCAGGGTTGCAGACACACTTTGTAGATATTCGTATTGATTTTTTTTTTTTTCTCCATGCGTTTGTAGATGATAGTGATGATTGGCCTGCCCGGCTCAGGGAAGACCACTTGGGTGAAGAACCATGTCCAAGAGAACCCTGGGAAATACTACATCCTCGGCAGCGACACCATCGTGGAGAAGATGATGGTCAGTACTCATAAAGGCTGTGTGGTTCACTGGCCGCTGTTATCTTTGGTAGCCCTAGAAATAAGGCTGTACTTGGAAGATGAGTGTCAGCATGGCTTAACCGTTTAAGAGACTGTCCTGTAAGCACAAAATCTCAGCTTTAATCCCCGTAACAGCCAGTATATGAACATCAACAGCTGTTGAAGTGTTTTTCTGCAAGACTCTGAACCCCTACCTGCTTACCAATTTAAAGTCTGCCCAGATGGGCACATCAGTTATAGCTAAATTGTAATGTAAGAATAAAAATGTAAGATTATTGAATAGATTTTGTGCAGATTTTAGATTTTGTACTCATCTATCAGAAGTTATTTCCATTCCATGCATAGCTTCTGTTATAACACAGTAGTTTTTGTGTTCTTCAAATTGTGTATTAAGTGCAGTATTAATGGCATCTTGTGTTATACAGATAAGCAGCTTGAAGCGCCAGGCAAAGGACACTACAAAACTGACTGCCATTTCCCAGCGTGCACCACTCTTTCTGGGAAAGTTCATTGAGATTGCTGCTCGCAAGAAGAGGAACTACATCCTGGATCATGTAAGTGGCTATTCTTGATTCTGATCACAGCTTTTGCCAATACAGATATGACATTTATTAAGACTGTAATAAATCCAAAATGGAAAAGGTCACCTTAGTGAATCACCACATAACTGATCTTCATTCTCCTTTCCCCAGACTAACCTGTCTGCCCCAGGCCAGAAGAGGAAGATGTGTTTGTTTGCAGGCTTCCAGCGTAAGGCTGTGGTGGTTTGCCCTTCTGACGAGGACTACAAGCAGAGAGCCCAGAAGAAGGCAGAGAGTGATGGCAAAGAAGTGCCTGAGCACGCTCTCCTGAAAATGAAAGGTAATAAATTTGACAAGATGGTCTCAGTTTTCACATTCACTGTGTATCTGTTGATGTCCTTATTTATCAAAGGTTACTTTGTGCATCCCTAATGTCCTTGATTTTAATGCTCCTTTGACAGGCTTCTACTCTCTGCCTGAGGAGGGAGAAAGTTTCTGTGCAGTGACCTTCGCGGAGCTGCCGAAGGAGGATGCTGCCAAGCTGCTGGAGCAGTACAAGGAGGAAAGCAAGACTGCCCTGCCCGCTGAGAAGAGGCCCAACCAGGGAGGCATGGCACCAAAGAGAGGCGGTGGCGGCAGCCAGCGTGGTGGCCCGCAGCGCGGTGGCGGCCGGGGAGGCAAAAACCAGTTCAGTCGTGGCGGAGGGCCCGGACAGAGAGGCGGTGGCCGTGGAGGCTTCCAGAACAGAGGCAACTTCAGAGGAGGTAGGTCGGGCATTTTGTCTCTGGCACATAATAAGAACCGGGTGGTGGGGATTTAATGCCATGATGATAAAAGGCTTTGTTTTTTCATATGGCGTAGTTGCTCAGCGTTTACGGTTTTTATTTTTACCCTCAAAAGGAGCTAATTTGTAAATTAATCTGCTAATCTGTCCATACTAAAAATATGACATGAACAAAGGCACCAGCTGTGTATATTCCAGTTCTGAAATGGGCCTTAAACCCCAACTTCCCTCTTGTCTGTCTCTAGCGCCTGGCCCTCGCGGCGGCTTCAACCGTCCTCCCCGCGGCTTCCTACCTCCTCCGGCCTTCAGAGGAGGCTTCCCCAACCGCGGCAACTTCAACCGGGGTGGCGGCATCATGCCCAGCCTTGGTGGTTCCCCCAGAGGTGGACCAATGAGGGGTAACATGGGTCACAGGGGTGGAACCATGAATAGAGGTGGCCCAATGAACAGGGGGAACATGAGCAGAGGAGGCGGGGCCAACATGAGCAGAGGAGGAGGAGGAGGAGGCGGCGGACACCGGGGCAACTTCGGTCAGGTGGGTTTGTAATAGGACTGATAAATCCTCTTGTTCTGCACTGAGTTGTAGACAAATCAGGGTGTCTGCAGGTCCTTTAAGCTGTTAAAAGGCCCTCACTTGAATTATCGGCATTCTACAATTATCTATTTTTGAATTTTCTGAAACGTATCGGTCACATTTGTCAGTTAAACAATTTGGTGACGCAATACACAAGGGCCAGTATACAACTCACAAGGACGGTGGCTACTACATTACAATAGCAGTTTATTTTTTCTCTTCCTTTGCAGTTCCAGCAGAGAGGAGGTGGTAGCCGTGGCAACTTCGGCAACAAGAATGGCAACTTTGGCAACAGCAGGAATGGTGGTGGAGGCGGTGGCGGCAACTTTGGCAACAGGAATAGCAACTTTGGCATGGACAAGGCCCAGGCCTTCAACCAGAGTTGGCAGCAAGGGGTCAGTATTGCAACAATTTGGAAAATAATGTCTTAACTTTTGCAACAGAGTTCTGGTCCATCTCAGTGCCAGTGTTAACGGACAAGACAAATGGCATATGAGCAATAAATTAATCTTAAATGCAGTTTGACTTAAATTGTTTCTCAGTTTTTGTTTATTCAATCAATTTGTTGGAGAACAAAGCCAATATGGGTTGACTGGCTCAGCAGAAGGCTCCATACATCATTTTTGGATTTGAGCCTTCAACTATTAAATATCACTCATTTAGAGCTTGTATTTTTATGAAAGTCATGTAGGAATTTAATTTGGGGGTTTTGGCCCTCACTTCTTAGGCAACTAGGTAATTGTAATGTCCTGGCATTGAGAGTAAGTATTGCCCTTACTTAATGTGATGCTGATATTTTACTCTAGGCAGTCATCTGTAGGTCAAAGGGGCAGTCAAATTGACCAAATTGATATTGACCCATCGAAGGTCCAATATGGAACTTGGATTGGAGTATCAAATGGGGAACAGAGCGGTTAGCTTCTGTTGATGGGTCTACTGGCCTCCATGTTGAAACAATAATGGCAAATGAAAACAAATGACACTATTGACTGACATGTCTGTTGATATTTTTAAGCTGCATTCAACCTGTATAGGCCTAAACTTTGCTGTGTGTGTCTCTTATGCAGTTCTGGAACCAGAAGCCATGGAGCCAGCAGTATCAGCCCGGTTATTACTAAGAGACTCTGTACTAAAGGACTGGTGGCCAACACTGAGATCCACCGCTAGCCACGGAACATCCCTCCGCCCCGCTTTTTTTGTTTGTTTGCTTTTTTCTAGAACCCACTTTAAAAATGAAACCCTACCGACCCACAACGATGACTTAAGCGATATGGAGCAGTAACATTCCACATCAGAGAGGAGACGAGGCCACGCGAGTCTCTTTGAAGCTTATGTATACATGTACAACGTGGGTTCAGTCTCATTGAATTTTATTTTTATTTTTTTGTTGTACATTTTATGATCTTTTTCCACCACTTTTAAAATCACATGCTTTTAAAAGAAATCTCATGTTTGGAATATCAGGAACCAGAAACATTTTGCCAGCCTGGCAGATGTTAGGAAAGTTTTTCAGGGTTGTGCATTTTATCTGTGCTGTGGTTATTTTTTCTTTTTATATTACAAATTGTAAATATTTGTTTTTGCTTAGTTTTTGTTTGTATGAGAAGTTTAAGAAACACAGTAATGATTAAAAGGAACCATGACTTCTTAACCAGAAGCACGGTAGCTGATCTAGTATTGTTAGATTGTACATGTAGTCCACTGTCAACAAATAGTTGAATTGAAGCAGCAGATGAATTTAAGCAAGTATTTGGTTTTTGTCTTTTGTTCCCACTATTAAGCCTGTAACCTAAACTCCATAGACTTACAATAAACGACTCGTTGGCTTTTTTACATCTCTTACTGGCTTATGACTTTTGATTCAGTTCAAAGGTGCGTAAAGGACCTTTGAATGGGCTATGGCCTAGTTTGCTACTTCAAACAATAAGGACACCAGCCCCTCTTGGCCCACAGTTGACACCTCATTATTAAAGTACTCCCTTCATGTATTTGTCTTTGATGCACCACTTCAGGTATCTATAGGTATTCTAATGCATATCGCTTTGAGAAAGTATTTTGGCCAAGCCATTTTTTAAGGATATGAGTAAGCCATTTTAGTACTGCATTAAGCCTTTACTTTGTTAAATAATGCTTTTAATTTATATTTCTTAAAATTAGAACTGACTACGCTTGATTCTCAGGTGTATGTTGGAGAAAATGTGGTTCCTAGTTTGAGTATCTTGTCTATGAAAGGTTCCTTAAGTCTAGTAGGATTCTGAAAAACTAGGATTGATTGGTGCAATGAATCAAGAAAAAAAAATTAGACAAGCTACACAATAGCATTTTACAGTGTTGCATGTATATTTTCTATGTTTTTATATAGCCAGGATTTTTTTTTTTTAATGAACAAAGTTCTGAGACTAGTTTAGCACAAAGGGACTGTGGTTCAAGTCTGGTTTGGGGCTGGGTGGCAGTAAGAATTCACAGTGGCTCATTTTCACCAGCAAACAAAAGGGCTACACAATGTCACATGTTCACAATCAGCACCACTTAAATCTTGCAAAACCTTTGGGACCGACAAGAAAGAAGCCAGAAAGAAGTACAGTTTTCAACTTAAATAGACTGAGTACCTATTGGTGACTGTGGCCCTGCAATAATAGCAGCTCCTCTTTACAGCTCATGATGTGTCACACCACATTATTCTGGCAGAGGACACCCACCTTCTACAGCTTGTGTTGCAGTGCTAGAAAACAATCGGGCCTCTACTATGTACAACCAGAACTTCTGTTAGATCAGGCAAAAGATGGTGTTTTGTGTGTCCTTTTTTACCTGTCCATGTTGATATTTAATGAACATGTATATAGTTCACTATTTCGACCATGCATGAATGTTCATTAACTGACTTCAGGTAATGCTGTGTTGTGATTATGAAAGTGTTAGTTTGCCCGACTACTGGTATGTGATGAACTGTCAATATATTTAAACTTTTGGAGAGTTTCTGCCCTCCCATTTTATTGTACTGGATGCATAAACATAGGAGTTTGCAAGTATTAAGTTTGCAGTATAATCTATAATAATACAGACACACTATATTTCTATCGCTTTATGTTGCAGGTTGTATATCAAGTGTTTCATTAAACCAACAGCGCAAAGGCTTTGAGACTTTCTGAGATTTGTTGTCTTTTCTATCTGACAATTTTTTGATATTTGTGTTCAGACTTTGGATTTTTTATTTTATTTAAACTCTATTAAAGTAAAAGAAGCTGATACACAATTGCCTGGTGGTTTGTTATATTTCTAAATATTGTTAAACAGAATCACTCTGCTTAAATATCAAACAGCAGTAAATGATTTCTTTCTGTGACCTTGTTGACATTCAGTTTTCTTTACAGTACCTCCTGAGTGTCCTCTATTCACATGCTTCCTGTTGCTGGAAGTCTCTGGTGGGAATCCACTTCCCCTCCAGACAGACAGCTTGACTTTGGCTAGCCTGCATGTTTACCTCCATCAGCAGCATATTAGTGAATGACAAGACCCCCCACACGGACAGCAAACAGGGCACTAGGTATTGGCCCTGATTCCCAATGTTTGGCCAGGTCTATCTGCTAAGCCTGATGCAAATAGATGAAGACCTGTTCTAGGTTAATGTGGATTGACTTCATGTTTCTCTGCATGTGGCCGTGTAGCTTCATCCCACTGTAAATATGCCAATACACACAGCGGGCTGGTTACAAGTATGTTTACCCCATCATTGTTAATGACAATCTAACAAGTGTCATAAGTCATTAGGCAAATTATTTGCTCTGCATTACAATTTACAAATAGACCAAGCTACGCAGCTGTATGTAACTTCATGTGAATTACAAGGAAAATCAGAAGCTGTAAATGAAACAAAATATTTTATTTTCCAAACATAAAATATGTCACTCATCCATATTATGTACAACTTGAACATATAACACATCTGAGATCAAATCAGACAGTATTTGAACAGTATGTGATTCAATACAACTCATCAAATTGCAAAAAAGATATCAAAATTCATTATTTACAAACAAAGTGCTTGTGGAAACATATAGAGTTCGTTTTTGGCAGCAGGGCTGACATGCCTGTTGTCTTTAAAACTCCCCCAGAATGCCCATTTAAATAGAAAGTACTAGAAGTGTTGTTTTAAATACATAGCCTAACGAAGAGTCACTATAATATCCTTATAACATTCCTATAGAGACTGATAGTTTTCTGTGGTATTTGTGTAGCATCTTTCCGTTATTATAGGATTATTATGGTTGTTTTTCGTGACTTCATACTATGGAAACGTTGTCCATGGTACACGCGCACCTCTCTACAATCATATTGGGGAATTCTGCAACTTCTATTTCTGTGTACTCTCCCTTCTTGACCAGGTACATGATGGGTAAAGGGGCACTTTCAGCGACGGTACACCTCCTCTCCCCGTAACCGTAGTTGCGCCTGGGCTGCTTGCATCCTCCGGTGCATCTGTAGGCCTGGTATCCTGCTGGTTCAATGATCCAGTACTGCGTCCAAGTGAGCGCGCGGAAATTGATGAAGTACTGCTCTCTGCAGCATGTGTCCTTGTTTTGATTCACCTCACAGTCGCCACGAGAACTGCGGAAGAAAGGCAAAAAGACTGTTAGTTGACTGTGAGCTGTCTCATCGTTGGTGTCATTTGGTAAGATGTCCAAATGTTGGTTATTTTTAGCATTATGGAGAGCAACGATCACTAAAATAAATGGTCAGAAATCTATTTAGAAGTCATATCTAAAAATAAAATCATATCAGGGGAGCATTCAGGACCAAGCCGTCACCTCAGAAATGTAGAATAAAAAAAATGAGCGGGTGTGGAAGTTTTGGTGACAAGCGACTTCACCATACCTTGCGGTTAGAGAAGTGACACTGCTCACAGGCAGGCAGATAATTAATGCAAATGGAGAAGAAAAGGATATGGGCTAATTGTCACTCTAATACAATATCCTGAATATCAAAGCGCGCGCTCTTACCCGTACTCTTCGAGGTTAAGTGTGTAGAGGATGAGCTCGGGCTTTCCCAAGGTGTTATCGGTCTGGTCCTGGGTGGTAAAGTGAACACTCTTGGCCATCTCTGCCGCGTAGCTGCCAGGTCTCTCGCCCTCGATCCACACCTCCAGGTGCATAGGTGTCTTCTGCTGGGTCTTGGACCAATAGTGCACCGCCTGGGTCACATCAAAGCTCTTCCAGCCGGTCTCGTGAATGGGAATCAACCTAACACGCGAACACAGAGGGAGAGCGTGGCGGTTAATTTCAAAAAATATTTTAAGCAGGATGATAAAAGTTCTGGTCCTCGGAACCGTTGTAAACTTCCCAGTTAAACCCGTGACCGCTTAACATTGACACGAAATCACTACACGTGACGGTGCTTATCAACCACGCAACTGTTCCAATATTGCTAGTCTCTCTTACCGTGAGTCAACCAGCGATGTCCTGTTGGACCCGTTGGGCAGCACCTCCACCCAGTAGATGCTGACTCTGGCGTTGTTGACGGGCCGGTGGCTCTTCCTCTCCGCCATGGAGCGCTTGTGGTAGGGAGCCCTCTTGTACAGCTTCAGTTCTGCCATGGTCACCTCGCTGTTCTCCGGGATCCTCGCCTCCATGTCGAACACCATGCGTTGTCGAGTGGTGTCAGAGTACACATACTCCCCAGATATATCTAAAAACACAGGATATTTTAAGCGATTAGGTGACTTTCGTCTCAGTGACTGGCAAATCCTTTTGGATAAAAGTTATGGGGCGGTGCGTAAACGGTCTTTGCGCACCAAGTGTCACAATTACGCATGGAAATAATTGCGTATTTAATTTCAGTGTCAAATACCCTACATGTAAATTCCAAACAGTTTCACCTAATATTTTTCAAATACTGATAAAGGTTATTACCTGCATTGCCGGGGATCCCCCTCAGAATGCCCGCCAGGCTGGGCAGGGATCTGCGTTTCCTGCCGTGGTGCAGTTTCAGCATGGACATGTACTTATTTTTGATATGCGCCGGAATAACCAAATTCTCCAAATCCCTTTTGTGGATCTTGGGAACTTCGTCCAAGCCCAGTTTCTGCAGTAGCGCGTCCTTCATATCCTGGTGCGTAAAAGCCTTAGTGAGGGCAAGGAAAGTGGCGCAAAGGACACAAGCGCGGAGGAAATCCATCAGTAAAACTTCAGTGGTCCAGCAATTAGCAGTACAGTAGCAGTCTGTTGTCCTGAGAAAGCCGGTGGCCCTCTGACACTCGAGTGGCCCTTATATGCTCGTGGCCCTCCCAGTCGTTCGCACTTTGTCGATGGGGGTGGGGACCGTTATCAGAACAAAGGTGCGACAATAAAGCCCCGTCCTAAACAGGATATCTAAGTGGCCATACTTCAAACAGCAACGAGAGACTCAAGTGCCATCCGTTTTGTGTAGGTGTAATTTCACTAGTTCCACTAAAACTAGACTTATATTGGTGGCCTGTGTTGCATTTAATGTCAAAACGACATGTGAAATCTGAAACAATAAGGGGATATAACATTTTCTTTATGGAGTAATTAGAATAGAGTATTGAAGACGATACATCAAGCAATCACAACAAGACAACATATTGAGAATATTACAACAGATAAATAAATAAAGATAAAGCATCTTTATAGACAGATTTACAGGTTATGTCACACAAATATGTCACAGACCTGTGTGGGTGCTGATTTAGCTCTTATAGTAGGGTTAGACTGATATATTGTTTTGCCAATATATAGGGCAGATATTGGCCCTTTATTAACGATTGAATATCAGCCAGTCGGTGTCATCCTTATCCCATATGATAGAGGTCCCTCCCTGACCACAGCTACACATGCAGTCAAATTAGATTTTCTTTGCACATTTAATTATTCATTTATTTGTTCATTTATGTTTCTTGTAAATAAATTCTTCATTTAAAGGTCCAATGTATCCCAGAGGTCCCCTTTTATTGAATAGGTGTGGTGGAGAGGTTTAGGGTCACATGATGGTCTAAGTTTTTTGGCGTGAAAATGATCAAACTGACCAACGATAATGAATATCAACTATCAGAGACTTCAGTGTAAAAATATCAGTATCGGTATCAGCCTTCAAAAACCCATATTGGTGGAACATTAATTAGTAAAGTTATAATAACAATGGAAGTTGAAACTACATATGGCTTTGTGTGACTCGGGCCCACTAAAGTGGCACCTAAATAGTTTTTCATTGATGTAAGTTGTGAGCAACCAAAACCTTTACTCCACACTTTTTGAACAGCCTGCCGGGGTTTTTTCTCATTCTCATTTCTCCAGAACAAAATGCTTTCCCCATCGTGTGTGCTCTACTCCTACAGATGTGCCCCAGACAGACATCTCTTGACCCCGTGAGCCTGAAGTGCCCCCTCTTCAGCAGCACCCTTGTCTACACACACCCCACACTCTGATGTGTACATTCCACCGGACGATGTCAGGCCAGGGCAGTCTGGCAACAGTCTGTCACACAGCGGCCTTATTTCTGTCACAGGCTCGATGTGTCTGGCAAGCTAAGGAAGTCATTTTAGCTGGTCGCGGTGGACTGAGATAAGGAGGCCCATAGCATTCTATGAAAACCAGCAGGTCAGCCGGTCAGAGTTCATCTCAGAACAAGTGCGGGGAGAAAGGAGCGATGCAGGGGTGGGAGGTAGAGGGAGAGAGAGAGGGGGGGGTGTAGAATTAGATGTTTATTCCAAGCCCCGTCACCCATTCTTTGCCCTCTTCAACAGATTAAAATTATTAGCCAAACAGACAGTTAATCCAGGGGCTGGGGGGCCGGCGTGAATGTGGATTGGGGCAGGCTCTTCACAAGTTGGTGATTATCTGATTCCATTGCGAGGATTTGCCTTGCCTTTTTTGTCACACAAACATTAGAAGAGGGTCCTCTCACTGGCTGCCCAGAAGGCCCTGTCCTGCAGTTGTGTATTGGGCTCTGTTTGCTTAGAGATGTCAGACAGACTGAAGGGGGACACAGGAAGAGCAAATGACAGATGACTGCCAGGAGGGGAACATCTATAGCCACACACTTCACTTAGTCCCTGGATCTAAGTAACAAACACATTTTAACTGAAATCTAAATTAGTAGTGTAGCCCTGATATATGTCATGTCTAGGCTTATAGCATTATTAGTATAGATTTATAATAACATGCTTATTGTACATTTACAGTACATTATGCTGTTGTATTTTGTGTTTTAGCCTAATGTTTTACAGTTGTATTACAAAACACTAGGAAAACCTGAAACTATGAATCTATGTTTACATTTATAAACAATGCAATATGCAATGGAACAGGAACATTCAGGGATTATGGTGTACATGTGTTGTATATTCATTTTTTATTCTGCTGGAGTTTCATTTCAAAATGAGATATCTGTCAATTCTCAAAAATGATTGCTTGAATGTAAAGCATATTAAGGCTTACTATTTAAGTTATGAGTCATTTTAAGACCTTTGTTTACAAAATAGTTCTGTTTATGAGGATAGATTCATCTGTGTTTATTGACAAATGAAATTAAGATATTTTTTCCCAAAATCTATACACAATGAACGGAGCATTTTGGAATCATTTGTACACTACTGTACAATGCAGAGACGTCTCCCTCAAAGCCTTGACTTGCACTTAAATGAATCCCACAGGCAAGGTAATAATTGGGCAATCAGATTGTCTGATGTAAGAATCATCATTGTAGACATGTAAATTCAGACCAAATCCATTGTCCAGTCCAGCCAAAGGCCAGTCTAAGTGCCTTCTCTTCAGTCTGTGTGCTGTTAAGAGCCTAAAATACACAAGGAATGCTCTCCCTCACATTACAACCCCTAATTCGGTAAATTAAGATGCCCTTTGTGTGATATTTCTCAGTCTTTCTTCCTTCCCATGCCAATCAAAGACAAGTTCCCTAGTTCAAAGCTACATCTGATGTCCCTAGGTGCCATTTCTTTTCAATCAAAGGCCAACAAGCTCCTACAATCAACAACACAGGTGTTAATTAACATCCAGACATTTGCATTCAAAAGCAGTCCAATTTATAGGTCATTCCCTTCCATTTGTGAAACATGAAATCCCCTTGCTCACAAACATAAAAAGTGCCATTGTGGAAGGTCTAGTATAAGGTTACAATCCTTGTATAAGGTAACAATCTGTTCTCAAGACAATGTTAAATATCAGTGAAGAAGAGGCCATAAGAATTTGGGCTGTTTTGCATGTGGTTTGCACATTTCAGCAAAGCAGGCATCTTGGTTTGAGTCTCTCACTAGAAACAAAGTGGAGCTGCTCAAAAGTCAATATTGAAATTGTGTTGGTGGTCAGGGCAAATTCCTAATTATTTACATGTCACTAGCTTCCTGATTATGCCAGATCGTACTGTAGCCTGCTTTATCTGAACATCAAATATTTGGGGAATTGAAATGCTCTAGTTTGCACCTTAATAGCCGATGCAAACCCATGCAGTTGCAGACGTCAAGACACACTCAAGAGTCTGGATCAATCTATGAGCGGGCTGCCAATCATCATTGATCTAGTCTGAGGCGCATCAGACAGCGAGGAAAGCGCTAGACATGTGCAAGGACATTATAATTATTGCTCTCGACAAACTACAGGTCAGTCTAATTGCATTTCAAACAATTAATGGCGAAACAATCAAGGCAGAGGCGGAGATTTTAATCCCTGTATAGACTTCACGAAATAGGATCAGACATTTACTAGACTGATTAGATAGGACTAACATTAAATATTTTCGTTAACTTTTAATTAATCGACGGAGGGGAGGCTTCAAGTGTGTAGGCTATTTTTGTTGCATGGCGGAAGAAAACGACTAAGACCTATATTTAAAAAATAGAGGTAACCCCCATACAGCACAGCTACCTATCGTTGATGATGTTTTCTGTGGCTATATTTCACTAAATAATATCGGGACCATTTATATATAAAAGGTAGATCTTGGCGAGGTGAACGAAAACCTGACCAGAATATCATTAAACATAACATAGTCATAAAAAATAGAAAACTACAGCACTGACCTACAAACCCCACCAGTCAACAGTTGTTGGAAGGCAAGTTATACAGCAGAGGGCGCTACGGTGACGCAGCAAGTGGCCAGAGGCTGCAACAAGTTGACTGCAGCACCATGCACAATGACACACACACACAGAGAGAGAGAGAGAGAGAGAGAGAGAGAGAGAGAGAGAGAGAGAGAGAGAGAGAAAGAGAGCGAGAGAGAGAGACGTGTTCTTAATTTTGGAATTGTATATGTTTTTATAGATATTGATGATCATGTACTATTGCATAGGACGTTTGTTTCCAAACCAAATAATCATTCATCTCAGTATGGCTTAAAAGCAGAAAGCATAGACTGCTATTTGTTGATTTTGAAAATGTACATTTTGTATGGTTTGTTTCTGGTAAAAACAACAGTTCTGTCAGCTTAGATTAGTTTAAGTCACCTTCAAAATATATTATATTGGACTCATCACAAGGCCCGAGTTGAACTGTATGTTCTTATTTTATCACAGTGGCTGTGCTGCTTTGTATCTTCTTCTCTCTTTCATGGAAAATGATTGCAGCAATAATCAGTTTGAGTGTGTCAGAATTGTATTTTTGATCTTAGCCTATGCTGGTCTGAGGCCCTGTGCATGGGCGTGCACACACACACACACACACACACACACACACACACACACACACACAGTAGGTTCCCCTATCCACCTCTCCTCCTCCCCCTCCCCCAATTTTCAACCCCTTTGTAGGGCATAAATTATTTATAGATATACTTTGAGCAACTATAAGCATCTCACTTCAAAAGGATAGGACATACCCAAATAAAAAAAGATAGATAGAAGGCAAGTTTATCTACTCACGATAGCTTCATGGCCTTTATATGGTTGCTCTTTTAACACCATAGATGAGCAGCTAATGCTAATGATAGATGAGCAGCTAATGCAATAAAGTATCTATCTATTATATTATATTCTTTTTATTACTGCCGACGGCTTTTGGGACTGCAGGCAAGCCACGTCAAAGCCATGAAGCCTGTCCAGTCATATTTGTCATTGATCAGTTCAGTGAACAGTTTTACTTCAGACCTTGATGTACAATGTACAGCAATTTCATGTATACTATGAATTTGTATTATTAAGATTAATGACAGTTAGACTGTCATTAATCTTAATAATACAAACGTTCAGTTTAACTTTTTAGAGTCTAAAAAGTTAAACTGAACGTAGGTGGTTTGACCCTTGATTCCATCCCTGGATGCAATGGGTATTATACTGTATAAACAAACAATTTTCATGTGTTAGGTGTCTGACCTACCCTGCCATAAAAGGTTGGAAACTCCTGGCCTAGGACTCTAGCCCACAAACTAATATATTGCAATAACCATATAATACAACACATGTAGGCAAACTATCTACCATTACGTGCTGAAATCTCCAATGTTGGCAAAACTAAGTGTGGTCCTCCACAAGACCGATCAGATCTCAGCACAGCATTTACTGAGGCAGGAATGTTTGGAGCCAATTAAAGGGCCAGTCGTTGTTGTTCATTGTAAAATGTGTCATTCCATTCCGCACCACACCACCACCAGACTGACAGCCCGCAGTTTCCATTCACAATATTGACAGTCCTGTCCTCTACCCCCACCCCACTACCTCCCTCCAAACAGCAGATGCTGTGACGGCAGTGTGTGACGGACGCCATGATGATGATCTGGGCTTTTGCCTGCAGCAGCTACCAGAAATAATATAGCTCGAGAAGATTGGCTATTAGCTGTAAACCAATGACGGGTTACACCATCACACAGCAAAGATGGCGGATTAAACTGTTCCACTTCCATGGATTCTCGTGCGCATGTGCGAAAGTTGAAACCTCGCCATAAAATATCGACATTTTCTTTGAAAATGCTTCACACAATGGGCTCAAACCGCCACGCACTGCAGAGAATAAATCTGTTGATTTTGGAAAATGTGGCACAATTATCAATATATATATGTATTTATGTATTCGATGTGTAATTATCATCCTGAAGCAAACGTCTATTAGTAGCTCATTCATATTTTACAGCTGAGCACTACTTCCCCGTGACTTTCCCATGATCCAGTGCACGAGTGCGCGGACAATTTTCCGAAATGCCTATCCAACGACGTTAGGGGTAAAGCTATCTTTTTGATTATCTTTCTTTTTAGGTTCTTTGGTAACAAGCTGCTGTAGCTTGACTGTGCAAAGACGGCAAGAAGCGACCGGCGGGGGAGGCAAAGGAAAGGGGGAATTTAGGCTGTGTCCCGTATTTGGAATAAGCAAGGCAAGACTAAACTACAGCTTTCTTCTTGACGTGAAACGAGCTGCTCTGTACCCTTGAAAGGACCCGCATATTTGACTGCTACGGGCAATGGGACCTCTACTCTAACCGACGTTTTAAACTGTGAAGAAACTAACAGACGTTTGGACGTTTCTGGACGAAGAATGGGATTTAAAGGACATATCTGCCAGCACTGAGTTGTAAAAACAAGAGGATATTTTCCAATTGGATAAAAAAATTAACCCTTTTGTCGAAAGTGGGCCGAAAATCCTATTAAGCCGTGTTAAAATTGAACTTAATATAGTCAACTCTTGGGAAAAGGGGGGGAATGTTGGCAGTTATGAAAGGAGAGGAGTAACGTTAACGTTAGCTCGCTGGCTAGCTAACCAGCTAACCTAGCAGCCTGCTAACTAAGCCTCTGTCGCCCTTCCATTCCTAGAGCAGAGGAGGGGCGCTGGGGCTTTGTAGCATTGCAGATCTGCCTTGCATTTTTGGTTGCTGCAGGAATGGAGAATCCAAAATATCTACCATAACTCAGGGAGATCAGTTTAACTGCGTTGACGCGGCGTTACGTTTTACTTCTGAGAAGATCCGAAAACAAGAGCCCTGAAAAGAAGGAAATAACTGCCAGCTAACGTTAGGGTTTCATCAAAATCTACCGGCCCGGACTGGGTCTATGATTGTGAGTTCTTCTTCTATGTGTCTTGTAGGAATAGGTCTGATAAAATGAGGAAATACCGCACGTCTTATCCGCCTCCCAGATTCTGGATAGCGGGAGGGAGGTCATGAATAGATCTGTTTTAACCTGGAATTAGCCTCTTCCTGCCCTCAAAGCAAAGTTTTTTATTCAAGGTGAGATAACTTCTTATAGGCCCTCTTCGTTACTAGGCCGAGGGGGTATTTGATTGTTCATTCCCTACACAGTTCCCCCCCATCATCACTTAAAAACCAACAGCCGGAATCATGTCGGGAGAAGTGCGTTTGAAGAAACTGGAAAAGCTGATCCTGGACGGGCCAGCTCAGTCTAATGGCCAATGCCTTAGTGTGGAGACGCTGTTGGATATCCTTATCTGCCTTCACGATGAGTGCAACAACTCCCCGCTCAGAAGAGAGAAAAATATCTTGGAGTTTTTGGATTGGGGTAAGATTTTCCTCTATTTTCCTTTATATTCAGCCTCCTTTCTTGGGTAAGATGATAGGCTAATGTTAGTGGTGCAGTGGCCCTCCCTTTCCCATCACATTCCTTTTATAGTAGTAGTGGGGCTCAGTTGGCCTGCTCTCTCAGGCTAGCCCTCCCTAAAAGCAAGGCCACTTTAGTTCAATTTAGTTTTCATAGCCATGTTTGCATGCTTGCCTTTTTATGGGAGTGTGAGAGCTTTTCGGATAACTTTCTACCTGGCTTATTTTTCATTTTCTTAACAACATGACTTTGTTGCAACAAATGTGACAAAAGAATGGTGTTGTGTTGCCATTTGCTGCATAGACATAGCAGTAGCACACCCTGAATGTTTGGGTAAGGAGTTTGAAGTTTGCAACTTTCCCACTCCCCTGGTGAAAGCAAGTTAAAAACACACAGGAGGCAGGAGGACCACACACAAACAACTCAAACATTTGTGGAAAAGAACTGTGTGTGTGTGTGTGTGTGTGTGTGTGTGTGTGTGTGTGTGTGTGTGTGTGTGTGTGTGTGTGTGTGTGTGTGTGTGTGTGTGTGTGTGTGTGTGTGTGTGTGTGTGTAGGGTGTGTGTGTGTGTGTAGGTGTAGTGACTTCAGGGGTTTGGTTTGTGCATGAACATGGAATGTGAACAACTCACCTTTTTATCTGGCGGTGAGGCCCAGCTAGTTGCCGGAGCATGCCTGCCTGGCCTGCTTGTCTTTTAAAGCCTTGACACACGGGCAGCAGTTTGCGGCAATGAAGGCAGGACCAAATTATTGCTCTGAGAAACAGGATTGGCAATTGGGGACAAATTAATAACATAGTCGGCTATAAGAAGCAAGAATATACTGGAAAGAAATAGTTTGTCATAATTGTTGGCACAATTTTCAATCAGGCCTTTAGGAGAGGTGCCCCTGCTTGTGTGCCAAATGGTGACTTCATTCTGACATTTCCCTGTGTTGACACAAGACACTCACTGACTGACACAACACTCACATTCGTATGTATCCTAGCTGGTGTAGATGTGCAGCAGTCCCACTTTTTACATGCTTGTTGCATTGCTTCCTGCAATTTTGCTCCACTCCAGAGAGGAATTCTTTTTTTCTTTTTTTTTTTTGGGGGGCATTTTTTATTTTTTATTTTGACAATATACAGTGGAGAGGGACAGGAAAAATTGTGTGAGAGAGAAGGGATGATGTGTGACAAAGGTCCCAGGCCGGATTTTACCCACCTGGACGCCCCAGAGAGGAATTGTTTGACAATCCTGCAATACTGACACAGGATTGATGCAGACCGTGGGGAGTTCTATAATCGCTACCAGTGTACTAACGAGTCACAGGGTTTTCCCCAGAATTTCATGGAGCTGGAATGCTGTAAACTATATTCAAAGATTCTTATACTGAGGGGATGAATTGTGGATTGACTAATTAGTAATTTCACAGGGTGGTGCTGTAAAACGTCACACATGTGTTTGGTAAAAGGCATGTACATACTTGAGTTGGTTGTCAAAAACAAACATTTAAGTGTGGATCACTGACTGCCAGAGTAGCAGTAGCAGATGATACTGAAGAATAGATTTCCATCTTTTAGATTGGAATTGGAATGCCTTTCAAGTGAAATGAGACTTGGTGTGGTTTTAGTGTTATGATAACGCAGGCCCAACAGGATCACAATCCACACCGTTTAGTGATGTAGCCATCAATAAAAATATGGTATAATTGAGGTCAAGTCTTGTCTTGTCTTTTTAAGCTTTTGGAGTCCCACCACTCCCATGTTTTTCAGGTATTTTTTGTGGAAGAGTTTGTAGTTCTTGTTAGAGCACCCAGCTAGAAGGTCATACAAAGAGGCACACCTGCTATATGTTCAACACCTTTTGTAATATTACTAGCTAAATGTTTGCTTAAAAGATGTGATACAATGTCATTATGGCCCTCAAAGAACATGTGACAGATTGCAGCTTGCTTTTAAAAAGAGATCGGATTAGAAAGTCAGACTCAGCGCGGCATAGTCCTACATCCAGAAAGAACGTTCAAGATGGGTCTCATGAAACATAAGATCACTCCAGCTTGCTCTGAGTGATCTCCCTTTGTCAGTCGCTCTCAGTGGCCATGCCCCCACCACCGCGCATCATCATACCTTTGTCACCGGGCCTATATATCTTTTTGATAAAGAGGTACGGCTCCAGTGACACAGGTTGAGTGATGTTTCTTTTTTTTCTGAGAATGTATTTGAGCCACAGAAGAAGACAAACATTTGTATTGGGTTTGCTTTTCTTCTTGTTTGGTGACCTCATTTCAGTTGAAATAGAGACCCCTCCATGACCTGCAGCCATAGGGGAAATGAACAGGGGACAGTACACTGTATCCTGATTCCTCTCATACACCATAGAAGTTAGTGTACCATATTCACTAGTTCAGGCCTACTCCTATATTCTCTTATTTGTAGCCACCGGTCATCCTGTGAAATTATGGCTAAGCGCACCATAACACAGATTGTACTGCATGATTATGGTGCTAAAAGGAAAATACGATATTTTGTTAGACATTGTTATCATGATGATTAATCACTATTATTGGTCCTGATGATTTGGGCAGAAAAATAATTTTATTGCACTTCTTATCTTATCTTATATTAACATCTACAGTGGGTATTGTAAATGAAAGGTTTTAATATTGCTGAATTCTACAACTGCTAAACTAGTGTTGGTATGCAACTAAATACATTTGATTGTGCAGCCCTAAATGGAGACTTTGGAGAGAAAACATTGAGGTTCATCCTCGTTCTACCAAGAATATGACTTGCTAAATAGATGAATTACTCTTGTTTTTTCATTGAGCTAGCACTTCTCAGTCAGGAGATGAATAATGAATGACTGACAATCTTGCATTGGTCCAGGGCTCAGTTTCTCAAAGGCATGGCCTATCTCTGTCTTTCATGTGGGATAGCATTAATATTATTATATGCACCAAATATCAAGTTGAATTCCTGGTAAACTTCTAATTCTAATATGACTACTAGTTTCATCTGTTTAACACAAATATTTTGTCCAACATGATGTGTCTTTAATTTTTCTAAAAAAGAATGTTTTTTGGGTCACTCACATTTGTTTTTAACAGATTTCCTGTTTTCCTGCTTTAGCCCTATTATTTCCTGCTTTTTGTTTTGTCCTTACTCCCATTCCCTGTTTTGGGAAACGGATCGCAGGGTGGTTGAATGAAAATGGGCAGCCATGCCAGCCCACAATCAGCAAACACTGGTGAGGCAGGCTGACCTTTTCTCAATCTAGTCTGAATGCTGCAGTGGCCAGCTGTTCAGCTGCAGCTGATGTGTGCTCCACCCTGCAAAGCTTTCATTGGCAGCATGCCACACACACACACACACACACACACACACACACACACACACACACACACACACACACACACAAACACACAAACAAAAGTAAGCGTGTACCCCCCCCCCCCCCACACACTTGTATGTATACCTGCAAGCATTTATACACATACACACACACACCCAGTACTGTATGCATTATACGCACAATAAACATAATATGCACAATCTTTTATGACAAGTTCATTATTGTGGTTTTGCCTAACTTGGCTATCTATTTGTGCACAGACTTGAGTCCCTCCCTGTTGCCCAGCCTGTGCCACACTACACATCGATCAGTCTTTCCTATTATTGAATAGACAAGAAGAGCTGCCACCCCCACTAAAATAATTTAATTTGTGTTGGATTCAAAAGAGAAGGCAGTAGTAAACTAATTTACTAATTTAAGCTAACTGATTGCTAGCTGCATTGCCAATTAGGGCTGCAGCAGTAAGGGGAACTACAGTAACGTGAGCAATCATGCACAGAGGTTTGACCAGCCCATTGCCAAATCCAGGTGCGGATGGGCCAGGCAGTAAATGTCTTGTATTTTCACCAGCCCATGGTGAGTAATAAAGACAAAGTGGGGAGTTGATCGTGAAGCAACACCCCTGCATGTTTGGGTCACTAGGACTGAACAGATACTAATCTTGTTAATATCTGGCCAATATTCTCCAAACTTTTTGTATTGGCTAAGTCTCCTCATTAGCTCTTACCCACTGTTACTATCTGTTCTTTTAGATTGTAATACATCCATGAAGAAATTAAGTAATTGAAATGATGGTTGATATTGAAACAAAGACATGTGTTGCTCAAATGGATAGAAATCAACCATCAGAGGATGTTGTTGCAATTTATTTAAACCTAAGTTTGAGTGATGCAGGGAAATTCCCTGCTATCACAAGAGTTTACATAACCTCCATAACGTAATCGTCAATATCGGTATCAGACCTGAAGATCCTGTATGGGTCGGGCACTAGTCAGGACATCCTTGTTACCAATCTGGTTGTTCTACCATTTCCTGTCTGGCTGTCGGGTGGATCTGCTGGGCACGGCGAACAGGAAGGAACTGCAAGGACTCACTGAGCTGCTCAGGACCCAACGGGTACATGATGTCATACCAGGAAGGGGGACAGCTGTAGTGTATTGTGTCATTGTGTACTTGGTGGCTGACTCCTGTGCAACTGATTTGGGGAGTTTGGTGTTGTAGGGGAGGTGGAAGGTCATTTGCTCGCTTATTTCCTTTTGTTGATACATTTCTTACACTAGCTCACACACTGTTCGTTCACTTGCACACTCATATGCTCTTTCACCCACACAGAGCTTTTTCCATTGTCCCAAATGGGCTCGCAAACAGCCAGACATAGCAGAGGGGCCCATAGGCCTCCTTTCCTTTCCTGCTGTCTATGCTGCCTGCTACTCCACACCAGACAGTGTTGTGTCCCAAATGGAACAGACTCATGTTTTATTATACTCTTGTCTTCTACATTTTATTTACTCTTTAAATTACCCAGTAGTGGATCCCAAACCTCCCAAAGGAAGAGACAATATAGATCATTCATTTATAGGAGGCAATGCTAGTATCGTCCTTAAAGGGACATGGCACATGAGTAATGTTTTGCATGAATTCAGTTTGGCAATATTTTTTACAAAGATATAATCAGAAATTCTGCATGGCATTCCCAGAGTTTGGATAATTTGCATATTCCTTTAGGTGGTCAGAAAAACACTCTCTGGGAAATTCATAGGCAGGGAAAAGCCTGCTAATTGTGTTGTGTCATCAGAAAGTGGCAGGGGGAGGATTTGCTTCCTTGCTCTGCCTCCCAGAGGACACAGTGTAGCTCAGGTTAGCAAGCCTCTTAGGACCCTAGAGATCTGCCTGCAAATGGTCTTTCCTCTCCCTTCCCCTTCCTCTTCTTCTCTTAACGTTATCTTTTCTCTACATTCTCTTGTCATTCTTTTCTCTTTACCTTCACCTTCCCATCTAATTTTCTTCTTCGTCTCTCATTTCTTTGCTCTCTCCTTTTCCCCCTGGTTTTCCTATGAGCTCTGTCTGGATGACCTCTCTGCTCAACTGTTGGTCCATCACTACACCCGCTGTTCAAAGAGCAATTGAAAATGAATACTGATAAGTTGGCAGTCTTTTGGCTTATCGTTATGTTCTTATTCCTGTTGTGGCCCTGAAGTACGTTTTGGCATGATGCTTAAGTCATATACGTAGAGATGTGTATATATAAATTGTATCCTCACATCTGGTTGACCAAGGAATCATCACATCACTTTGATCTACTGCACTTCCATCTCAAATCAAATCACATTTATTTGTATAGCCCTTAATCACCGTTACAGTCTCAAAAGGCTTCACAGTTCGTGTGAAAACAACAAATGGTTAGTACACGACATCCCCCAGCCTTGGACCCTCACAGAGGACAAGGAAAAACTCCCACAAAACATTTTAGAAAAAATGGAAGAAAGCTTGGGAGGGGCTTCTCAGAGAGGGATCCCCCTACCAGGACGGTTGGGCGTGCAATAGATGCCGAGTTTGGGCAAGCAGCACATGCACAGTGCATAAAAGTTTATTTGGGTGGGAAATACAGATCTGATGTGGGGCATCACAGCAATTGTTTTCATATTACTATTACTACAACTAGTGTTTTTACTAGTAATATTGGTAGGGGGGCAAACGTTCCAAAAAGGTTATTGATGATCGTCTGGGAAAAGAAAGTGGTTGAACGCATGCCATAAAAAATGTGTTGGTGGAAAAGTGCTACCTGTAATGACTTCAGCCCAGAGGAACAATTAGCAAATCTTCCCTTTCCTCTGCCAGCTATGTCTACACCAATGACACATCACAGACAGAGCAACATTGTTTTCTCAAATCATTTTTCATCTTGTGAAAGGGTGAATTTATGCAAGCTGCTTGTACCCCCCCCCACCTCTCATTTTTCAGCTGAAACAGACCCACTGCCAACTGGCAACGGTGCTTGTTCACATACTTTTGTCTCTTCCCTATGTTCACTGAACAGGGGTTTTGTGTCAGTGAAGGGGAGCACATCCAAACTTTTCCTTGTGAGCAGGGTTTATGTGTCCAGCAAAAAACAAAACAAAACAACAGCAGAAAAATGCATAACAGACATTCCTCTCTTTTTTTTCTATTCATGAAGCTGTTTTCTGATTGTCTAAAATCTGTGTGAAGCAAAAGAAAAAACAAAACAGCAACAACAATAAATGCATAACAGAACCCAACCATTATCTATTGCTAAAAGTATTATGCCAAGGATGTGCCAAGCAAAGAATAAACTGACCAAAAATCATAACATCTCCTCATATAGAGTGCCTTGCAAAAGTATTCAAACCCCTTGACTTTTTGCACATTTTTGCACTTTTTGCACATTTTGTTGCAAAGATAAATGTATGCGGAGGTTTAAAATAACAAAGAAATAAGTTTGCATAAGTATTAAACCCCTTTGCTTCATTCGAGGTAAGTTGCCACACAGATTTGTTCAACATTTCGGATTACCATTACTCAGATGTCATATTTAGATTTAGCAATTCTGAACATTGGTTTCCTTTCAAACTTTTTTGTCTTTCTTGCTAACACAGCTGAGACCAAGCCCCTTCACAATATCTTAATGGGATCTTAATGGGATCTTAGGGTGTAGGGTGGACTCTACATCAGAATACTTAAACGCAGTATGGGATATATGGTTCGTTTATGTCTGACATTGGAGTCCAGGTCCATTGATTTCTGTAGAAAAAATGGACTGGAGAAACCCACTTAATCCACTTCTGTATTTTCAACCATAATGATTGGAAATGGATGATTTGTATTTTCTTTTAAAATTCAAGACCAGGACTGTAATATCATAATTGAACCATATAGCCTATCCCATACTGTGTTTATGTATTCTGATAGAGAGGCCACCCTACACCCTAAGATCCCATTAAGTCCACTTAAGATCTAGTGAAGGGACTATCCAGCTCATAAAGAGGGGATGAAAAAAAGATTGTAAACAAAACAATTTTAAAGACGATGCAAGTGCAGCTTACTTTTAGCTGCCAGGAGCCTTGCCAGGGCACAAGTTCATAAGTAACTGCAGCATGTGATCTTCTCTGGTCTTTGGTTTCTCGTCCTCCAATTCCTTCTTTCCTGCCTCTCTCTATCACAGGATGTTTCCCTGACACACAGGGAGACAGCCAGGGAGTTTGGCACGAAAGCCCATCTGTAATAGTATGGGGAGATGCCAAGAAATCCAATTCACCTCTGCTCTTCTCTGCTGTAGGCTTTATTCTACTTGATGAGCATGCTAGATAACAGGGAGATATTTTGAATTTTGTAATTATTTTTGGAGGACCTAAGTTTTTTTGGACCTACAGTCATTGTGGTTTCTGTGGAGAATCTGTTGCATTCCTGCTGTGTTCTAATCATGTCTGAATGGGCAAGCTTTCAGTTGGGCAAGCTTTTCTTCTGAAGACAGTATGATTTTAGACGGTCATTTCAACCAGCTAATCATCCTAGATCAATGCTTGTATTCTTTTATGTTTTATGCATATAGGCCCTGTTCTCAGCTCTTTGCTGCAGCTTGCGCTCTCTCAGCCTGTACCCATGTCCTGCCTCACATTCACTAGTTACACCACTTACTGCATCATCAACACATTAATTACATATTGATTGACTTATTTTGCATCATACCCCTAGATTGTACTTAATGCTTTAAATGTGTTACCCTCTAATGGAAGTTTATTAATTTCAAATGAGAGAATCATTTGCTTCACTGCTATTCCATTGGAGATGCTTTGTGTTTTGATGCAGGCATTGCATGTGTTGAATATGATAATAAACTTAATATGATAAAAGTATTTCATCAGTTAATCAAAGTTGCAACAAAGCTTGTAATACTTCTTGTCTTAGCCACAAGATCCTTGCATATAGTTTGCAGTCAGCAGCTAGGTTGTCAAATTCAGTGCTGCTGTGTCAGACGACAAGGTCCCTTTTTAATGAAACTGTAAAACATATAGCTACATTTTGTATCTTTTGCCTTTGGAAGACCCCCAGTAGTGCCACAATCCTGCCTAGGGTTTTTGTTGTAGCCTCATGTTTGTTTTTAAACGCTTCTGTGTACTCTTGTGCTCTTTTGAGTTTTCACAAACCCCAACTTAATTTTACCACCCAATTGTCTTAAAAAGCCATGGAATACTCCAAAACTCTGGATGTTGCTGCTTTCTGTCCCTTTGCACATGCCGTAGCCAGTGCACCCCCTGGCTGCTTTGAGCAGAGGGCTCAGCTGTGTGTGTGAAAGTGCTGACTCAGGCCCCAGCCTCTCATAGCTGGGCTGCCTGTGGAATTTGGAGCTGAGGTGCAATGTTAGGGAGAACAGCAGCTGTTTGGATGAGGCCAGGCCCTCTTTGTCCACTGACACCACCCGCCTCTTTCTATCTGTCTCTCTATCCACTCTTGCTCTTATTCTTTCTGTCTATCTCACTTTCTATCAATCTGCTGTCTCCTTCCTTCTCTCAGTCTTCAATGCTCTTATGCATTCTGTAATGCCTCTTATTGTTTATTTGGTTTGCGTTGGCTTGATAGCCTCCCTTTTCTTCTCTATCTGTCTCTCTCGCTCTCATTAACTCTATTTGCTCTCTCCTCCTCCTCTCCTCTTTCCCCCTCCCCTTCCTGCCTTCCTCGGCTTCTCTGCCCCCTCCCTTGCTCCCACACAGTCTGTTGTATCCCAGCTTTGCCTAGTGACAGCGAAGGGTTGATTTGCGTGTGTGCGCTCGTCTAAGAGAGAGAGTGTACTTTTTGTGCATATGTACAGGTGTGTCTAAGTCTGTGTAGGCAAGTTGTGTGTCAAAGTGTGTAAGGCATGTACCAGGCAGTGCAGTGTGTGTATGTGTGTGGGTGCATGTACTTGTGTGGCATATATGCACTTGTGTGTTTGTATTGAAGAAGCTGTTCAGAAGTTTAGTCAATCACTCCAACCAGCAGTGACCTGACAGCACAGAGCTGAGCTGTATCCCTAATAATGCTTTTTTGCGCACACACACACACACACACACACACACACACACACACACACACACACACACACACACACACACACACACACACACACACACACACACACACACACGTACGTAGATTCAAGCTTTCAAGCTCCTCTATTTCATGCTGTCTTACTTCTAAAAGGAACCTCCTGCCAAATGAAAAGGACAGGTATTTGCCCTTTGAATTTATTCAAGCTAATAAGGACTGTGTAGTTTGTGTAAAATTAGCCCTTAGCAAGAAGACACTTATCTGCGGGAGAGCATCTCTCAGTCGGTAGAGCATGAGACTCTCAGTCTCAGGTTGTGGGTTCGATCACCACATAGTGTCAACTATCGCTTTGGATAAAAGTGTCTGCTAAATGACTGCAATGTAATGTCAGACAGAAAAATCTGGGTGAAGTGAATGTGAAATGCTCTCCCCTCCCTCATCAGCTGTTGTCAAGGTGTTCTTGAGCAAGCCATTTAACTCCCAACTGCTCCAGTGGAGCCGTTCACTGGCTAACTGTGGAAGAATGTAGTTGTACCCGGCAGGTCCAAGAAAAGGGGGAGAGTGGGATAGATGGTACAGAAAATGGGTGAAATAAATCTTGACTTGAACTCCGAACATCATGAGCCCATGCTTTTGGCCTGAGCAATATAGATATTTGGTTGTCTGAAGTCAGTTTGTCCATCTGTCCTGCTTCTTGTACTCTGATTCAATGCTGCTCACTATAGCTGACACTGATTGAGCAGTGACCTTGGCTTGTGGTGCGCTGGTGAATTTGACGGTGACCGGATCTTTTTTTAGGCCTCCCTATCTATACTGCTCTATGTGTATGCGGCATACATTGCTTGTGTATGCATCGTCACTTATATATATATATATAAAAACACACAATGTGTCCTTGGTATCACTTGCATATGTGGTTTTTTTTGTGCGTGTGTACTGACGTACCCATTTTCATAGCGGAGACACATGACTCGAATAGAGATAGGCGAGTGCTCTGTCAGCACCTCTCATCCATCTTCCACCTGAATGACAGTCATTCACTCAGGCAGGTCTCACATGCAACTGATCTAGTAGCCCCTCATCCTTCCCTTTTACTCCTGAATCACCATGTTGTCTGGATAGATTCACAGTAATAAAATGTGTGCTGTTCAGTGCCTGGTAATCTGTTTACACATTCATCTGTGAGCCTGTTCCCTCCTCAGCGCTACGGAGAGTTGCTCCATTCAGACATTGCAAAATGAGGTTTTGTGGTTTAGGTATTGAAAGGGGTTTTTGTGGGTTGTGTGTACTGGGGAAGTGGTGTGTTTGTGTGGATGCATTTAGGTATCCGTGTCTGTATTTTCTGTCCATGTGCTATGGATGCTAGAGTTGTGATTTGCCTAACCCCCTACCCCACCCACCTTATTCTTCTAGTTGGACGGACACACACACACACACACACACACACACACACACACACACACACACACACACACACACACACACACACACACACACACACACACACACACACACACACACACACACACACACACACACACACACACACACACACACACACACACACAGAAAGCCTCAGCTACTGCGCCTTCTCTTCTCTTCTCTCTCTTCCGAGACGACTCATTGGGGGAAATCCTGTGGTTGCTCTGATTGTCATCTCAATTGTCTGCCACCAAGACATTTCTGCTGTTAACCTCTATATATAGAGCCCTGCCTCATACATTGCTTCCTCCCTACACTTATGGTCGTCATGATACATATGCAATAACAACAATGTGTACAATAACAATGCTACTTAGTCATGGCATTTTTGTTCATTATAACCCATTTATGTTATACAAATAGATTGTTTTCCCTAGGCATCAAAAATGAAACTGGTGAAATGAAGTGGTGCCATACTAATTGTTTTTAGTTGTTTTTGTTTTCTTTGCATACCAGAAGGAATCAAAGTATTATTAGATTGTTACAATTGAATCTCATATTTCCTGGTAGTTAATGGGAGTATTTATTGATTAGTTGGCATGCAAATGCAAATTTGTTGAGCATGCCCTGATTCCATTTAGAAAAGCAAAAGGCATGCACAAAAGTTACATAGAAATATTATATTCTAAATGAAAGACATTTGCTGTCTTTATATCATACACACACTGCTTTCTGTTATCTGCTTGCTTCTCTCATTACTCACAGCACTGCCCTCGCTTTAATGTGTCCTAAATGACTGACACACACACACACACACACACACATCCTTCTCTCTATTGCTCATCGCAATATCCCTTCCATTAAGAGATTGTAAAATTGCTTCGTGCTTCGATAGCTATAATGCTTAACTTGAGTTGGGGCTAAGAATAATTACGTGTTTACACACATTTCTGTTCATAAATACTTAATTTACTGATATTTTGTGATAATTACCTTCCATATGCTCTAGATTGTTTAGCCCCTGTAGCTAGATGCTTAGCCTTAATTGCTTTATTGAATATCCATCTGGTTCCAAAATGCCTCATTTGTGCAAATCTATTTCCCACTAGACCCAGTCCTGCCCTGATAAGAAATGCTGTAAATGAGGCATTTCCATAAGTTATTATAATGATATTCTAAAGGTCAGAAAATAGAAAATAGCCTCGCTGTCATTAACCTAAGGGTGTATCATCTACCACACAAAGAACAGTGAGGCCTGTCTATTGTAGTATTGTTGAGATTTTAAGTGTGAAGCTAATTATTTCAAGTCCACACAGTTATTAGTTTTGATGACTTCAAGAACAAAGTTCTTATACTGCACTTTTTACATCGTATAGTGTCCTGATTGTATTCAGCTGCATCAGGCAGCCTCAATTAAATGTTTGAGTGTTTGCTAATTTGTTTGTCAGTATGATTAATTGTGGCATCTAAAATCACAAAATGATAGTGCACAATAATTGTGCAGTCCTGTGTTACTGTGACCCTAATTTAACCTGCCTTTTCACATCTTGCTTCAAAGAGACGTCTGGCAGAAGAGATTTCTTCTGTTGTGTAAACAGACAGAATCTGGCCTTGAATATAACTTGAGTCCACCATCAACTGTGGCGGCAGCGAGCCAAATTTACATTCACATTCCTCCCTTTTCCACAACAAATGAAATCTATCTTTGGCTTAAAGTTGCGCTTAAGCCAGCCGTGAAGAGCCGCATTTCTTTTTACCAATTCAAACAGAGCCTTCATCTGTGTGTTACTGACTAGCTTAGCCTGGAAGCTAAAGATAATATAGGATGAAACTTTAATGATCCCCATGAGGAAATTGGATCATGCAGCAGCAAATAGTAATAGTCATTTAAACAAATTAAACTGACGGTTTAGTCCTCATCCTCCCCTCTGCTACTGCCTCCAGGGTGTCCATTCTCAGCTCCACAACAGAGCCAGCCTTTTTCCACCACTTTGTTAATCCTGCCTGCCTCCCCAGCACACCACCACAAAGAACAGTGTGCTGGCCACCACTGATTGGTAGAACATGTCGAATAGTCTGTTGTATACATTCAAAGACCTGAGCCTCCTCAAGAAGAACAGCCTACTCTGCCCTCTCTTGCTCAGTGCCTCCATGTTATCAGTCCAGTCCAATTTGTTGTTGATGTGCTTGTAGGGCTGCACCATCTCCCTCACCCTGGATTTGGACAGAGGCCAGTGGCATCTTGCTCTGTTGAAAATCCACTAACAATTTGTTTGTTTTACTCACATTGAACTGCAAATGGTTCTCCTCGCACCACCCAAGGAAGCCCGCCACCAGACTATACTGCGCCTCATTGCCCTCACTGCCCTCACAGATTCATCCAACAATACAGAACTTCTGGAGGGGCATGACCCAGAGTTGAATCCGAAGTCAGAGGTGTAGAGTGCACAAGAATGGTGACAATACAGTCCCCTGTGGTGCCCCTGTTCTACTCTGCAGCATGTCTGACACGCTGCTCTGGAGGCAGACAAACTGCAGCCTGCAGTTTATCAGCATGTGAAGAGAATCTGTTGTCGGCAATCACCTAGATGTCTCACATTCTCGTCAAAACAAGGGCTTGTCCCACTGTCCTCCCACGCCGACTCAACCTGCTTATCAGTGAGGTCATTAGTCTCGTAACCCATATCTAGGTGCCTGCCTGCTACTGCTGGGCCACTATTTCCTCTTGCCAGCTTATGGTGTTGGGCCTGAGCTAATGGATAAGTCCTACATGGATCCTACAAGACCTCAGTTTTCCCTGCCTGTTTAACTCGTAGATGGGTCACCTAATCGCTTTTGCTGAAGTTAAATGAAAATAAATTGGATATTTTTACCTGGTATAAGACATTGATTTCTCATAGGTTCTTTGTACTTCTAGAGCATTATCAGGCCATATTACCAACCAAGCTTCTCTAAAGGCAAACGGAATATTGGAGAAGACAAAGCAACATATATGATAATCAACTAGGTTCTCATGCAAAAGCTAGAACATTGTAACCATTGAAAAAACTAATCCCCACTACTTCACAACATGGAAAAGGCCCAGGCCTTGCCCTATCTCTGTCTCTGGTCATCCATCAACCAAGCTTAGCCGCACTTCCCTCCCTGTGAAATGTAATTCATTTTTGTAGCGATCACATATGTATCTTCCCTCAGCTCAGAATGGGAGGCGCGTCCCAACACGCCCAGCTGTAGCCAGATGCATATTTTCAGGATGCTTTTGGTTACAAGTCCCAGCACTGACACCTTTCTTCTTGAGGTTATAATTAGTAGCCAAGCTAGACTTTTCCAGCCACGAGGACTGGTTGTGGCCTAGAACGTGTCTGTTGTGCATGGCTGCAATGGAGGGGGAAGTGTATATATAGCTTAGCATTTCGGTTCCCTCCATTTATTTTGGGAGCTGAAAGTGGTAATTTAGCGGTTTTCTCCAGATTTTTAGTGTCAGTAAGCCACACAGCCTACCCATTATTCTTTTGTCTTTTATAACAGCAGAGGCCATCACCTGCAATGTAGCAGTCTTGTGGTATTATTAAGGAATTCAATTTCTTTTTCCCCCACAAGATTTCAAGACAGTGTTCCCATACATTGCTAATTGACATTTCCTGTTTTTCTGCCTTTTGCCAATATTTCTGTTTTTGTTTTGCCATGATCACATCCCCGTGTGTGTAGACACGTGTTCTATGGATGCTAGAGTTGTGATTTGCCTAACCCCCTACCCCACCCACCCTATTCTTCTAGTTGGACGGACACACACACACACACACACACACACACACACACACACACACACACACACACACACACACACACACACACACACACACACACACACACACACACACACACACACACACACACACACACACACACTGACTCCTGTGTTATCGTTTTGCCAACCAAGGACCTGAGTAACCTATTATCCTTCTAAAAGTTATATTATTTGTTTACATTTGTGTCATTTAATGTAAGAAAAGTATTATCTGATTTTGGGGCGAAACTTGTTGTGAACAACACTCAAGTTGCATGTGTATTAGAAAGCATCATGGCACAATAATATGAAGGTAGAAGCTTTTTTACTGACTTGACGACCACTTAAATATGTAATTATAATGTATAAAGTATTCACCATCAAAAGAACTGTGATGCTGGCCCTTCTTTCTGTCTGTCATTGTCCCCTCCATGGTCCCCCTAGCTCTAGGTTCTTCCTGTTGGGCCCCAGGCAGAGCACGCGTAGCTGGGTTGTTTCCCAGTGAATGAAAAGGGGCTTGGGTTACCTGCACCATGACACATATTGCCACAGGGAGCCTGCAGCTGGACACATTTTAGCACTGAATAGAAAAGAGCTAGGTCATCTGTGAAGCTAATGGCACCCTTTGTTTTCCCCAGTTACAGCATTGGCACGGGGGGTGAGAATAGTTTTACCCATGAAATAAATAAATGGACACTGTCCTTTTATTGTCCTCTCAATGTATTCTGAATCATCCGAAATGTCCTTCTCACCCATCCACCCTGTGCTTTTATTTCCCCCCCCTCTCTTCTCTTTGCCACTGTTCTCTCTCCTCCTCTCCCCACCTCTCCTCCTCCTTCCCTTTTCTCATTTTCCTTTCTCTGCCCACCTCTCTTCTCTTATTCCCTCCTCTCCTCGTCTCCTTTGCCTGAGACACTCAGATTTGCCCTTTCCATTTACACCAGTTCCACTAGAATTGCCCTTATCTATCCATGGCCTTATTAGTGTAATGCAGTCCACTCTAGCTTCAAGGGTCTTTTTAATACATGCCGTTTGGTGGATGTGTTCATCCGAGTGAGTGGATCCATTTATAGTATGGGTGGCCCCAGTGGGATTCAAACCCTTAAATGGTGCAGTGTCGGTGCTGTGCAATACCCATTGAGCCACACGGAACCATAGCACACTGAGGACTGTGCTAATTTTCCACTAGCTAGCAGACATCTTGAGGGGGAAAAAGTCAGAGAGATGATGTTCTCCTCATGGGACCTCACAGGAGAGCAGAAATGGCAGCATGAAGCTTGTGCAGCAGTATCTATCAGGATATTGTGACATGGTGGTGCTGGGACACCATTAACAATATCAAATCTTACTCTTGTCAAAACTATCACTTATATTGCAAATTTCACTAGATGCTGCTGCAAATTGACAGTCTGCTACAGTCCACGGGGAACAGCCCTGCATTTCTACCCACTTGGTATTGGAAAATATTGTTGAACATTCCCACTGCATATGCCCTATATTCCCAGCTCTGGCTCTTGTAACCTCCCTGTCGTCTGCTAGTGTTTTTCCTCTCAGGCTGATGTGGGAGCTGTGGCCTGTGAAGGCTCTCAGAGGCTGCAGTCAAGTCATTTGTTCCTGGGATTGAGCAGTGAGTGTCTGCTGGCAGTAAAAGCAGCAGATTCACACAGCTGTCTGTGTCTGTTTCTCTGGTAGCCACCTCCTGAGCATGCAGCTCCCCGAAAGGGTATGCTGCTGAAGGCCACCATGGAATTAACACAAACATCATACATTAAAATGATGTTTTTAGTAGATATTGTGATCATGATTTTTAATTACAAATAATTTCCTTAATAATATGAAGAACAATCATTTAATTGCATGGTTGGCATGTTAAATGTTCCTATATGGACAATATTCCTATATGGATGACAGCACAGGTATCATGGTTTTGATTTTAAAATGATACCATGAAAAGAAAAGCAGTATATAAAACCTGAAACAATTTAATATCATATAGTAACATGAAATAACACTGAGACATGTGATTATGGTAGCATTCAGCAATATCGACACATTTAAATTCATTTCCTTGAGAATGCCTACTGCAATTAAAAAATCTTACAGATGTTGACATAAAATCCAAAAACGGCAATGAAATAGTTTCACTTCCCAAAACATCCGAAGTAATAATTGTGATCACACCATCTTGTGATCATACCATCTTCCAAAATATTCGGGATTATCAGTTTACCAGTAATTGTGCAGCCCTGTCTGTAAAGCTGCTTGCATTATCCTCCTGTCATCTCACTGAATTACAACAGACTGTCATTTTATAATATAATCAGTTCTGACACCAGCGGAGGCACTTTGCAATGCTTGACACACCAAGGCTGGGTAACATGGCCTGCCAGGCTCCTTTCCTATTCTAGACACTTTTTTTTTTTTATCTACAGTTGGTATCCTAAGGTGGTGTTGACACAGAATTGTGCAAATCAACTTGTTTGCCATGTGGGTTGAACTCATTGATATGTGGGTCTGAAGAACTCTTTGAAGTAATGGGAACACTTCCTGTACAGAGAGCAGAAACTGACATAGCCCAGCCTCTCCGTGGCAATTTTTCTCACGTTGTCGCCTGGGTGTATACTCACTGCAGCAGTCTTTCACCACGCACCAGATCTGATCTATTGTTTCGTGGAGTTCTGCCTCCCGTCTCTCCCTTGGTGTTTGTGGTTTCTTAATATTTTGAGAACATCCTGTTTGTGTGTTTACTGCAGTAGGGAACAGATTGTTCATCTTATGGCCTCTCTAACTATTCCTGCCCTCTGAGAGAATGTGAGTGAAAGATAGTGAGAGATAGAAAGTGGGGAGAGAGAGAGAGAGAGATGCCAATAGAGAGAAACAAGGAGAGGTAGGAAAGATGGGAGACAGAAGCCTCTTTCAGATATACACTTCGGATATTTTCCAGAGAATCAGGTCCGCACTTTAACCGGAGTTGCCCTTCCACACTTATAGCACACCACCCAAGAATGTCCGTTTCAGATGCGTGCTCAACAACAGAAAATACTCCTGCTAGTTTAGGCTAGGGGTGGGGCCTCAACAACAGAAAATACTCCTGCTAGTTTAGGCTAGGGGTGGGGCCTGGGTAGAGCGTGCGGGAGACAGGACATGACGCAAAAAGTACGCTGCGGAAATCGCAGTATTTTGTTTACAGCACGAAGATGGCGGACGAAGTGACCGACTCACTCTCAGTGGCCGTTTTTGCATTGATGTTAATACTAAATATAGTTAGACGTATCCGCAGTATCAATGGTTGGAAAGCGATATCCATTGTATTATCCTGGTTTCGCGCCAGTCGCATGATAAATAGATCATCAACTTGTAGAGAATACTCCGGAGAATCTTCTGCCCCATTCACACTTGGGCTCACTCGGCGATAAAACGGATTCTAGACTAGGGTGCTTGGTGGGTAAAGTCCATTTAGTTTCCAGACCAACCGATTCGGACATTTGCGTTCACACATACAACTCCTCTGGGTAATGTCTAGATAAGTTCCGGATTCCACTGCATATGTGAAAGAGGCTAGAGATTGAGGCAAACTTGAAGTTGGGTGGGGGGTGGAATGGGAGGGGTTGCAGACAGACTGTATTGCTCTGGGAATTCTGGTGTTGCTGGGGTGCACCATTGCATTAAATGCAATTTAAAGCTCCAGAGCATGTTTACGTGCTATGTAAGCCATTCCCAAGCTGCCCTTCACGGATTTCTGGTGCTTATCAATGATTTAACCCCGTTTACACACATCTCTCTGATAGCTGACATACAATTGTACATAGAAAAATGCATGTTGGGGCGCTTATGTCAGTGCTCCCTGCCACCGCCTGTGGGGATCAGACAGCTGGGTGTGTGTGTCTCGTGTGAGAGAGCAAGAGAAAATGTGTTGTTTTTTTCTGGGGCTGGTCCTGCCTCCCTACACATCTGTTGGGAGAGCCTCTGGCTGTGACATGAAGGGACCTGGTTCAATTTCCATCTGTAATTTAGGTAATTTACTGGATGTTTTTAAGCTACTTACAATTGAATTGCTAAAAGGGACGTGTTTTTGAAGTGCCCCTGGCGCTGAGTCACTTTCCCTTTTTAAGGAATAGGTTATTACAATCACACAGCCTTAATTTTCTCTTTGATGACCTTGGCGTGCTATTTATTCAGCCCTCACTTACGTGTATTTATCTGGCCTTTTTTTTTTAGCCAGGAAGTGCTTTTGAAACAAGGTAGCTTTTATTTCTGAGAGGTCACAGCCTTGTATCTATTAAATTGTGTCACAAGGGGTTTGGAACAATTTTTAACTTGATGTGAATCAGTTTTATACATTTTCAAAAAATATGTATGTAAATACAAAATTATTCATGTGGCTGCTAGCAGTTTTGGCCCCCAACTTTATGGAAATGTATAAGTTTAGCAGTTCACTGGACTTTCTGTTCAAGAAGCATTTGGAACGATAGGACATGGTTAATTTCAGTAGCAGAACTATAAAAAGATTGCTGTAGTAGGGATCTATCACAGGAGCTGGTGTGCCCAGTGTGAGTTGGCCTTGAGGTTTCTGCTGACACAGTGGCATTGAAATGTCACTGAGGTAGCCATTTTGAATGCCATCATGAAATGCCAAATTCCCAGAGGCAGTGACCCTACATCTTTTGGGTTTTTTTTCTTTTAAAATATCCAGGGAAAATGACACGCATACATACACACACAGTTCTACAGTACAATCACAGTTCTATTACTGGCCACTGGAGCAGTTGGTGCTGCCTTGCTCAAGAGCACCTTAGCAGTAGTTGTTGATTCACTTTCCCCACCCAGATTTTTCTAGCTGATTTCAAAACCGCGACCTTCCGGTAACAAGCTCAATTCTCTATAGCCTTCAGGCAGCCACCACCCCTCAGAAGTATTCATTGACCATTAGACATAAGTGACATAATTAGGAACAAATCATCAGGATTTGTCATGACTGACCTTGTATGAATTTGTATGAATTTATTTGTCACAATCGTAGGCCATATAGTCAGTCAGGCCTGTCGTTTGCTCTTGTTTTATTACATAAAGTATTTCCTTGGCAAAGGTTTACACAACCCAGGAAAACTCCCTGGTCTGCTTACAACCCTCCAGCGGGTCCCGCCATGGTCAGAGGGAAGGAAAGGCCATTCCCAGGTCTCTTTCTGTCTCTCTCTCTCTGTCTCTCTCACTCATATTCTGTCTGTCTGTCTCTCTCTCTCTCTCACTCTCTCACTCTCTCACTCTCTCTCTCTCTCTCTCTCTCTCATATTTCCTGTCTCTCTCTCTCTCATATTCCCTTTCTCTCTCTCTCATATTCCCTGTCTCTCTCTCTCATATTCCCTGTCTCTCCCTCAAGCAGCATTTTTATGTCGTTACCTCACTGTGGTTGTAAATAATCCCTGTTATGGCTTCCAGATGTCCGAATTGAATGGAATGGAATTGGGGCTGGGGTTGGAGCGCTGTACGGATGTAAGGGTTGGACACTTACTGTAACTAGCTAGCACTGCTGACTGGCGCTGAGAAGGAGATGCATTCTCTCGCTCTCGTTCGCTCTCTCGCTCTCTCTCGCTCTTGCTCTTACACCAGCCTCACTTTCTCTCACCATCTTTCTTTTTAATTCTCTGTTGTGTCTCTATTTCTCTCTTTCTCTGTCTCTTTTTGTCCTATTCTTGTTCTCTCTCTTTCTCAGTCTTTCTTTCTGTCTTCTATCTCATTTCTACCCATTTCTTTCTTTCCCTCCTTTAGCTTCTTTTTCTCTACCTCTGGGTCTCTTATTTCTCTCAACTTGGATCATCTCTCTTACTCTGATTTTTCTGTAGCTGCTCTTTATTTCATTGCCTCCCCTTCTCACCATCTCTCCCTCCCTGATTCCAGCTATGCTGTACTTACTACCAGGGAAAAGCAAATATACATTGGCACAATGTAGCCACTAGAAGATGGGGCACCCTGGGCTGCATCACACATACAGTATGCATTACTCAGACATAGCCAACACGCAGACATGAGCACTGAGACACACACATACACAAACGATGCCTTTAACTCACATACAGTATGTGTTACACACGCATAGGCACACACACACACAAAGATCACACATATGTAACACATATAATACGTCTTGCACACATAGCTGACACACACACTTGTGGAAAAGGCCCAGGGTGAGGCTTGGTTGTGTGTATTGAGCATATCATTTGTGGGTCGGCTGCTAAGTGAACACACTTGCCTGTAGTTACCAAGTTTCACACAAAGATGGCTCTGACTTCTCTCCTTGGTATGGAGCAAGATGGGCCTGATAACCGCTCAGTGTTTTGGGCCAAACCAGTCTGGCTGTGTGGATTAACTGGCGTCACTCATGTTTTTCCAGTTTCACTGCATCCTAGGGCCTAGCAGTGAACGTGTGTGTATGTTTGTGTCTATGTATCTGTATGTGTTTGTCTTTCCATGTGTAAAGCTTTACTGTGCGCATGCTTATGTCTGTGGATGTCTACCCCACAAAGCACTCAATATGTTTAAACTGACATGTCATCTTGTTCCAATCTTTGCTTGCCAGCCTTACATATTACAAAATTCTGAAAACAAAGGGCCCCAGTCACGCCAAAGCTTGGATATTCACCTTCCAAAGCGTTGCCAAGGGCTCGCACCACACCTTGTCAATGCAACCGTTGCTATGTTTAGGCCTACCTCTATATTTTGATAGTGAGCTAAGATATATGACAAAACTGTAGTCTTATAGTGTAAAAGGGGCTGCAGTGTCACAATAAATCCAGCCTTGCTGTGGGAAAAGCATAGAGACACTGAGCACTTAGCAAGAGCAGACAGTTCTTGTTTGAGCCAGGTTGTTGACCCTGCATATTGAAATAAGGGCCTAGTATTTCCAAAACACACACACACACAATCAAATTCCATTTGTAAATCACAGGCCAAAGCAACATGTTAATAGCTGCTGTGTGCCTCAATAAACCACCTGCTGCTGGGGGGACGGCCAACATTTTTTCTCTAGAAAAGCAATTGATATAATCTACTCTTTGGCCGTGGTGTTTCTACCAAAAGCTAGGCTTTTGTATCTGTGTGTGCACATATTTGTATGTGTCTATGTTTGTATGTGTGTGTTTTGTTGTGGACAGGGCCTGTGGGCTCCTGGCTCAGAGATGAAAGACATTTCTCATGTGGCTGGTTTAGCTGAGCTCATGAGTCAGCTACTAATCAGTAGACAAAAGTGTTCTCGCTCTCAGCTAGCCTCTCCCCTACTCTCTAGCCTGCCACCCTTTTTCATTTGACTTGTCTGACCATTCTGATGTTAATTAGGCTAAATAAGTGAAACCTGGTCAAGACTTTTTAGCCTAGACCATATGGCTCACATCTAGATTTCAATATGTGATCTTTGTTAGATCACTTTGGATGTAGAAGATGAGGTTGAAGAAACAAGGTGGGTTAGATTATTGAAGTCTGGCTCAGTTGTCTTCCAAACAGCTCTGGTCTTTGTTCTTAGAGTTATTGATTATTGAACAGCTTAGATTTGGTATGGTGGCTGAATAGGAAACTTGTGCGCTGGCCAAGCAATTTACTCTAACATCTTAATAAGCCTATATTCCTTATTGTTTCTCATTTGGAAGGATATTGCATTTTACATTAATAAGGGACGGGGGTTAATTAGATTGCCTGTTTTGTGTGGTGAGTGCTGGATTCAAGGAGACATCTTCCTGAGATGAGAGTACTGCCTTGTTAGCATTTATTGCTGTGAACGTCCTAAATAAAAGATGTTGAATCTCTGGATATACCTTTAGAGGTATAGATGTTATATTTCAGTTGATGTACAAAGACTAAATTCACATCTACAATGCTAACTTATTGTACAGAGATTCCAGTGATATATGCTAGCTAATTGAGAACTGTGGATAATAAGGGGTTTAAGACATTCTGGATATCAATGATATGGTAATGGAACCTGTGCACTGTCAGAAAAAGAAGAATGTCCACGCTGAAGCTTATGATGCAAAATCAGGATAATTTAATACATAGAATCCTGAGATGACAAAAAGAGCAACAACCAAAAGGTGCAAAACATAGACATTTTGGTTTACACCATAATTAATTTGATGTAAATGGCACGTCATAAATCTCAATCATAAATCTCAGTGTAGACTGTGTGTGTTCCTGTGTGTGTAGATGACAGTTATATGGACTTGTTTTTTACGCTGACACTTTGTTGTATATTGTAATGCCTGCCAACAGGGCAGGATCTGCCACTTAAAGACAATTTTAAGTTTCTGGTCTACTCACTCATTGGGATTACAGGAAGTCACTAAGCTTGCTTTTCCCATGTCAGGTGTAGCCTCCAGCATACTCAGCGGGATGTACGCATGGAGAGGTATACTTGTTTTTTTATACTTACCACAGAGACCTTGCATACAATGCAAGAACAGCATTTTCTAGTAGATGCATCCATCTCATGTGTGTGTGTGTGTGTGTGTGTGTGTGTTTGTATGTGTGTGTTTGTATGTGTGTGTTCATCCCTTCTTTCTGCCCCACGGCCATGGGATGGCCAAGCCAGCTGTCGGTGGTGGGTTGGTGGCTCTCAGTGGCCTGTTTGTTTTATTTCGGCAGGCATTTCCCTTTTTCACAGTGGGAGAATGTCCCTTTCCTGAACAGTGGAGGTTCTGTGAAGTCATGGCAACCACACGGTTTTAGTGTGATGATTGGCTCAGAAGGGCCCAGAGTGCCAGCTATTGGCTGGTGGTCAGTTCACACACACAAACACACACTATGCAGCAGCCAGGAAGAAAACAGATGTTTGTAAGTATATGGAGATTGCTTCTTTTGTTAAGCAAAGTGGTTAAGTAAAACTGACATGTTGGTGTGTGTATGTCTATGAGTGTTTGTGTGTATATGCCTGCTTGTTTGTATACTATTAATACTAAACTAAGGCTAATCCTGCTGTTTATAAAAAAAGCATTAAGCACTGCTTGAGTGTGTCAGAAAAACCTGACATGAATCTGGCATGTATTCCATATTTCTACATATTTCTTCTACATCATCAGAAAATCAGTGTAACTAATATGCTGACCTTGGTGAACTTGCAGCCAATCCATCCTATCCTAGGCATGCTGGGATCATGTAAACTAGGAAGTGGTTGAATAGCTCTCCACAAATGAGGGAAATGCTGACATTGCCGGCCATAGATGGAATCTCTGTCTAGCTTTGTGAGAGAACGCTGGTGACTCCTGCAGATCCCTCCCAAAGTCTTTCTTACACCAGGAACCATAAGCACAGGAATAACAATAGGTAGCGTTATCATTCAGCCTCTCTGTGTCCGGTTTAGTTTGCTATAAAGATCCAGGTGGTCACTCACAGTTTGATAAAGCCTGTTTTGAACACCATGGCAGCCCTTCATGAGTGAACTATGAGGAAAATGGAGGGTTGCCGCATGACAATGTTTCTATGAACCTGGGTCACAGAGCTCATTTTGTGTCGTTTCTCCCAGCCATTCTAATTTTTATACAAAGTCCATTTATTAGTATTGGTGATTTTAATTTTTCTTTTCTTATTCTAATAATAAGAACATGTAAATGGATGCTTTGAAGGATAAGATAATCTTGCATATGAAATAAAGTTAGAATAATGAAGTTGATGATTAGGAAATTATCCTTTGATGAAGCATGACTTGTTACACAAAGTGTGTTATAGGTTTCTTGCTGTTTCCCTGTGCAGTCCATATCTTAGTCTCTGAGCCATTCAGTACACCCTACACATATATTTTATGGAAAACGTGTCCAGTGAGTGAGAACAAAACTCAGCTTTTGTAATCATACATCATGGTAGTGTTGTTCATAGGGTCCTATTGGTGGATTGGAATTTACCCTAACTGCTGTCTTCTTCCTCTCTGCAGCCAAACCCTTCACTGCCAAGGTGAAGCAGATGCGCCTGCACAAGGAGGACTTCGAAATCCTCAAGGTGATTGGACGAGGAGCCTTCGGAGAGGTAATATACTTCCTGGTTTTTATACTTGCCACAGAGAGCTTGCATTACAATGCTAGAACAAGACTCGCTACAATACATCGCAGTGCATCATCTCCAGTGTAGGTTTCTTTTAGCTACTCGTATATTTTAACATGATGCATCTTAGAATATGGATCCTCCTTCCTTGAAACAAAGATTTTGCAATATGATTCCAGAACAATACCTTCCAGGGGAAGGCCTAAGATCTTCTATCTTCTTAACTCAAGACACTAAGCTATAAAGGCCAGTTTGGTGTGTTTGATATTGGATTAGTTTGTGCTGCATTCCAGCAGCAGTGCACAGTATTAGTCTGCTACATGAGCATGACTCTACTTGTAGCTTGAATAAAACTGCTTAATCACTCTTTCACACTTAACCCATGAAAAGCAAATCAAAAGTGCCACAGAAACCATGCCCTGTGTTTTCTTAGTGTTCATCTGTGGGGAGGTTGAAGTACAGTTGTCACTGGGTTTCGGGTAGTGATGTCAAAGCAGGGGAATGTTGGAGGGACAGGTAGTGTGGCGCTTAGCCAAGACTCATACATAATGTCCTGCAAAAACCTTGTATCTCCTGTTTGACCATTTTCATCTTTTTAGTTTGTTTGACCACCAACATTGTTCCCCACAAGTGCATTTTGTGGGCCTTACACTAAGCAGCGAGGAGACACACACACACACACACACAGTCCTAGCTGTACATTGCAGAGGGAGAGACAACAGAGAGAGAGAAACTCAGAACGAAATACCCTCCAGCACATACTAATGTTCTGACTTCAGCCACTGCAGGGAGGTGTGTGTGTTTTCTGTTGTTGTGGTGTGACCCACTGCTAATGCTGCCTTGTGATAACATTCCAGTGACTGTCAAGACACTAGCAAGACAGCTGTGCTATTATAGGTTTCATATATGACTAGAAAATTAGGTTAGCTAATTATCGCTCAGATAAAAAAAAATTACTCACGTGATAGAAACATACTTGATGCAATGGGCACACTTATGAAGTGTCACTGTCTGGATGACAGCCAGCCGCCTCACGTTAGACCAACAAAGCACAAAATAGATGTTTTTTTGGATGGTCCTGTGAACATTTGAAAAGAGTGTGATTTGTACAGCATGTAGTCATTTCTTGCAGCTTCTGATAAAAATGTATGGTACTGAGACAGGGAGAGACTTGGACAGAAAGACATAGACAGAAAGGGAGACAGACCTAGAGATAGAGACAGGCTGACAGGAAGACAGAAGAAGAAGAAAAAACTTCAGAGACTCAGAGAGCAAGGGAGGAGAGAGAGCTTGAGAGCAGGATGTTTTGATTTCATCCTCCCATTGTCATCAGCAGGGAGAGAAATGATGAGGGTGTGTGACGTTGTGAATTTCTCCTGATGAATGGAGCAGTGTGCACTGGCCTGCTGCCTATGAGCGTGCTCAGATTAGGTTGCTCCTTCTCCACCATAAATTGGCCAAACAAGGCTTGGTCTAGTGTAGCTCAATGGGTAGAGCATGGTACAAACACTGCCAGGGTTAGATGTCCTATTCCCACTGGGGCTACCCATGCTAAAAATATATGTACTCATGGTAACTGGTCAGTCACTGTGAATAAAAGCGTCCACCAAATGGTAAAAAAAACAACCCATTTATTCCAAACACTAGCCACCAGCCAAATTGGCTGCCTTGGCTGGTAAGTCTGTCAATTCTAATAGCCACTTTGACTGAACACACGCTGGATATCTGCCAGTCTTTGCTATTCAGAAAACTATTTAGCCAGTAGAGAAATTGGATAAGCCTATGGATAAGCCTACTATGGCTGTATGACGTTGATTTGATGGCCTACTCCCAAATGATTAAACCAAATTTGAAGACACATTTGAAACTCCCAGCTCACAAATCATCTCCAATGGCAACAAAATATGAAAAACATCAAAGAAAAGTATTTTTTCCATTGAAAGTGCTTGAATTACAGAATAAGTAAACAGTCCCATTTGGACCATGTAGTAGACACCAGGCTAGTGAGGGAGGACAAGAGGAAGAAAGGAAGAGTGGAGAGAAGAAAGGAGAGATGGAGAAAGACACCAAGCCTCTGCCAAGAACAGTGTGCTCCCCCTTGTCCTCCTCTCCTCCTCCTCTGTTCCTCCTCTCCTCTCCTCTGGTGAGGGATCACTAGGGGAAATCCAAACAGTGCAGGAATGTTATCATTGTATTGCATTAGCAGCATTCCCCAGCTCATTTAATAGACTGCAGACTCCTCTGTAGCATGGGTGTCTGTGTTTGTTTCACTACTTTTCTCTGTGCGCGTATTTACAAATGTCTGTGTCTGCATACTTGTGTGTATGCGTTTTTATGTGTTTTTACGCATTTGTGTGTGTGTTGTGTTTATGCATATTTCCTATGTGTGTGTGTGCAATCAAGTGTGTGTATGTGCTCACGTGTCTACGCTAAATGTCTGTAATTGCCTGCGTGTGTGTTAATCATCTGTGCAAGAGTTCTCCCCAAGCTGGAGAGTGAAGCCAAGATAGAAGAAGTACATTTTCTTCTCTCTGTCTGTTTCTGTCTTGTCTCCTCTCTCTGATAGAGAAATCCTGCACACTAAAGCCACATGTAAAAACCTGTTTTCCCTAAACTTTAGGTCCAAGGCGCAATGGGTCATGCCTTGAGTCTTTCTTGTTTATTGATTCCTCTGACAGCAGGGAGCAGTAAGGAGCAATAACTTAATAGTTTTTATTAAGATTACTGCTGTACCTGTGTACCTGTGCCTTGAATATTTTTCTGTTGAAAAAGTACATAAGCCTAAAGCTCTTGGCATATAGCCTGCAAGGCAACTGTCTCACCCTTTCTCTTTCTTCTTCCTTTCCAACAACAACTTTTCCAACAACTTGCTCCATTGTCAGAGCTAGGAACAGTCACAGGCATATCATTAGACTTACAAAAGGCTGTAGAGTGACTTAGTGATTCAGGAAACTGTCTGTCACCTGGAAGGCCCAGGTTCAATTGCTGAAGTGTCCTTGAGCAAGGAAAGACATAAAGAGGCAGCAGTGCAGCCGTGACAAAAGACATGTGCATAGACATGTGCCTAGGCTGCCACAATTTGAAACAGCTTACCACAGTGCAGCTTGGGCAGCTCCTTTTTTGGCTAAATCTTAAGCTAGAGCTGAGGAAGTGTGTCATGGTAATGGTCAGCGATTAGTGAAGGTAAACATGCCAGTGGTTATAACGAAGACACAAGAAGGTATGCCAAACACAGTGGGAGAGGGTGAGGTGCAATGATTGCTCAGTACATTGTGGAAAAGGTGAGAAGTTAGAACAGACAGACTAACACCAGCTGACCAGCTCACCAAGTCAAATTCCTTCCTAATAAATTTGATTCTGATACTAAGTCACTAAGCAGTTGTTTTACTTGATTATGTCCATAGAACAACTCATTCATGTAGGGTACTAAATCTGATATAGTCTTATGTGACCATGTATACATGCATGTGTGTGACTGTGTGCATATATGCATTTAGACTAGGGGTAGTCACTCGTGTGCCGTGGAGGGCCGAGATTATGCAGGTATTCACTCCACCCACAGACTACACCAGATTTCACTGATTTCACTGATTAGCACTAGTTCAACCAGAGAGGTGAGGTGAAGTGAAATATCAGTATCAGTGAAGTGTTTGCATAGTCTACCAATTCATACTGCAAAATCAAGTAGTAAATAGTAGTTAATCTGGGAGAAAATAATTTTAGCCACTGTTTTGGGGCAGTTTGCTAAGTTGTTTTCATAGTGTTCCATACGCAAACCTTTTTTGTAGCTTGTAAGGATTCTTCTGAGTGAACACAGCAGCCATAGCTTTCAGTGACTGGCCACTTCACTACCTAAATCTGTACAAACCTGTCCATTAAGTGTTGAGGGAAGGTCATTCAACTCTGGAATTGTGCCCATTTCACAGATCTTGTAGACGACTTTGGATTCACCCCTCTAAGTAAAAAGAGAGACCTGCTTTTTTTTTTCTGACCACAGACTTCGCTAGGAAGCATGAATCAGATTTAAGTGAGGGAGTGGGTGTAAGAGGATCCAGGTGGTGTGTGTCTGTCGGTTTCTAAGGTCAGCACCTCAGTGTCCAAGGTCACTTCCTGTCCCTGCTTTCCCCTTCCTCTCCTCCTTGGCCCTCCTCTGCTGTCCCTCCCTGTCCTCCTTCCCTCCCTCATGTAACTCTCCATCTTTTCCTTTTTTTCCTCTTCCCACCATGCACTCCTCCTACTCCTCTTACTTACTCTTTCTGCCCCCCTCTGACTCAGCCTCTTTCTTTCCTCTTCTAATACTTCTTAATTATTTGACTCCTTTTCTCTTCTGCCCAGCTGTACCTCTTCTCCTACTTTCTATTCCTCTTCTCCTTTTTCTTCACCAGCTCTGCATCTTTTTCTGTCTTCCTAAGTTACTCATATTTCTCACCCTTAAGATTTTCCTTCATTCCTGATTTCCTCCCCCTTCATCCCCTCATTCTACTCCTCCTCCCTGTTTCCTCTTTGCCAGCCTCCTGTGCTCCTCTTTCCTTTTATATTGGTCTCATTCTGATGGGCATTCAGACCAGGGATTGGTTTCAAAGGATGGGCAGATAATTGATGGACAGTTAGTGGGATGGTTTTACGAGCTGTGGTGATATTTCTCCTCGTTCTTTTTATTCGCTATGTGGCAACAGTACCTCTTAAATGATCAAAGGGTTTTAACTTGGGCTAATTAAGATTAAAACAATAATTCTGTTTTTGCTAGATTGTGATCACTATAGATGGCTTGACAAAGTTCTTTCCTCCATTTTTGCAATCTTATATCAACATCTTGAATATTTCCTGCAGCAGGAAATTTAAATTCTACATTTATTAATCGTGGAAACTAAAATCCCTAGCCCTAGTTTTCTAACTATCTCTCCACCTCTGTCCACTTGTCTTCAGGTTGCGGTGGTAAAAGTGAAGAACGCAGACAAGGTGTTCGCTATGAAGATCCTCAACAAGTGGGAAATGTTGAAGCGAGCCGAGGTGAGCAGCATCCAGGGGTTTACCAGGGGTGCACCAGTACCATACTGGTGACAGATATTGGGCCAGTACCACCAGTGAAAAGTAGGGCAATGGTGGCATTAGTGGTCTAAGTGTATACCATGTAATACTGCAACTTTGTGGGTTGTACATATGGCACTGAAAACTGCAGTGGTGAGACTGTTGATGTTTTTGCTTACACATGTCTGACATTGTAAATGTTGGTAAACATGAAGTTTGTTTTCTCCCTCTTTAGACTGCGTGTTTTCGGGAGGAGCGGGACGTTTTGGTAAATGGGGACAGCCAGTGGATCACCACCCTGCACTACGCCTTTCAGGATGAAAACAACCTGGTAAGATAGGCCACTGTCTGTCTGTCTGTCTGTCTGTGTGTGTGTGTGTGTGTGTGTGTGGGCAGGAAACTGTTTTGTCCACTAACCACAGTAGCTGGTTTTTCTTCATTTTTATTTTAACCCTTATTTATCCGGGAGAAAGTTGACTGAGCAGACATACTCCTTTCAAGCATCGCCCTGCTTCACTTTCATGCAGTTCCACCCATTCACACCTGGGAGCTACCCAGTACAACCACAGTCCTCTGCTGTTGGTCACGAGCAGCTCCATCTGTCACTTTGATTATTTCACCAGCCAGTTCAATTATTAGAATGGAATACAACCTGCAAATGATGATTGGTTACTTGAAAAAGGCCATTCAGGACATTCATTCCTTACCACAAAGTACAATAAGAGTATATTGAATATTAGGAAATTTGGCAATAGGAGTTAACAAGGTCAAAAACATAAGCCCAAAGGAATGAATTTGGAGCTAGCTGATTGGGTGAGGGCCACACTCTACCACACTTCCATTGGTTGCTATGACCATCATTCTCTCACTGACTTGTAGGTCCTGTCCTCTCTCCCTGACCCCAAGTTCAAATGCCAGGGGTGCCTGTCATGCCATTTCCCACATTCTCACAACAAATGCTTTGCCCCGGGGAGTGTCCAGGGCTTTAAAAATACATGCCATGGCCCGTCCAGCAGTCTATTTTTAGCAAAACCCTCAAAAGTTAAGAACCATTTAGGCCCTCGCTGCTGGAATGTCCTCCGCAGTAATGATACTGTGAGAAAAAAGGGGAGAAGAAATGAAGGGGAAGGAGGACTTTTAATGTATTTGAGAAATCTCATGTTCTACGTAAATGCTTCTCCCTCACTGTCTCACTGTTTCACAGTATACTAATCTGTTGTTTCTAAAAAAAAAATATTTTTTTTATTTATCAGGATATTGTCTAGATAAATATCTTTTTCCCTCTGATGCGATATGTTTCTTGTTACCTTCAACTCTCACTTTCTCTCTCCGTGTTTCTGTTTGGTCATGTATTACGCAGTAGTGCAAATTGCCCCAGTGTAACTTTCTGAATGTTGCATAAATAACTCTCTCTCTCGCTCTCTTGCTCCTCCCCTTTCATCTTTTTTTATGCAATGTGCTTTAACACAAATTTGCTATGTGAGGACATTAAAGTCGATATGATTACATAAAACTGGTATTAAAAGCCATTTTTTATATCACTGCCTCTTTTTATTATCCTTTTATTCCTTTTATTTTTCTTCTTCTTTTTTTTCCTGTTCTTGTACTGTCCATTAATGATTTCCCTTTTTCCATTCTCTCTCTAGTGCTTGGCAATGGACTTTTTTAATGTGCTGCAACCATTTTTTTCTTATGTTTTTTTCTCTCTTTGTCCATCCTGTCTCTAGTATCTGGTCATGGACTACTATGTTGGCGGTGACCTGCTGACTCTGCTCAGTAAGTTTGAGGACCGGCTGCCGGAAGAGATGGCCAGGTTCTACCTGGCTGAGATGGTGCTGGCCATTGACTCTGTTCACCAGCTACACTACGTCCACAGGTGAGAAATAAGCTGTGTGTGTGTGTGTGCGTGTGTGTATAAAGGACTGTGTGTACTCTATTATTACCTCTGCCAAGGTGGTTATGTTTTCACCCTGTGAGTTAGTTCTATCTGTCTGTAGGATATCTCAAAAACTTGTGAATGTATTTCAATAAAATATGGTGGACAGGTATGCCTTGGGTCGAGGAACAATTTTGAGTGTCTTTGGGTGTGCCTACAAGTTGGAGAATTGACTTTGACTTGCGCTCTCCGATGACTTCTAATGTATTAGTTGTGCTGTAAATGCAATTGTTATTTTGTGTTGGGACAGGCTTAGTAGTGAGGCCAGATGATGAGTTTTCAGTGTACTTGTATTTTTCTTGCTCTGTTGGCAACTTCCAGTCTGTGGGGAACCACCAGAGCTAAATTAATGTAAAGGAAATACTGGATTGTGTGTGTGTGTCAGATATCACTGATCACAGTCAATAGCATTGACTTCTTTCTAATATGTTTGTGTGTGTGTGCCAGCATGTGTTCAATTATTTGACTCTTTACCAGCTACAGTGTGTGCGTGTGTGTGTGCGTGTTGTGTGTGTGTGTGTGTGTGTGTGTGTGTGTGTGTGTGTGTGTGTGTGTGTGTGTGTGTGTGTAGCTTTACATCCCCTTTTACACTCAAACTAGTCTCTCTCTTAGGATACTGAAGGCTGTTCCCAATTACACACCCCACAGTCACTCACTCAATTTAATGGACAAAAAACAAATGAACCACCTAAAAGCAGACAGGTTCACAGGCCAAGGCTCTTTAAGACATTTTCCTCTCCGACATAGATACCAAGAGATAGTTTCAGCCAATGAAAGATGCCCTCTGGGGCTCATGGGATAGCTGGCGCCGGTGCGGTGGGAATCGCTCTCTCTCCACGACACACAGGAAGGGGACCCCACCAGATGGGAAGTGGTCACAGTGGCCCATTAACATAATGACAGCGTCACTATTGCCGGCGGCTTGTAACAGAAATTTTGTTTGAGGAGGGTTGGACGGACGGATAGACAGAGTAGACAGAGGGAATAAGAGGTGGATAGAGAGCGTGAGGGAGGGTAAGAAAAAGGGAAAGATAAAGAGAGCGATATAAGAAAGGAGGGATGACTCGTGGGATAAGGTTTTGGGTGTGCCTTTAGTTCATTTATCTCTCATACATCACTGGAGAGTCATATGGAAAGAAAGAGACTTGAGTCAGGGAGATACAGATATATATGTATAAGTAAAGAGAGCGAGTGAAAGAGAGCTATGGGGAGCCACTAATTGCATGGTGTTATCTGGGGGCTGTGGGTGGGGGTTGGTGGCAGTAGCAGAGACGGAGAAGTAGATGGAAGGATGAAGGGATGGAGGGAGGAGGGGACAGTTCTGCTTCTCTTTAAGGCCCCTCGTGGACGCTTTGGGACGGTAATGACGGGGTATGGGAGGGGTGTGGGTGGGGGTGTGGTGCTGTTACCCACCCCCACCCTCCTCCCCCCATTTGCTCTCTCACCCTCTCTTGCTCGCTTGCGCATGCACACACACACACACACACACACACACACACACACACACACACACACACACACACACACGTGGGAGATTGGCACGCTTGGTTTGTGGAGGGTGGAGACAGCCAGGCAGGTCCCCTGAGAAGGGTGTGTCCTGCTGGCTGTTCTCTTCTGATCACTGTGTGTGTGTGCGCGTGTGTGTGTGTGCGTGTGTGTGTGTGTGAGCATTTTTGCACGTGTGTACAATGGTGTGTGTGTGTGTGTGATGGGTGTATGTTTCCAATCCCTATGACTAAGTCAGAGGACAATGCATTAACCCTATAATTTGAAGGCTTTAAAGTCCATTAAAAAGAAAGCCAGCCACCCTGTATTCATGGATCACTTTCAGTCAGCTGCTTTTTAGGAAATACAAATGGCCTAGTTGTGATCATACAGCAGAGCAATGGTTTTCAAGCGCATTCTCTTGGGACCCACATTTTCCCCAGTCTTGGATGCCAATGCCTCACAGGATAATTTGAGGACCCATTCTAATTCTCCTGTGACCCACCTTTGTGTCCTGATCCAGACTTTGAGAAACACTGAAAGACAGTCTAGTAGTCGTTATAAGCACTTTGTGTCCCTCTGGAAACGTGTTTATCAAGCTGTGGGTTGGGTCCTAAAATGAATCGCGAGTGAATGTCTGATGGGTCCCTGCATGGCAAGAGTAATAATATGTTCTCATAAGCTTGGGTCCCAGGGTCGGACTTCATTAATTTAATTTAGGATGGGAAAAAAAATTACAAAACCCCTGTCATAGTAAGCAGATTGATTCACAGCCATGAAGCAGTTCTAGTCAGAGACTCAAGATCTTCACCAGAGCCACCTGGCTTTTAGATTACCCTAGATGTTCAAGTACCACCTCAAATTATTGCACCTTTTGCTGTTTTGTACTACAATGGGATGGCAGTTTAGTTTTATACCCAGTTTGTGTTATTCGTTATGTGTCCATCTATGTAGCAGATCTTTTCCAGTCCATTCCATGATGCTGTACTGGAAGCAGTTTCCACTAACCCTGATGTTCTATTCCAATAATGTCACCAATGGAGTGGGGGTTTTAGTGGAAGATCCAAAATGGGGCATAAGTGGCTGATGGAAGAGCACACAGCAGCCTTTAGGAACATGCATAATGAAAAACACAACTAGAGTCTTTATGCAAGGAAAAATAATAATATGTAATTTTTGGGTATTTCATCCTTGGAAAAACCCTGCTCCATTGGGGAAAAAATGTTTTAATCCACAATTGTGCAACTGTCCCAGTGAGCCTTTATTCTTAATTGTAGCATTTCAAGCTTAAGCCTAATTTGTAATTTTTCTTCTTGTTTTCTTATTTTATGAAGCAGTTGACCTTACCACAATAATATGCCGTTTGAAATTCATTGACGCTGAAATGAACCCAAAGGAAAGAATCGAATAGGTCAACCTTCTGTCCCCCTCAGCCCAGTCCCATGAGAGACTGTGTGTGTGTGTGTGTGTGTGTGTGTGTGTGTGTGTGTGTGTGTGTGTGTGTGTGTGTGTGTGTGTGTGTGTGTGTGTGTGTGTGTGTGTGTGTGTGTGTGTGTGTGTGTGTGTGTGTGTGTGTGTGTGTGTGTGTGTGTGTGTTCATTCAGTGGCCAGTGATCTGCATGGCCTCCCAGAGGGGCCTGACAGACGTTTCAATAGACCAGCCCAGCATGGCTCTGTGCTGGCCAGCAACGCATCTGTCTGCTCTGGGAGTGTGTGTGTGATTCAGAAAGAATGAGAGGTGGGGGTGGGTGGGTATCGAGAGATGAGTGAGAAAGAAGCAGAGGGATAATTTGTGTGTGTAATGATTGAGAGGGGGAGAGGCAGACATAAACACACACATACACACAAGGGGACTGCATGTGAGTGTGTGACAGTTAACATCTGTTCTGAGTGGGTCTCAATACTGTAGAATACTCTGACTGTGTGATTGTGTGTGTGTGTGTGTGTGTGTGCGCGCGCACGCGTGCAATGGTGTGTGTGTTTTCCTATTGATTGGAGCCATATGTGTGTTTTATTATTGATCAGGCCCATGTGTGTCTCCACAGCTCAGTGATCTAAGAGAGTCTAGGCCTTCAACACAGACACACACACCCGTAATAATCATCATTTGACACTCATTTATCCAAGAGCTTCGGTTACAATGTTGGCTAATTAGCTACTTGCTTGGATCCTAGCCTATTGTTAGAGGGATTATCCAATTTGATCCAAGTGGCCACTCATAATGATTAGCATTTAATTGTTAGCCTTTGATAAGGAAGAGGTGTGTGTGTGTCTGTCTGTGCCGTTGTGTGTCTGTGTCAAGTGATGCTAAAAGTCCCATAGACTAGAGCAGTAGTTCTTTGGCCACATTGGGTGTGTGTGTGTATGTGCTATGATGTGGTGTCCAGATGGCCCTCACAGATGGATGCTGTGGTCTTAGAAGAGATTACCTCTCTCTATTCTTGGCCCTGCACTGCTCTTTAAGACCGCAGGAGCCCTGTGACACAGTAGCCCAATTAGCCATGTGAACTAGCCTAGCCTAGCATGAGCTTAGCGTTCGCTTAGAATTAGCATCTCTCGGGGTTTGTCCATGTGAGGCGGCTTTTCTACTGCTAGCCTCTAGTGTGTTTTTAGCTGGAGGCAGTAACCTGGCTGCCCTGACCGTCCGTGTGTGTGTGAGAGAGAGAGAGACTGGAAATGTCATTGAGGAAGAGATGAAGGAAAGATGACATTTAGGAGAGACGAGGAAAGGTAGAAAGAATAGAGAGGCAGAAAGATAAAGACAAAAATAGATGGTTTAATTGAGTGCAGTCTGAGAGGGAAAGAGGAGACAGAGATTGCGTTGGGTGAGGGGTAGGGGGGTAGTAGATAGGCAGAGCACTGGTGCTAACTAGAGGCACGGAGACATGTTTGTTTGATTTGTGCTTGTTAGCAGCTCAGGGGCTTCACTGAGCACTAAATGGCTTTTAAGGAGGAACACCAACCTCACACCTCTACCCCCCTCCCTTCCGTAACCCGTGCCACGCTGTCTGTCTGTCACACATGCACACACACGCGCAGGCGAGTGTCTACTCACGCTGTCTGGTCTTTGGCAAAGGAACAGAAGTCTTCGGACCAGATTAAGGCCTTTCAGCAACAGAAACACCTCCACGTGCAAGCACACTCACACAGTCTAGCCTGTTGCTACAGGTGTCATTCATGATTTGCAAGGTCTACCACTTCTCACAGGGTGAGCCAGATTTTGTGACATGCCTGTCTGTATCATAGGTAGCCACACTGCTGATCGAGGTAAATGAAATGCTTACGCTGTCATTTTTGAAAGTTAAAGTTATTATTGAATATTATTTATCTTTATCTTTATCTTAAGACCTTTATTTACGAATAGTAACATTTTGGGGGATGTAATCAACTGTTTTTTATGTAAGGCTGGCTTTACACGTTGAAAACGTTCATGCAACTTCAGCAATGGATATCAGTGTTTCCCTTAGCTCAGAGCTTTATTTGTGGCGGTAGGTGGTTAAAAAGAAATAATTTCAATGCATTCCCTTTCCATTGTGATAATAACGGATATCATTGTAGTTACTGCTGAAATTAAAATTCAAGAAGTTAAAGTTAAATGAATTACTTTCAACTGGTGGGGTTTAGGGCTTTTCCTGCTAGGTTGAAATCTGCATGTTTTGCATCTAGGTTCAGATCTAGGTTCAGATGCCTTTGGCTTTCATCCTCCTCTCAAGGTCTCTTCCAAAATACTTAAATGCTCATCTGAGGGAATGCACAATCCTTCAATGTACGGGAGAAAATTAATTTTCCACTCGATATATGGTTACATGACTTGTTGAATATATAGACTCCGCTAGCAGCTGTCACTTTGTGGACAGTAACATCCCAAGTTCAGTATTGGAAAACAAAAGTTAATTACCTGCAGGTGTCGAGACCATATCAGGTTTTTGTCGGACAGCTTTTTTGAGGTCAGACTGCACCCTTGTCTGTCTAGCAAGTGATGTCTGTCTCACACAAGTGGATGAGGAAAAAAGAGTGTGCTTGCGGTGTGTTTAAAAACAACAGCTGAGTGAGCATCCCAGCCTTGCGAGATTGGTCTCTGCTGTGACAGAGAAGATAATGTAATGCACACCTCTTAGGCACAGCATTGGATAACAATTTAGATCAATTTCTATATATTGACCAACTTTTTATTTTGTGGCGGTGCTGATATTGTGGCAGTGCGCCCAGAGGGCCAAACATTACACCATTGATTTCCTGTTTAAGTTTAATCTTATTCAGATCCCCATTAACTAGCACATAGGTGACAGTTCTGTTGCCTAGGATCCACTTACAAACACATTACAATCACAAAACAATAGCAACACATTATTTCCAGCGATCGTGTAGCAAAAAAATAAGTATACTGATGCTAGTGTTAATGACCAACACTAACTTTGTTTTATTGCTTCAACTCCAAAACATTAGGGCAGCAGGGTGGTGTGGCATATGTCTTAAGATGACTCCTAGCTTAAAACAGCGACTCATTACATTACAGTCATTTAGCAGACGCTTTTATCCAAAGCGACTTACAAAGGTGATAGTTGTGGGGATTGAACCCACAACCCTGAGACCGAGAGTCTCATTCTCTACCGACTGAGCTGAAGCTGCTTTAATTATGTGCCAACAATAATTTTCTAGGTGTCAATATTTTTTCAGATGGAGGATGTCTCATTTTGGAATAAAATGTTTATGTGTGTGTCCCGCTGCAAGTCAAACATGTGAACACATTACTATAATGCCTTGTTTTATAGGGCCGTGATTTAGTGGGATGCATCACTGAAACCACTCAAAAGCTAGCCCACCCCCGACTCCAGCCCCATGGGATAGGGGCCTATTAACACTTCTGGAAAATAATGGGGGAGGGGGTTCACATCTGGCTTTGAAGAGGGCTCCAGCTGAAGACAGAGACATCAAAGCCGTCTTCAAAGTCAATTTATGTCTGTTCACTGTTAAAAGAAAAAAAGTCTCAGGCTCAGGCCCGAGTAGAATTTGTTCAAGTAGTAGACTAGCAGTAGGAGAATTTGAGTGGAAGAATGACAATGAGTAGTGTGGAACTTGGAGTCTCAACTGATTCAGTATGTAGCATGCAGCTAAATTAGCCAAAACTCTGCCAGGCAGCATTAGCACAGTGATGACTTCGAGGCGACAGTGATGGCTCAGAGGCCCCTGCGGCCGATCTACATGGTCACGGCTCTTCTCTGTCCTGGCCCCACAGTGGTGGAATGAACTCCCCACTGATGTCAGGACAGCAGAGTCGCTGCCCATCTTTCACCGCAGGCTGAAAACCCACCTCTTCAAGAAACACTACCCTGACCCTTCCTCTTAGCACTTGCTAATTTGTCTCATTTATTTAAATAAAAAATAGGTAGCTAACTTATTGCACTTCTACCTCAGCGCTGGTTCTGCTCTTAGATGCTTGTTTAGGAAGGAAATGCACTTACAATTTCTGGTGACTAGTAGTTCTCTTGCCTACCTATGTTGAATGCACTTATTGTAAGTCGTTTTGGATAAAAGCATCTGCTAAATGCCTGTAATGTAAATTACTGGATTTATTTTTCTCTTAATAGAGAGACAGCTCAGATCTAAAAAGCCATCATTTCAACCAGTGTGACTGGCACCACAGTAGTCATAACTAGAGCCAGATTTTAGAGCTGCAATGATTGTGATGAATGTTATGCCGATGCTATCAAGTAGTCTAAACCATACGCACACAGCATGTGGGCTCACTTCAGGCTATTCCAAGGCCTGACTTTCAGAGGCTGTTGTGTATGAGTTTCTGTTTTAATGTGTGGCGCTTGGAAGCTGTTGGGCAGTGTTAGAGGTGTGTGTGTGACTCTATGTACTGTGCTTGTGTATACATTTGTGGTTAGCAGGTATGTGTGTATGAGAAGTGGTTTTTGTTTGTGTGTCTTTTTTTTCTTCTTTTTTTTTTGCCCAGCCATTCTCTCATTACTGGACAGAAATAGCACTAACTCAGTTCTGTGACATCTGTGAGTGTGTCAATGTAGTTCACAATTGAGATAAACATCAACTCAGTGACAACCTTTGACGTGTGTGTGCGTGTGCGTGCGTGCGTGCGTGCGTGCGCGCGCGCGCGCGCGCGCGTGTGTGTGTGTGTGTGTGTGTGCGCCCATGCATGTGTCTGCATGTGTTTTATGTGTTTGACACCACTCGAAAGAGCTTTCCGTGTGCCCTCCACACGGCTGTGTACTCAGCCGTGCCATGGTTGTCGGTGCATGATAAGAGGGGCCCAGACAGAAGTGCTTGACTCGGTCTGCCCTCATGGGAAATCAATGGAGTGGTCAGAGGAGGACAGGGTTTATATTTAGCCCTGATGGTGGGATATAGTGCCAGGCCAGGCCTGTATTTATTGATTAGTTAATTTTGATGATTCTTAAAACACATGGTGTTTGTGGTTAGGGTTAGGGTCCCTAGAATGGACTAGACCAGGCTAGGCTAGGATCTAGGCAGGCAAACTCAGACTGCCATGAAGGCTAATAGCACAGCTAGCCCAACATAAACCACCTGCCAGTGACCACCTGTTAAAACACACTGGGAGATATCCTCCCCCTTATTCACTCCTGCTGGATACAGGCTAAATTCCATTTAGCTAGTAGGTATTTGTGAAGGACACAACACAGCAATGTAGTTTCCTGCCCTGTCTCAGCGCTTAATCCTACTGAATCAAGCTACACTCTGTGGTCCTATACAATAAGTATGTAGTAAGCAGTAGTAATGCAGAACAGATGCAGGGTGGGGAGAACCACCACTGAATCCCTCAAACTGGGATGTACGATGTATGTACGTGTGTGAAAAAAATTGTTAATATCCCCCGGCACACCCCTTCTCTGCTCACAAAAACTATTTGTGGAGGTGTCTGGTTTGGATACAGGGATCTTTTTTGAGAGTGTGTTTTGTGTAGTGTGTGTGTGTGCGTGTGTGTGAGCTGTGTGTGTGAGCGAGCTGTGTCCTGCATTAGGGCTGAAAAAATGCAAGAAACACCACTTAATGGGGGGACACATGAAGGCATCCAGGAGTTCATACACATATGTATTCAAAAGTATGCACACACAGACAAGCACTCACTAAGACTCTAAACATAGGCTTTATACACACACACATTCTGTGTGTGTGTATAAAGTACTCATTTCCCCAACACAAGTCCAGCACTCATTTCCCCAACACAAGTCCAATTCTTTCTTGAATTAGTCTCCCCTTTAAAAAGTTGTGATAAATGGGATGGGTGGACATTTCATTTAATCACAAATATATCAATTATTATGCACAAGCATTACAGGAAAATTTCCCCAGGTGATATAATTTCATTTTGTATTTGTTGGGAAGTAGCACAGTAATGTGAAACCGTGCGAGTGCGTGTGTTTTGGATGTCCCATAGGTGGTGTTTTGTTTGGAAGAATGTCTTGTTTTCTTCATCCTATCCCTTCTCTGAGGAATCGCGTACTCAACTTGTCTTGCTCTCCTTCCTTCTCTACTTTCTCTGTATTCTTCCAGAGACATCAAACCCGACAACATTCTGATGGATATGAACGGCCACATCCGCCTGGCTGACTTTGGCTCCTGCCTCAAACTCATGGAAGATGGAACGGTAAGTTTTACCACACTGCCAGCGCCTCCCCTCATCCAAACCAAACATACTCGAAACATACCGACCTCATTCTCAACCCCCAGGGGTCTCTCACTAGGGATGTTTGGTTTAACGGCTTTGCTCTGCCTACGGTTAATGATTCAGAGAATTCAGGTGTTGAATTGAAAAAAGCAACAGGGTGAAATACATGATCAAAGAAATAAATCGTTTCTGCCAAGGTTTACATAATGACAAGGTTATTTGTACATCAGATGGAAATTCAATTCAGCGCTTGTTGGACATTTGTTGAAACATTATCTTAAATTAAAACTTATTTTCAGGGGCATGAATCATGATAGTTGAATGTGTATTTCTTTGATGAAGCCACTTCCTGCGTCTAATGTGAAGCAAAGATGCCAGAATGTGACAGATCAGATCAAATTCTCTCAGGTCTTTTTTTCACAGTTTCCACGGAAAATCTGGTACTCTGTAATGATATTCATTTTGAAACCAGCATAAAAATCATTGCAGATTAAAGTGTTGAGATGATCATAAAGTATTTGGTTTGAGTTTTAAATGCTACTTCCTGCTTTGATTTTAACTGAGGATCCAATAACAGTATGTGGAGGTAGACATCCAGACGCTTTGTTTGTTTGTTGGGGCTGGAGTGGCAGTATTTTGGATCAGTTCTTATCTTCGTACTAATCTCTACTTCTCCCTCGTTCCTGTCTCCCCTCTCATCCTCCCCTAGGTCCAGTCCTCTGTGGCAGTGGGAACTCCAGACTACATTTCCCCAGAGATCCTGCAGGCTATGGAGGACGGGAAAGGGAAGTACGGACCTGAGTGCGACTGGTGGTCCCTGGGCGTCTGCATGTATGAGATGCTGTATGGCGAGACGCCCTTCTATGCAGAATCCCTGGTGGAAACCTATGGCAAGATCATGAACCACAAGGTGAGCTTAGAGACGGGCATGTTTTTCTAAGTAAGGCAAATCCTTTGAACCAGCCTGTAACTATAGTGTGACATAAGATAAGAGAGAGGTTGTGGATTGTGATAAGATTGTGGTAATATTGTACTCAACATTGTAGTTTAACTTGTTTTAAAAACTGAGGCACTAAGCCCTAACCATGTGTTTATTTATTCTTTCTACACCCACACACACATTGCACAGGAGCGATTCCAGTTCCCACAGCAGATAACAGACGTTTCGGAGGAAGCAAAGGATCTGATTCGCCGGCTCATTTGCAGCCGAGAGCACCGATTGGGCCAGAACGGCATTGAGGACTTCAAGCAACACCCCTTCTTCACTGGTACAGACTGGGCTTAACCCAACAGATATCACAGTATATTACAGCTGAAGACATTGCTTAACTAAATCGATATTGCAACAGACAATATCACAACATAGCTTAACAGAATATGAGCCTAAATGGATTTCTGGGCCTTTTTAATTTTGGGGTCTTTTTTTTTTTATTCACCAGGCACTTGCCAGGTACCACTAACAGTAGGCTGCTTTGTAGCTTGCAGCTAACAGTACACATTGGATTCATTGAGGAAAACAACAATGATAACAAGCCTTTTTTAAAAGAGCTGAAGGACGTTAGGAATATAAAAAGCCTTTGTACCCATCGTATCTTACAGTTGTGAGAAAGTTTATGAAACCTTTTGAATGCTGCATTCCTGCATACATGGTCTGATCTTCATTTAAGTCATAGCAATAGATAAACCCAAAGAGGTGACATTGAATTCCAAATTGTCCTGGAAATTCTACAGTAGAATATCAAGGTAATGGTCTGTGATCTGAATCTTAACAGAGGTTGGGTCATGCAGCATGATAATGTCCCCAAACCAAAGCAAATCTATAACAGAATTGCTTAAACAGTGGAAAATTGTGGAATGACCAAGTCCGAGTCCTGATCTTAACCCTATTGAAATGTTGTGGCATGACCTGAAGCAAGCTGTTCTGGTAGGAGGAATGGTCCAAAATACCTCCTAACCTTTGCAGGTCTGATCAGCAACTACAGGAAATATATTGTTGAGGTTAAAGGAGGTTGCACCAGTTACTAAATCCCATGGTTCACATACTTTTCCAATCCAAGCTGTTCACGTTTGAACAATGTCCAATAAAGACATGTAAACAAACAAAAAAACAAAGGGTGTGTTACGTTGAATCATGTTGTGTTAATCTATTTGTGCTAAAATGATTGAAATTATACTTGCTATTTCAGCTTCAATGTGTCAAATAATTTTTCTGTAAGTGTTGAGTCATGAATTTTGCCTGTGTGGTCAGGCATTGACTGGGACAACATCCGTATGTGCGAGGCCCCCTACATCCCAGAGGTCAGCAGTCCCACAGATACCTCCAACTTTGATGTGGATGACGACTGCCTCAAGAACTCGGTATGGGTTGTCACATGTCACCCCCGGCTGTTTAACACTTCACCTGTCTTTATTGTTTAAACTGTCCAATTAAAATGTAGTGATGATGATAAACAATAGTAATACAAGATCTTGTTTAATCAAATTAAGGGCGCTCACTCTGCTCTTTCTCTCTTGTTTCTCTGCCTCCTTTTATAGTCATGCTGGTCTTATCTGTCATTCATCCCTCTCTCCTATTATCCTCCCCTTTGCTTGTTTCAACACCACGGTTGTAATTTACCCATTTCACACAAACATGTCCACAATCTAAATAAATGGGGAACATGGACTGTAAAAACACATATTAAAGTGACGCACCAACTTGGCGATAGTTGCATTTTCCAGTATAACTATCTAGTGGAAGGATGTACGATCTACAGCACAATTTAACATTTGAATCTACAAATTGCAAATGAAAAGCAGCAAAAATGTTTATCTTGTTGGATGTCAGAGATCTGAGGCGCCATACTTTTTCTCAAAGCACACCCACATAAGCACATCTTTTTAAGTCCTATTTGTTTTATTTAACTCTATGTTGTTCTTTTATTTGTTTTTCAGGAGACCATGCCTCCTCCCTCTCACACCGCCTTCTCTGGCCATCACTTGCCCTTTGTGGGTTTCACCTACACCAGTAAATGGTAAGTGGCATCAAGGCAATCACCGTACACTTCATATCCTTTGGTTTCACTTTTCTCCCGTCTGCAACCTTTTTGTGTCCCTCCTTGTAAGCTCAAGCATCTCATCAGCTGGTTTCAGATCTATGCAGTCACTTTACATGAGCAGACTCCCAGTGCATGGTGTTCTTTCCACTTTGAGAGAAACGTATTAAGCAACTATTCAATTTGCTTCCCTCCCAAATAAGGTGATATCCATGACTTGCTGTAGTTGTTTCACGTTGAAGTGCTACTCGTGAGAGAGTCACAAACAGACCAATTGGCTTCTTATCTCTTCAAGGCTCAGTGATAATGGCCTTTCCTCTCTCCCTCTTTCCATCGCCTTCCTCCCACTCTCTCCCCCATCTCCCTCCCTGTTGCCCTCTCCTTCTCCACCCTGCCTTTCTCCCCTTCTTCCGTGACTCAACATCCTCCTATCTTAATGTCCATCTTTCTCCCCTTATCTGTCATTTTTGCCATTTCTCATCCCCTGCTTTTTTTATATGCTTTCCCTCTCCTCTCATCTCTCTCCTCTTTCTCTCCCTTCACCACACACATTTACTTTAATTGTCTTACTCTCGTTAACCCCACTACTGTCTTTTCTCCTCTCTGTCCCCTGGCTCCCCAACTCTCGCCTCTATACTCCATCTCTTCTCCCCTTATTTCTTATTATTCATCCTCTGCCCTTTTTACACATTTAACTGACTTCTAATACTCTTACTTACTGTCACTTTCCCATACCTATCACACCTTTATTCCCACTACCTTGCCTCATTTTATCACTCTTAATTCTCTTGATGGCCCTCTGTCTCCTCCCTTTTAGTACCCTGTCTGACCGTGGCTGCCTACGGGAGCTGTCTGGGGAGCGAGGTCAGGCGGGGCATGATCAAATGGACGTTTGCGTCAAGCGCGGCCTGGAGGACAGCCTGGCCACAGAGGCCTATGAGAGGCGGATTCGCCGCCTGGAGCAGGAGAAGCTGGAGCTGAGTCGCAAACTGCAAGGTGAGGACGAGAGAGAAAGTAAGGAGATTCATTGTGCATGTGTACATAGATATTAATTTAAATATAAGAACATATGCAATATGTGGTAATAACATACACGCACACAATCTAACTGCAAGAAGAGAGAGGAGATGGTTTGGTGTACAGTATATTTGATGGAAGGTATGCATAAGCACGTTTGCATATGAAAGCACGCACATGCATACTGTACATCCTGACAACCACACACACATTCTGGTTACCTGCGTTCTAACTAGCGTGCATAGCAACCACCACAAAATTCCCCAAACTTCTCAAATCTTAAAATTTCATCATGGATTTTACTTTTATCAAACGATTTAAACGAGTATGGAACCGTAAACCAATCCTGGTCCTCAGGGCCCAGAGCCATGCTGGTTTTCACTCTAGCCATCTAATCAGGGACCTGGGACGCCACATGAATGCAATTAACAGTCTGGTAACTTTTTTCAACTGTTAATCATGGCAGTTTTATACATCCATCCTCGCCATCTTGACAATACATCACATAATACTTTTTTCCTTGATTTTCTGTGGAAATCCTCCTTACTGTACACCACTATTATGAAACACCATAATAGTGTAGTTTAGGTGGTTTGCAGAACTTTGCACCTCATCATACATGCTACAATCTTTCCTCACCCCACCCCTTTCCCCTACTCCTCATGACACTTATTGCAGTAGTTAGAGAAGAGTACAGGTCAAACAAACAATTTAGGGAGTGGTTGCTGTGGACAGTGATCTCTTTACCTATGTATTAAATTAAAACCTTCAAATAACTAATGCTTCTAACTTGACTCACACAGAGTCAACTCAGACAGTGCAGGCGCTGCAGCACCCGGCAGGCGAGGCCCCCCTCAGCACTAACAAGGAGGTGGAGATCAGGAGTCTGAAGAGTGAGATCGACATCCTCAAGAAACAGATCGCTGGTCAGCAATACATCTCTTCTCACACTCTGCTAAGCTTAATTCTTCTCAGGACAGGAAACTAACCTTTTCATCGACTGGTCACTGTGGCTGATGGATTGAAGTTCACCAGCTACTTTTACTATTTTACCAGCCAAATATGATTTTTTAGAATGGAATAAAACCACTGCGTGGTTCTATTTGGCAAATGGGTGTTAAAATAGACAAACGTAGTCAAAATTGACTGCCATTTGGTTGGCAGCTGATGTTAAATTCCCACCCTGATAATACCTCACGCAGTTAAAGCAACTAAACAGGTTATATTAACTTGCAAAGCAACACAGTCAGGGAATTTCTTGTATATAAAATACATAATGGGATAATTACATACTTAAAATTACTTAAAATTAACAGTGGCAGCTGGAATGTTACCATTTCGCCACAGCTGGATCAAAACTTTGTCTGTACCACAAGTCAATCTTTCATGAATAAAGAAAATAGCCTTATTATGGTGCATAGGTTGGACCAAATTGGTTAGAAATTATGCAAAGGAGTTGTAATTACTCCATCATCAGTAATTACATCATTACTAACATTGGCTCTAGGATCGTGGAACAATCAAATAAACCATGCAAAACTAAGTTCCCAGTGCTGCATAGTTCTCATGTGACAGCAGCACTAATATCCAGAGTTCAAACTTTAAATCTCTGCTGATATCCAAAGTTACCTCTTAGCATTTGGTATATGTGCTTAGCTGAGGAGCCAGTGATGTCTCTAAGTTGGAATGCAGTATGGACACAGCCATACTGACTTAAATGTTGATATAACTTAACATGTTGCATTTGATATGTTGCAGCATAAATTTGTGTTCCATAGATAGAGCAGGGGAATGGAGTTGTTGTCTGTTACAGGATTACAACGCAGTAACTAATATAAGCTAGGTGTTCTAACAGCTAGTTAGCTTTAAGTTTGATTGTTTAGAAATGGCAGTACAATATGTACCTCATTTTGGTCATTGTCAAAAAAGAACCAAGGTGGGAAAGTTCTGTACTTTCAGTTGTACTGAAAAGTGTGTGCGTGTGTGTGTGTGTGTGTGTGTGTGTCACACAGACTCAGGCCACCTGGAGAAGCAGCTGGAGGATGTCACTTCAGCCCGCAGGGACCAGGAGGACACATCCAAACTCATCAGAGGTCTGGAGAAACAGACAAGGAGCCTCACGCAGGAGAGGGATGACCTGCACAAGGTACTACCATGGCTGTAGGGGGTGCTGGGTGGGTGTGTGTACGCACTAGTGTTTCCTGTACTTTTTAAATGGTAACAACATTGCACAACTGTCCATACATATGTCATGACATTAATATCAAAATAAGAACCATTCTTACACACCACACTGGAATTGGTCCTGGAATGAGGTCATATAGTCATATAATGCCTGTTTCATATTTAGATGATCTTCCCTTTAAATCAGTGTGAGAATCTTGTGGTAAACTGTATTTATGCACCCTACCTATTCTGGCCAGGACTTTGTGGAGGCCAGTGAGAAACTCAAGTCTCAGTCGAAGGACCTGAAGGAAGCCCACAGCCAGAGGAAACTGGCCATGCAGGAGTTCTCTGAGCTCAACGAGAGACTAACAGACCTCAGGTAGCATCACCACTAAACACCACGAACCTACACCTTATAGATCTTTAACAGTCAGAACAATGAGAATCACATTGCAGCAGTTGGTGATCTTTTTAGAGGCATGTCCGTTGGTTAGTTAGTTGGTTGATTGATTGATATTGACATGTGACTGTTTAAATTACCTACTTGCATATAAAGCCTTGGAGAAATGGCAGTGGACTTTGCATGATACTTGAGTTTGTTTAGGAAATTGTTTGTTAGGAATGTCTTTTCATACACAAAGTGTAATGCCATGTATGGCCATGTTCTGCAAGCCCATGTGGACTGGACACAATGCATTAAACTGACACACATCCCTTGGTCATGTCACGTCATACACATTCACTGTTTGGCTTTGTCCAATAACCACCCCTACTCATTATATCTGTGTCATCTCACTTGTCAAATTTACAACCTGATCTGACTGAATGCCACAACCAGGTCAGCTAAGCAGCGCCTGGCTCGCCAGCTACGCGACAAGGAGGAGGAGATGGAGAGTCAGATTCAGAAGGTGGAGGCTCTCCGCCTGGAGGTGCGAAAGGCCGAGAGGGCCAAGAAGGAGGTAGAGTAGACTCCCTGTGGTTGCTAGCACACCCTGTCGTGCCTCTATTCACTTGTTGGTGCACACTTTCAACTTTGTCTTTGTCTTTGTGTATGGTATTCATATAGTCTTTATGGAGTTCTATGAATATTTATACAGTATATTGGTAATACTTTTACTTACTTTACTCCAGTGTATAAGCTTGTGTTGTTGCACCCTCATAAAGACATTATGTATTGGGGACATTTTCCTCAATTAGTTACGTGTTATTGTCGACAATTATTGAGAGTGCTGAATCTCTGCGTACCAATGCGGTTTGAGTGTTTTTTAGTGTGTGTGTGTGTGTGTTCATTCTGTAGATGTTAGATTGATAACGTGTGAAATGATGCCTGCTTTGGTCCAGGTGTGTTAGTTTGTGTGTGATAGTGAAAAATAGTGTATGATATACGTTTTCATCCAGTCCTTGACTTGTGTATGTCTGTGTCTGTCCACCATCAGATGGAGGCGCAGACGGAGGAGCAGGGAGCAGAAGCCCAGAAGGAGAGGAAGCTGAGGGAGCGCAATGAGCAGTATACCCGACAGCTAGAAGAGGAGTTGGAAGGGCTTAAGGTAATCCCACGGACACACATACAGCTGCATGTTCCTATGTCCTATATCAGGGGTGTCTGTGGCTCCTTAAAAAGTAAAACAAAATAAATGGAGCCCCCACAAATTCGCTCTCACTCCTCTACACCTTTTTAAACCCCATCCCACCACCTAGTTGAAGCAGGTCGGCCCTTCTGCCACCCTGTCCTCGGCAGACCAATCCCAGGAGGTGGGGCGCCTGCGGGGAGACCTGGAGAAGAAGACGCTCATGTACGAGGAGGAGCTGGCGCGTAGGGAGACGCAGCACGCCACCGAGCTGAAGACCCAGCGCAAGGAGCTACGGGACGCTGAAGGCCAGCACCTCGCCCTGCAGAAAGAGATCCTGATGCTCAAGGACAAGCTGGAGAAGACTCGCCGAGAGAGGTATCATTTTGTACATTTTATTTCATCCTTTATTTTAATCTATTTTTTGGTTAATTTCTTACCATTATTTAACTTTGACATAACCAGTCTTCTCTGATTCAGACATAGACCAACCAAGAGGGCACCATAGATGTTAGGGTAATGATGGTGTGGTGTGGGGCAGAGGTGTTGGGGTGCCAGAGGGGTGGAAAGGCAATGTGGGTATAATTAGAGCATGTTTTAACAGCATAGCATATTTGGAATGCCCTCAACCTAAGGTGGATTTAAGATAATATAGCACTGGTCACAAAATAAGATATATAAACTATCATGATCAGTTGTCCTTTGTCATTGTCTTTTCCAGTGATGGTTGCATGAGGTAATTATGACTACAATAATAGCTCAATCCCCTGTGTAGTTTTTATGTGTCACAGTTGTGGATTCCCATGTCTTTTGAATAGTTCATTTTGGTATTGCTCAGTATGTATTAAAGTTATGTAATCCCCAACCCAACTAGAAGTAGTTCTGTGCCCTAAACCAGGGGTGTTCTCATGACCCCAAAGTGATACATATTTCACTGGGGATGGCTAAAGAATTAAGTAATATAACAAATGAAGAGTTTAATTCCCAAGATGATACCCTTGTAGTGAGGGCGAAAGGGTGAAAATAGTTGAATGAATGGTTTGAAAACCCATTCTCTCAACATATGCTAACTTGGAAATTAAATACTAAGAAATACATTCAATTTAATTTTTTTCCGGTGGAGACCCCCTGGGAGCTAGTCAAGGGCACTAGACCTCGTTTTGAAAACTGCTGGTCTAATCAAATTTTAATAAAAGCTTGTTTTTGAGCAGAAAGCCTCAGAGCTTTGTTTTTGTACCCTCTAGCCTAGCCTCCCTGTCTGGTGTTGCTGACATATTATTCTAATGCTTATTCTAATGCATTGTATACACACTGGTGTATCACATTTTAACTGCATTAATGTGTTTGGGCTGAATAATGTGTAACTTGTGTTCGTCCTGAGCCTTTCATTTAGGCTTTGAAGAGTCTAAGGCCCACACACACACACACACACACACACACACACACACACATACACTCACACAAACACACAGGTAGGAGGATGGTTGAGACTATCTGAGGCAGGTTGACTCTGAGATTGGTGAATGTTTGAGTACTTCATTTGTTATAAGACCACTGCACTTAGACTAGCTGGTGTGTTATCTTGATGTCTATTCAAAGGAATAGGATCACACTTGATCAGCAGAACATATTTCAGTACTCAATTTAAACTCATGACAGACTAGAGACTGACTAGTCTTTAGAAACTGACGGTTGGAAGCCCAAATGAATTCTTTCATGAGATTAATTATTGAAATATATTTCCTTTGTTGTGTGTGTTGTCTCCCTCTCAGCCAAAGCGAGCGTGAAGAGTTTGAGACGGAGTACAAGCAGAAATATGAGAGGGAGAGAGTACTTCTAACTGAAGAAAACAAAAAACTATCCAGTGAACTGGATAAGGTAAGTTATCTATTGCACAAACACACTCACACTCCCATACAGACACTGGGTCATAAGTCACACTGAAGTGTAAACATCAAGTCTTACAAGCACACCTACACATGTGAGCCTTTGAACCGGTTGTCTTATGTTGATTAAGGAATGAATGTGTAGCAGAATGCAGAAGTGGAGCCTAAACACTTTGGGTTTCTATTGCTCTTTCTCTTACTCTCCATTTCCTTCTGTATTTTTCTGTCTAGCTCTTGGTTTTTTCTCTCCCTTTCTCAAACACACACATGCACACACACACACATGACCACAATTCCCTAACCCAAGGTAACCCCTCTCAGTCACCCCTAACTCTTTCATCACATTCTTCTCTCTACCGACAAGGCCAAAGAAATCACTGCTCAATGTCCCTCGTAAAAACACCCTGTAGCCTCCTACATACTTTGATGGAATGGCTCTCTGGATTACGTTCTATTGACTCTGGAAAGAGGCGAAAAATGGGAATGGGTACTTGGAAATGTAAAGTAAGAGGCTCCCAAGTTAAATAATGTCTTAAGAAGAAGGAGGCGTTCTTTTTGTTGTTTTTCTGATGAACAAGGAAATTCGTTGGTGAAATATAGAGCAAATATAGTGTGCCAAAAAATATAGTGCCAATGGAATAATAGCATGTCACTGTATTTATTGAATCTGTTATTCTGTTATTTCACATCCTGAAAAACAATGATTTTAAAAGTCAAGACACAGATTAAGTCTGTCTACATTGTGATTATATTCCGATTAATAGAATTGCAATTAAATCCATATTTTATGTTGCCAACTGCATATACTGTATTCTGTATAAACAACCAAAACAAATCAAGCTGATAACGGATGTGTAGTGATGCAGACTTGCTGCTCCTCTTGCAAGCCCCAGGCAGACAGTACATCTCTGTCCTTGAGCAATGTCTTGATGATCTTGGGGAATGTATGCTGTTTGCAGGCATCTGCTTTTCAGCGTAAAATCATCAACATAATAATCCGTTAGGCTCAGATATGGTTCCATATTTCTAGTCGACCACAAATCAGGTCGGTTGTGGTCGACTAACCTTCAACATAAGTGATACACTAAACACATACATCGAATCAGTCATCACAACCATGGTTCCATGGTTAAGCACCTTTGCTGTTAGTCATACCACAAGTGGAAACCTTCTAGATTCATTACACAGTTTTCAAATGTAACTTCAGGGTGTGGATTTGTTGAACAGCACAAAGTAATCTAGTTGTCATGTGACTATGCTAACTTGTTCTGCTTCCAGTGTCTGTATTTGAATTACACCATCAATGTTTTCCAACACTAATACGATTGTTTTTGTGTGTGTGCGTGTGCGTGCCTGTGCTTATTCCCTTAGCTGACGAGTATGTTTGAGAAGTTGAGCAGTGCTAACCGGCAGCTAGAGGAGGAGATGAGGGAGCTGGCCGGCAAGAAGGAGAGTGTAGCTCACTGGGAGGCCCAGATCACAGAGATCATCCAGTGGTGAGAGACACACAAATACACACACACAAAGAGTGTGATGCATGGTGAGGACCAGATCTTTCTGTGGTTAGAGACCGGGACGCAAACTCAAAAAGAACACACACACACACTTTAATACACACCGCACAGAACACTAGTTAACTAGTGTTAGCTAGTTATTCATCATAAATGCTGTGGAACACAGACAGAGTCTGAAATTAACACCCCTCCAGCCCCAAATCCCAGTAAAACATGTCTTGTGTTGATAAGTCACCTGTCTGAACTTGTGTTTCACTGCTGCCTGGATTGTTATCTGGCCTAACGTTAGTTGAGGATTAATATCGAGTGTGAAACATGCTAACTTAAACAGTGTGTGTATGTGTTTGTATTTGTGAGTGAGCGAGTGAGCAAGTTTTAAATTAACACACAGGTACCTGATTTTCTACACAAAATACACAATAATCATGGCCATAGCCACTTTTAAATTTTTAAGCCATGAAAGTTTTTTTTAATATTTCTATTCTGATTGTTTGATCATGAGCTGTTAAAACGTACAGATGAACATGTAAAGACTGAAAGTTGTTTAAATTTCCAATACATCAGAAAATATTGTAAGTGGGCCAATCTTGACCAGGACTGTAAATACCATATACCCAATACTCAGAGTTACCTGACATAAATAAACATATATATGCAATTTGTTAAATTTTGAAACCTGTATTAATACAGGGAAAGTTGAATGAGCATGCTTGTTGTTTTTCAGCAACACCCTGCTTCACACTTACACAGTTACATACATTCACCTATGGGAGGGAGTGTACAGATTTTCCAGGGTCTGGGGAAATTGAACCTTCAAGTCACAAATATACACATGCACACTTGTTCTCATTCAAACAGAGTGCACAAACACACATACATAGGCACACACACTTTGCTTTGGTTGGATTTCCTTACTGTACAAAAATGCATACTTGAAAAAGTGTAAGTAAGTAAATGTAAGTACCACAAATACTCATAGCTAACTTACATTCAGTACATACTTACACATGTCATGTATGCTATGGCACACATACCTTGGCACATACACACGCATACACACTCACACACACACACAATGACTCTCAAATTCCATTACTGTACATATATGAATACATACCCCAAATACTGACATACATAGTCCTATATATCGTTTATGCTATGACACACACACCATACACCATATAGTATAACGGCAGCAATTTCCAGATACCTTTGAGGATCATAGAGCTACTTGACCCTCCCATGTTCTCATATCACTTCCCATTGCAGCTGACACCTCGCCAGCTGCTCAGCTTCACATAGCACACATACTACACATATACAAAGAAACATGCATAAAGACACACACACACACACACACACACACACACACAAATTCCAAACATACACACATAAACATAGGGCCTGGAATGTACTTTTAGAAGACTTCAGTGGCTAATGTTGCCCCCTGGCTGACATGCTGTGCTACTGCAATGGATAAACCAGGAACTTAAATCAAGGTGGTTGGTTTGAGAGTCCCTTAGTGGGCAAAATATATAAGCCTCCTCACAGGGAGCTTTGTTTTTTGGTTTGAACATGAAAAAAAGTGTGTAACAGCTGTGTTGCCCCACAGAATGAAGCTTATTATATCGTAATTTCAATATTACAGGAGTCTGAAATTACTCACTTACTCTGCAGAGTGTGTGTGTATACATAAGTGATTGCATGTTTGAGTTTTGGTCAACATGAGTTTATGCTTTCATCACTCATTGTTTATTCTGCCTCAGTGTTGGGGATTAGTAAACTGCCCAGAGCTAACTGAAGGCTGTGCACATGTCTGTGTGTGTTTGCGTGTGTACTGTACTGTATGTTTGTCAGTATGTTGTCTGTGAAATTAACAACATGGAAGTGATGAAGTCTGTTCGATTCACAGCGCCCAAAGGGTCTGCAATGATGTCACATTGTCTTAGAGGCAGTGCTTACATAATGTGTGTTTGTGTTGTTTTTCATTTGTCCTCCTGTGAAGACGTTTGTAGAAATATGAGGAAAATCCTACAACATTTGTCTTTACTTTAAAAAGGGTAAATTTTAAGGCAAGGGTTAGAATTAGGGCAGCACCAGCATAAAGGTTGGGAGAAGCTCCCAGACTAGTTGGGAAAATCTGGGTGTAGAAAGTGAGACAAAAAACTCTCTCCTCCCCACAAAAATAAGGTACTCTTAAGCAAAGCATGTAACCCTCAATTGCTACAGTGATGCTGGCCAACAGCAGAAGACTGTGTTTGTACTGGGCAGCTCCCAGTTGTGCATGTGTTAATAATATTTAATGAAAAACAAGGTTTAGCTTAAGTTAACGCATTAAGTTTTGTGTCAGGCCTTTAGTGATTAAGGGTTAAGTGATGAATATGTTTGTTCTCACATGTATAGTAATGTAAACGTGTGTGTGTGTGTGTGTGTGTGTTGCAGGGTGAGCGATGAGAAGGATGCTAGGGGCTACCTGCAAGCTCTGGCCACTAAGATGACGGAAGAGCTGGAGGGACTGAGAAACACTAGTCTGGGAGCACGGGCCACAGTGAGAAGGACACACACACACACACACACACACACACACACACACACACACAGTCTCAGAAACTCAAAACAAAATGTCCCTTTTCACTTTTGGGATTTTTATTTAGATGCATTATCATGGTTCTCCAAGGTCATTCCCCTCAACTACTTTTGACAGAACAGTAACTTGATGTTTAATCAAACAGAAACAGAAATTATAATTTTTTCTTTCAACACGTTTTATTTTGATTTTTCACTGTCATCTTTACAAAGTCACTGTCTTCTATTGCCTCACACTGTATCTCACTCGCTGTGTATTTCTCTTTCTCTGTGTCCCAGGACATGCCGTGGAAGATGCGTCGCTTTGCCAAGCTGGACATGTCAGCCCGTCTGGAGCTGCAGTCGGCCCTGGACGCTGAGATCAGGGCCAAGCAGAGCATCCAGGATGAACTGAACAAGGTCAAAGCCAACAACATCTCCACAGAGTGGTACGGATACTTCACAACAATACTTTACTGTGTGTGTGTGTGTGTGTGTGTGTGTGTGTATGCATGTATGTATGCATGCATGTGTGTGTGTGGCCTTTCGGAAAAATTGCAAGGCACTTGGTGTTTTCAGGTTTTATTTTCACAGAATAAAAATTGCAGGTTTTGGTTAAAAATTTGTTGTGGAAAAGTTGTGGAAATGTGATTGCAATGTGGATAATATTCAATGCATTGATTGTTTCTCCCTGACCTACCAGTAAACTGCAGGAGGTGGAGAGTAAGAACCAGGACCTCCTGGCGGAGATTGACAGGCTGAAGAAAGAGACTGAGGAGCTGCGGCTACGCAGGGGTAAGACATAAAATATATATATGACCTTTGACCTTAATATATCAGTGGGATGCTGAAATGCTATGGATGCGACTTTTGATTTACATCATTACACACACCTCAATTGACGCTTCTGTGGTGCACTGGAGATTTGAAGTGTCAACACCAAGGCACTGGCATTTGCACTTTGCCACCACTATGGTTAATATATTTTATTGTGACAAAAATTCTATACCCTGGTGTATAGTCTGCTCAAAGTCTGCTCGTAAAACTCTACAAACTAACCGACTTAACAAGCTGCCAATGGGTGCTAATTAAAGAAATCCAAAAACCCTGTAAAACACGACTGCAAATTAGAAATTTATCAAAAATAAGTATCATAATGCAGACATGGCTATCATGACATATACTTATAAGTTCAAGAATATAGCCTTATATTGAATAAAAAATTACACTTTGACTCCACAAACCACAAAAAACAGCCATACTGGTCCTCTTTTGACACTCCCAGAATCAAACAGTTCAAACAAGTTTGGAGAAGACTCATTGAGTCACGTTTATCCATTGAAATCGATGGGTGGGCTTGAAAACATGTGCATCTGATGCTTCCAGTGCGTTTCTGGCTTTTGAGTCCTGATAAAAATCGTTTTAAAAATCTAATTATGTTTTGTCTTCAGCCATCAGAAGGCACGAGGAATGGTCTGACAACCAGTTGTTTGAGAGACACAAGCTTTTTGTTAAAATATATGGAATTCTTTGTGTATAACGTTCACGGTCTTGACTGTGGCCACTGCGCTACTAATGCCAGATGCAGGACAAAGGGGCTTTTACAGTCTCTACCACTGTAGACTATGGTTATGTCATGGTTATTTAAAAAGTCACACTTCACCAAGAAATTAGTTTCACACACAGTGTTCTGAAATAGCATCAGAAAACTTCAAACACAAGTTGGCAACCTTTAAATGTTACCATTGTTTTACAGTACATTTCCAGTTACTCTCGTCACTGAGGCTGTGTATATGGATGTGTGCATAGTGTGAAACTTTATTTGAAGAGGATTATAGCTGAAATATTTTAATTTTATCAGGGTTTATTGCAGCCAGGGACCCAAATTTAGTCTTACCATATGTGATCAATCTATCCTTGTGCTAGGCCCTTGAAAACATTGTTACTTTTGTCATATGAAACACCCCCCACTTCCTACAAATGGCCCTGTGACCAATTTAACTTAAGAATCCCTTTGATGTTTTAATATCATCTGCTTAACCATGGTTGTGTTGTTTGTTCTGTGTCTGTAGGGGTCAAGCACCAGGATTCCCAGAATTCCTTCTTGGCTTTCCTCAATGCCCCCACCTCAGCCCTTGACCAGTTTGATGTAAGTAGCCATCTACTAACTAACAACATTTCATACAAACAAAACATATACTCCTCAAACAAACAAAACATATAGGGTTCTAATTTAATATTATGTTATTTAATATGAACACCTATTCATCAATCTGGCTTTAAACAAGTCAGTATTGTTTTCAGAGCACGATACTCAAGATCCCTGATGATGAGGAACCTTGTCCGTCATGACATGATTCTGTTAAAGCTTGTAAATCAAGATAGATCTCCATGGCTGTTTTTCTTTAAGTTATATCACTCTATTCTTTCTTCATGCTTTTATTGTTTTTGTTCACATGTTTTTTTCCAATCTGTATTTTTGATTTGTCTTTTTGGTTTTCCTGGCTTTCATTCTCTGGTACATCAGGACTCTTATTCCTCATCCTCATCCTCTTTAATTGAGTTTTGGGAAGACGTAAGTTTCTCTTGGTTAGGAGGAGGTCCGTGTTTGTGTCTGTGACAGTAGTTGTAGCTGTGTGCTGGAGGAGGTCTGTAAGCATATTTACTAGTTGAGAAAGAGGATTTGTGTGTGAGTACATACATCTGTGAGTGTGTGTGTACTGCGTGTGAGTTGGAGCAGATGCACTGCAAAGATATTAGAATTTAGAGATAATTTAACTTGCCTCTCTGATGCAACTTGCATCAACTTGTTTGAAGAATTTTAAGTGGAATTTTAAGTGGCATCTTCATACTAGTGGGGTGATTTGCCTTATTTCAAGATATTGCATCAACTACATTAGAGGCAAGTGAAATAATCTTCATTGCATTGACAGATTTTTTAAATTTGCTTTAAAAAAGAAAAGAAAAAGATGATTGAATGAAAATAGTAAGATAAGAGTACTGAGTCCAGGAATGAATGACTTGTTAAGATGGATATTTCAGTGTGCTGCACTTATCCTATGATATGTGGATGTAAGCCAGTCCTCGTTGTCGTAGGCCTAGTGGGCTATTTGAATGGCTCTGCCTCAGCATTCTGGTACTAGGCCTTGGCTTCATAATATGATTTAAATCTTTCATACCTCGTTCATTTTTTCAGTCAAAAATATACCTTGTGTAGTTGCTGTGCTGTGTATTGACTTTCCCAGCTGTGGACATTCCCCATCACCATGTGTATTCCTTTGAGTCATCCCTTCATCAGCCATCCAAACTCCATACTGTATCCGTCAGCTCAATCTTTGTGGACATGGCTCCCTTTAATGATGGCTTACATTACCATTTTTTTCTCTTTCAGTCTGTTTTTAAAGTGTTTGTTTTCAGCTTTATTAGAGAGCCTTTCTGATGTTCACTCATCTCTTTGTCTCTGTCACTTTCTGCCTCTCCTCCCTCCCACTGAAGCGCTCGCCATCCGTTGGCCCATCTAGCAAAGGCAGACGTGTAAGCACCACCACTGTGCTCTGTGATTGCTGTCTAGTGCCAAACTGTTCCTAAATGTGCTGTCTTGTACTTGTCACATGCATACTTTGTTTGTGTCTGTCTCTGTGTGGCTGTCTGGTTGCATGCTAGGTTCTTTGGCTTCCTGCTTTACTGATGGGAGTGTAGTCAAAGGCATCAATCTTTTTGACTTCCTGTACTTTTGCTTTTTATTGCATGGGGGATTGATATATGTGCTGCCCTGTCCTTCAATGTGTGTGCTTGCATTGATGTCTGTTTGATTGATGTGTCTCCTCAACGTAGCTCTTTGAATGGCCATGGCGTGGTGTATGGTGTACACTTGCGGTGTCTTACATTTGCATGGTCACTGGGTTGTGACATGTTCCCCTGTGTTTCACTACATGCTGTACCATTAAGTTGTGGTCCGTTTTCCTATGTAGCTTCCAAAGTCCAGGGGATGTTGCCACATATGTTGACCACAAATTCTGTTTAGCCTTTTTTCATGTACTGTATGTTGTGGTGCCTGCCTCTTCTCCCTAAGCATGGATGGTGCGTTTAGTTCCCTGGTGCGTTCTGTTCAGCTATCCAGCACAGCCACTCCAACTAACACTCAATACCCTTCTCTTCTTCCCTCCTGTCTCTCTTTCCCTCCCTCTTCCTCCTCTCTTCCTCTTCCTCTCCTCTTCCTCCTATTTCCCTCCACCCTGTCACCACCACCTCCCTCACCTCCTGCTTGTCCTTCTTTCTTCTTCCTCTCCCCCTTTCTTCCGCCGCTCTCCCATCTCCCTCTTTTCCCCCTGTTTTTACTTTTCTCATTTCTCGTCCCTTCCTTTCTTACTTGTCTCCCCGTTCTCTTCCTCTCCTCCCTCTCTCTCCTCAGGTGGACTCTGTGGAGAACTTCACACCCTCCAACACTCCATCCCGGGAAGAGGACTCTAAGTCCCACCTCAAGTCTCGCTCGCGTTCACCCTCCACGGCTAGCGATATGGAGCCCATAGAGGTCAGGCAAATCTAAATCTGGGCAGGAAACTAAAAATGTTTTGTCTCGAGGCCACAGTGTCTGGTACATCCTGAAATTAACCAGCCATTTCCACTATAATACCAGCCAACTGGAGTACAAAAGGACCTTTGAGTGATTGTTGCTTAAGTGGCTGGTTGATAGCCACAGCAAAGAATGACTAGAATTTGGCCAGTGGTTGGTTGTAATTTCCCACCCTGCCCTCAACAATCAGAAAGCCTGTTGAGGATTATTTTGAACATTTACGTAGAAACATATGATGGAGAACAGGCCTGTTTAGGAACCTCTCTCAGCCTAAATGGGCCTCATTTAACAAGACGTCTGTACGTCTGGGATGTTGTAGAAAAACTTGGTCTAAATGTGACCCTTACCGCCCACCACAACAGCTCAATTGACAATTTACAATTAAGCGTTTAGCTAAAACTTGGAACAAGTTACAATAACTGCAACTGTAGAATAAGTCAACCCTTGTGAATCTCACGTAATCCAATAATGGACAAGTGCAAGGGACAACAGTACAATACTAAGAAAGAGAACATTTAACTTTTGTCTCCTCAACCTTCACCCCTGACCTCTCATAGAATCTCTTGTGTTGGCTTTCTCTTCTTTGGGAAGCTTTGGCCTGGGTGACTGGGTTAACCATGTATTTGTCACTAATACATTTGTCAAAAACTGTATACATTGAGCCAATTTACATTTAATGTGTATTTGGTCGATGCTTAATGTTGTTGTTGGTTCTGTTACGCAGTTGATAGACCATCCTCCTCGTACAGTCCAGACCCCTACCATGCGCTCAGGGGGGTATGGAAGTATTGGACGTTCCTCACCTAAGGTTAGACATTTATCTGTGGGTGACATTTCATTGTTTAAGTGTCTAGCCTACTTATAAATCAGTGCTGCCATACTTTTCAAAAGAATATCATTAATAACTATTGCTTCTTTCTTTCTCTTCTCTTTCACTCTCTCACTCCCACTGCAGCCCAAAGCCCACCAGTTTGTGGTTAAGTCATTCAGCACTCCCACTAAATGTAACCAGTGCACTTCCCTGATGGTGGGACTCATACGCCAAGGCTGTACCTGTGAAGGTAAGGAGAGGAAGAAAGAAATACATGGATGTGAGGTGGTTGGGGAGAAGATAGCTAGATGATCTTACATTATGTCTACATTGGCAGTGCTATAGCTAGTTGACAGGTGTGGGTGACCTAAACTGCAGTTGGATCTTGGCTCTATGTTGTGCATTATCTAACCGATTCCGATTAACCCTTTAGACTCCAGTGGAATTATTTTACCTGGAATGATTCTTATTCTCATATTTTATTCTAATGTTAATGTATAAAATAATCTATAGAGCTGAAAAACTAAGACCTGATACTAGATTTTGCTATCAAATGTCTCGACAGGGCAAACCTCCTTGTCTCCATAATGTCTCCCCTTCTCTCCTTCTCCAGTATGCAACTTCTCCTGCCATGTAACATGTGCGGACAAGGCTCCAGCTGTGTGTCCGGTGCCCCAGGACCAGACCAAGGGCCCACTGGGTATCGACCCCCAGAGGGGCATCGGTACTGCGTACGAAGGGCATGTCAGAGTAAGTGAGACCAGTATATTGGACAACAGTCATCAAACAATCCCGTTTTCTTGACAACACTGCTGACAGCCCCCGTCAGCCCATGAGTTTGTTCATTCTGCATCTGAAAACTGATGAGACCTTGGACTCAGCTTGAACAACCTTCTTCCTAAAGCAAAGATAACATAATATATGCCATTTAGTAGATACGTATACCCAAACCTTACAGTGCCATCAGTGCACACATTTTAATATTTTTGGCCCCAGTGGGAATTCAACCCCTAACCCTGGCAGTGTTAGTGCCATGCTGTACCTTGACCTAAACAGGACCACAATAGTGATAAGTTCACTTGTTTTGGTGATACCAAGGTTGAAGGTTGTCTTGACACCAAACACCATTGTCAGTTAATTCTGTGTGTCATTGCATTCACTTAATATCACTTCATTACTCTAATGAAGTATCCACAGTTGGAAAAATATAATATTTGAAATTTAAAATTAATTTAAAACACACAATGGTACTTTTTAAAGCATAGGTAACTTGAGTCCTTGATTAGAATGATGTCACTTTCACTGGGTCCTCCATATTTTAGAGATAGATAGAGATCAGGTAAAGTATTGTTTTTGTTTTAATTGTTTCTCAAAATGGATCCAATTCAAACAAATTCAGTTGTTCTTCCAACAAGGTAACGTTGAATTGTGCTACGTTAGCCCATTGACACCCACACATTCTAGACATTGTACAAGGCATTTCTTAATCATTGTGTCATTAAATGTCATTAAACTATGTCTCTCTGTCTATCGTAGGTGCCCAAGCCGACAGGGGTGAAGAAGGGTTGGCAGAGAGCGATGGCCGTGGTGTGTGACTTCAAACTGTTCCTCTACGAACTGGGAGAAGGCAAGGCCACACAGCCAAGTGTAGTGGTCAGCCAAGTCATAGATATGAGGTAAGAGATCTACAAAGTGACTGTTTTTCTGGACTATGAATACCATAGTCTTCCTGTCTTCAGTTATATATAGTTGCTACAACAAATTATGTGGTCCTTCGTATCCGACCAACCATGTTATTCTGTCGTCCAGGGATGAGGAGTTTTCAGTCAGTCCTGTCCTGGCCTCTGATGTCATCCACGCAAGCCGCAAGGACATCCCCTGTATATTCAGAGTAAGTTCTCTTTGAGGGTATTGCTACTGTTGTGCAGAAGGTTGTTTCAGTCAAGTTAAGGTTTTCATATCTTATTAAAGAAAACTTTTCAGAAAGTACAAGTATTTGTAAATGTTGTATAAAAGCCTTAATACCGTTGAAGATGTTCTTTACCGTGATTAATACCCAAGAAGGCATTATGGGTAGCACTAATGCCTTCTTGGGTATTACTGCTATAGTAAATATTATTCGTCCCTTTGAAATACGTTTCTTACATATATTTCTGCTGCACTGTTTTGCAGTCATTTCTTCAGAATCAGAATCAGCAAGTGCAAAAATGCACCGTAATCAGTCTTGGCTGCATTGGTGCAGAGCTGTATCAACAACTAGCAATACCAAAAATACTATCTGTCAAACCAACGTGACCTTTCAATCTTTCCCCCACCTTTTTTCTCCCCAGGTGACAGCGTCACAGCTTTCTCCCTCCAGCAGCCACAAGCCCTCCATCCTGATCCTGGCCGACAGTGACCAGGAGAGGAACAAGTGGGTGGGCCTGCTCAACGAGCTCCACCGCATCCTCAAGAAGAACAAGCTTAAGGAGCGTTTCGTCTACGTCCCCAAGGAGGCGTACGACTGTACCCTGCCACTTATCAAGACGACACAGTCTGCTGCTATCATAGGTGGGTGTTAAAGATGCACAATCCCATTGAAAAACACATGACTGCACATACAGTACCTAGTCAAAGAGGCCTACAAGTTAGATTTGCATTTGAAGATTTGCATGTGTGGATTATAAGTGAACACATATATACAGAGACATATGAAGCTTATCTACATGTGCAAACTACTTCAGAATCACATTTTAAATATGTTATTGCTGATCCCAGTCTTACACACTATTTTCACTTTTATCTCATCTTTTTCCAGTCGCTATCTCAAAAAACCGGTTCTGGTTTGTACATTTACTTCAGAGAATGGCCAATCCCGATACAGCTGAACCTTCATCTCTGTTTGACATTATTTTGGCCTTAATGGCTCCCTGCTGAATTTGCAGACAAGCAATTACATCTGAGGAACCCTCCAGGGCTGCCAGTTCAACATTGACCATGTTATGAAAATAGAACTCAGCAGATTGGAACATTTCTGCTAGAATACCCTTTTCTGTCTGGCACTGAAATAGCCGTCTCCCTCCATTTCCTTTTCAGATCACGAGCGTGTTGCCCTGGGCAATGAGGAAGGCCTTTATGTCATCCATGTCACCAAAGATGGTAAGACCCACTTGAAACGTTGTTTCTTGTTCTCTGTCCTTGTTCATTTGATCTTTTTCTGTGCTGTGTGCTGTTTTGAATGTCTTTGCATAGGACAGTGAATAGCGTGATCGAGTAAGCTGACAGTGACGTTATTCTTCAGTTTGCTTTGATATTGACTTATTTCTGTCCTACCCCCAAACCCTCTCTTTGCCGTTCCTATTTCCTTTAACCCTTTCTCTTCACTGCTCCTTCCATCCTTTTCTTCCCTGTCTCTTTCCCTCTCATCTCCTACCTCCTCCACCCCCATCCGCCATTCATGTTTCCCCTCTCTCTTCCTCCCTATTCCTTTCCATTCCTTGTTTTGCACTCGTCTTCCTCTTGACTGACATCCACTTACTTCATCACTTTCTTTCTCTTGCTTTGGCCTCTCTTTCTCTCTTGATCTCTCCCCATTATCGCTTCATTCCACTCTTTTTCCCTCCCTGTCCTTTATCACCTTCCCTCTCTCCATCCTCTCCCTCCCCACCCTCATCTTATACCTCTTTATTTCTCCCTATCTATGCCCTTTGCTTCATCCCTGTGACCCTTCCCTCTTCCCGTCCCTCCATCTCCCTTTCTCTTCTTCCTCTTGTCTCTTTCTCTCATCTGTCCCCCGCCTCTCTTTTTCTCCCCCTCCTCCTCTCCTCTCTCCACCTCCACTTTATCGCTCTCCCCCTTTCTCTTACTTGCATTACCCCTTTGCTCTTTTCATTTTCCCTCATCTCCCTCTACTGTCTCTGTCTGACTTCCTTTCTCCCTCAACGCCCTCCTTCCCTCCACAGAAATTATCCGAGTGGGGGATAACAAGAAGGTGCACCACATCGACCTGATCCTCCAGGAGCAGCTGTTGGCGGTCATCTCCGGCAGAAATCGACACGTCCGCCTCTTCCCCACACAGGCCCTGGACGGCCGCGAGACCGACTCCTACAAGCTGGCTGAGACCAAGGGCTGCCAGGCCATCGTCTCCGGCCCGGTCCGCAACGGCTCGCTCACCTGCCTCTGCGTGGCCATGAAGAGACAGATTATATGCTACGAGGTAAGGATGAGGGGCCGCTGTTTGGTTGGTTGGTGGTGTTGAAGAAATTGAGGATTTTGTGCTGTTGTGTTTGCTGAGGAAGATGGAAAGATGCAAATGATTTTTATAACGCAGTTTTGGCCTCGGCAGACTACTAAAAACTCGGATATCACCCCGCCCATTTAAATTTTATCTTATCTTATGTTCTCCCCCCTGTCCTCCTCCACTCCAGGTGAATAAGAGCAAAGGGCGCCACCGCCGGGTGCGGGACCTGCAGGCCCCCGGGGTCCGTTCAGTGGATGGGCCTGCTCAGCGAGCGCCTCTACGTGGGCTACCAGGGTGGCTTCACCCGCTACAGGTGCTGCACATATACAGCTGCACCTGATAGCTGTTATGCAGCTATCTATGTTTTTTAATAATAATTGTATTTATTACATTGGAGATTGCCACGTTTACTTTTTCTTTGTCCACGCTAAGTTCCATTTCAAATTCTTGGTACTTTTTAAAAAATCATATTGTTTGTACTGAAGTAATATGATTGTTTCTACAAATAAACATATTTTGATTTCTTGTACAGAATACATTTGACTCTCTGTCTGACTCTTGCTATAAACTCTATAAAAAGAAAAACTAAGAAATTGAATTGTCATTGACTCCACAGCGTCCACGGTGACATGTCCCCAGTCAGCCTGCTCCACCAGGAGGACCACACCCTGGCCTTCATCTCCCAGCCGGGCCTGGACGCCCTCTGTGCTGTGGAGATCTCCAGCAAGGAGCTGCTGCTATGCTTCAGTGCCATAGGGGTGTATGTGGACTCCCAGGGTCGCAGGTCGCGCCAGCAGGAGCTGATGTGGCCAGCTGTACCCAACGCTGCCTGTGAGTTTAGACCTTTAAGTTCACTATACAGTCCGTGGTATTAACCATGTGCCTATCTGTGAGTTTGCAAGCTGGTTGTCAGATAATGTTTTAAGAAATGAATGGGATTTGTGAAAAGTGTCCCAACTGTCTTTACAATGAGATAAAATGACATAGTGATGATTTTTGTGTCCTGACATTTGCCAGGTGTAGTACTGTTTCTTTTGAACTAGAAGGTGAATGAAATTGCCACAGTGGTATATTGTGTTGGTTGATGAGTACAGAAGATTTTTATCTTGAAAGTTGTTTTTTTTAAACAGATCAAGAAGTAAATACGTCAAACAAATAACACAGTATAATATACATTAATAAAATATACATATAATGAAAGATGAACACATAAGGAAATGTAGTAAAAAAACAAAAAAAGCCAGAGACAGACTAAAAGTGATGTCGACCTCCTCTCTCTAGGCTACAACGCCCCCTACCTGTCAGTGTACAGTGAGAGCGCTGTTGATGTGTTTGACGTCAACACCATGGAGTGGATCCAGACAATCCCCGTCAAAAAGGTCAGTGTTGTGGGCTACTGTGTCTACTGGTTGTTCACCAGACCAAGAGGTGGTTGGAGCATGAGAGGACTTGATGCTGTTAGGCCATCTCTGCCTCCACCTGGTGGACTAAGTAAATTAATTCAAACGGCCCCAATCACCAACTTAATTTATTCTTTCCATTGCTGCTGCCACAAGATCTGTGGATGAAAAAGATCAAGATTTGACAGTTTACTTTGTGACTTTACAACTTTGAGTTACTTTCCTTAAATTAAACAAATGGTATGATCAGGTGTTTATGATCCAATTTACGGACTATTGACCTCTCTGATTCCCCTGTAGGTGCGACCTCTGAACATTGACGGCTCTCTGAACCTTTTGGGGCTGGAGACAGTCAGGCTCATCTACTTTAGAAACAAGATGGCCGGTAAGAATTCAGAAATGTGTGGTGTAGAGTCCTGGTTTCTTTCTGAGTCAGGAAGCTTACCATGTACTCACAGCATGATGGGTTTATATCTGGCTCCTTTGTCACATGTCATCCCCTTCCCTTCCTTCTTTAGTTTCAATCTTGCGCTTACATTTTAGACATTTAGCTGACGCTCTCATCCATAGCAACTTACAATGAGGAAACAAGTAGGGGGTTCAGTGTCTTGATCAGGACCACTTTGACAGGACACATGCTGAAAGATTATACTAGTAACTCCTAACTGTTATTCTACAACAATATGCAGTTAGCAACAGAGCAAATTGAAATTCAGAAATTAAATGTATTCCACTAGTTGTACTGAGTAATAATTCCTTCATAATATCCATTTCACTGCATCATATGATTCATGTTTTTTAGCTGATAATGTCAATATGTACACGGTTGTGTTGTGCTGATTTTCCAGAGGGTGACGAGTTGGTCGTCCCAGAGACGTCAGACAACAGCAGGAAGCAAATGGTGCGCAGCATGAACAACAAGAGACGTTTCTCCTTCAGAGTGCCCGAGGAGGAGAGACTTCAGCAGAGGAGGTAGCTTACCTAGTACACTAGACAGCATCACACGAGTGGGTTTCAGCCTTTTTCTGGTGATCAGCAAATTCAAAATAAAACTGATGTAGACCATTGTCTGACATTTCACGTGGACAAATTAGTAGTGTCTCCTTTCTGTTTCTTTCCTTTTTATCACAGTATTTTATCGTTGTTTTTTTTTATCAGTGTACCTGTTTTACCACTGTGCAGTTAAATTGAAATAGTGGGCAGGCTTATCATGATAGTAGGGAGGGAAGGCTGCAACAGAGGATATGAACTAGCAAAGATAAACCATGCAAGCTGCATAGTCGTCCCTAGAATAAAGGCACACACAATATTACATATTCCACACACTGCAGTGCAACTTCACAACCGTGTAGCTAAGAGGGGATGGCCCTAGTAGGAAAAACAAATAGCAAACCATTTACTACACTCCTGTGCTCTTTGCTCTTAATGTGCTATTCATATATAATGGACGAGAGTTCTAGTTGACTGGACAGCTGGAGGCATTTCATGTTCGCTCAATCTCACTCTGTTCTAGGGCACAATGAGGGAGATTGTGTGTGTACATACATGGGTGTGTGTGTGTGTGCTTGCATGTGTTGTATGTCTGTTCACATGTGCTCCTCTGTGCTTGGCAGTGAGTGCCTGTGCCTGTCTACATCTGCGCGTGCGTGTGTGTGTGTGTGTGTGAGACCCTTGGTGGAGTATTTGTGTACTTATTCTCTTTTTGTCTGTGTGTGTGTGTGTGTGTTCTCATTCCAGAGAGATGCTGCGAGACCCTGAGATGAGGAACAAGCTGATCTCCAACCCCACCAACTTCAACCATGTAGCCCACATGGGACCAGGAGACGGCATCCAGATCCTCAAAGACCTACCCATGGTACACACACACACACACACACACACTTGCAGCACCCTCAGGAGACAGGAATAGTGACCCTCTTCAGTCTTGTCCTGTGATGTATAGCAGTGGAATCCAAATCGAGAGAGCATGGCCATTTCAGTGTTATCACCCATTTTACAACCTGACCTGAAAGGATCAGTTGAATCACATCATCAACCTCATCAAGGTTTTATTTCTTTATCATCCAAAGTTTACAGATCCTGCTTCACCAATCCCTTGTTGCATGTGTAGCAAAACTCACATGAATGTGTTTTGTTGTTTATGGAGAGCATTGCATGCCTGTTTATCTGTTTACACTGTGTGTGTGTGTGTGACTGACCACACCGTACCTATCAATCATGTATGGTCCACATTCTTATTCCATTGTATGAGTGTGTTTACATGTGTGCCGATCTCTACAGAGTTGTGTATGAGTCACTCTGCACCTCCCTCATTCCTGTCCCCTGCACTGCACTGTTTTGTGTGTGTGTGTGTGTGTTTCGTATTTGTGTCTTCGTGCTCTGTGTTTGTGTGTGCGTGTTCTGTGTGTGTCTAAATCAGAACGTCCGTGTTCAGGAGAGCCGTGCGGGCTTCAGTGGTTCTGTCAGCATCCCCTCCATCACCAAGAACCGGGCCGAACCGGGACGTTCCATGAGCGCTAGTAGTGGACTGGGCATACGTGAGTAACCTTTCATAACCTGATCCAGTATAATTCAGTCATCATTTAAACTGGCACTTACTTACTGTACATGGGCAGAAATTAACTTCACTTGGTAACATCTACCTCCTTCTGTCCCTCCTATCTCTCCAGGCTCGTCCTCCCAGAATGGCAGTGCACTGCGTAGGGAGCTGTCGGGAGGAAGCTATGGATCCAAACGCCAGACCATGACCTCTCCCTCTGAGAGCTCCCTGTCTTCCGGAGGGGGCATGGACTGCGGTGATGCACCCCTCTCTCAGTTTGACAGAGAGGTTAGTAAATACATCTAAATTGCTTTCCCAGTATGAAGTACACCTTCATGTACGGCTGACTCTAGCAGGAATTGTGTGCCTAACACTAAAAGATTTTAGTACCTTATACTGCCAAGAGGCATACAGTTTTAATAGTTAGCCCTAGTGGGAACTGAACCCAAAATATTGTGTTACTGTCACCCCAGCTTCAGAGTTAATGATCTGAACCTTCTCTCAGCATAAAGTTATGGCCAAGATTATTGGCACCCTTGCATTTTATGCGGTTATTGTACCATGTCTTCTGAAATAACCTGACATTGAAACAACTTTCAGTCTTCACACGTTCAGCTCTTTTATTTAAAAGCACATGATCAAACAATAAGAATTATTTAAAAATCTTCAAAATGGCTTCAAAATTGAAAAGTGGCTATGGCTAATACTTGCACAGCCTTTGGCAATGATAACCACTTCCAAACCTTTCTTGTACCATCAATGAGTTTCCTGCACTTCCTTCCTTCTGCTGGCAATTTGTCCCACTCTTCAATTGCAACCAGCTCCAGTTCTTCCATGCTTGGAGGTTTCCTTTGACCATTTCCACTGCACATTTCAGGTTATAGGTTCTCAGTGATTGAGATCAGGACTCATTGCTGGGCAAGGTTTTCTCTTGAACCATTCCTGGGTGCTTTTGGATATGTGTTTTGGATCATTGTCCTGCTGGAGGACCCATGACCTTCTATTGATGCCCAGTGTTCAGACACTGGGTAGCACATTTTGTTCGAAAATGCCTTGATAATCTTCTGATTTCATGATGCCCTTATTACGTAAGTCATCCATTACCCAAGGCAGCAAAGCAGCCCCACAGCATTATGGAACCTCCGCCATATTTAACTGTACGTAGGGTGTTCTTTTCTTTAAAACCTTCACTTTATCATCTATAAACAAAGCGCTGATCTGCATTACCAAAGAGCAATTTGGCTTCATCACTTCACATTTCCCCCAAAGGATTTAGGTTTGTCCAGATGGGTCTTGGCAAAGATCAATCAGGTCTTCTTCCATGGCCTCTAACCATAAAGCCCTTCTTGGTTCAGTGTCCGGTGTAAGGGCCAATACCATTATCCCTGACCTTTCCAGGTCAGCCTTGAGATCTTTGGTTTTCGTGTGAAGTATTTTTTCAATGCCATGCACCAACCTTCGATGACATCTGAGATCAAATTTCCTCTTACCACCACGTCCTTGGAGGTTCTTAACAATTTCATTAGCAGCAAACTTCTTAATAACATTGCAAACTGTGGAAACAGGAATACCAAGGTCTCTAGAGATGGCCTCAGCCTTGTGAACACAATGTCACAATTAGACACAATTAGACTGCAAATGAGAATCTATTTCCTCCATCTAATTTGATTTGAATTGTTCTTTAGGGTGCCAATAATAGTTTTTTTTTAAATTATTCTTATTGTTTGATCATGTGCTATTGTAAATTGATAGATGAATGTACTGTGAGGATATTGTACATTATCTGCATAAAATGCAAGGGTGCCATTAATCTTGGCCAGAACTGTATCAAATATTTGATGGAAACATCACATTATTGCACATTACAAATCTGCCCTTTATCCCATCCACCACATACATCCCAGCCTCTTTGTGCAGGCCTCTCACCTCATCCCACTGCCCCGACCAATTGGTTAGCTCCCTTTGAAGTCATACTTCTACCACAGCACTTCATAGTTAACTCAGTTGGCCTTCTCCTTTCCCCCAGTTGAGGTTGTTGTTTCCCCCCATCCCATTACACCCGCTGAGGGCTTAGGTTGGGCTAGTTGTTGCCTCAAATCACTGAAGGATACATGGCTTAATGTGACATACTTTTCCCACATTCCTTTAACAGTTCATGTGAGTAAATAAAACCTAAAATGTATTTCTTTTTTAATGTGGGCAGTGGTGACAGTACTGTCCAAGGAGTGCCTTCAACGCTAATGTATTGATTGTAGAGGAGACATTTTATTAAATGTATTGCCCTATGTTACTTTTCCCATTGGGAACATTGCCGCTAAGCTACATTGTCATTTAAATTTTCCAGTGTAACACAGCAAGGTTAGGTACTGTATTTCACCACACAAATAAAAACGACAACTTCTACCCCTATCCACCCATTTATCCTCCGCTGGCCTCCAGAATCACCCACCATCCTTCCCGGGGTTCCCCCATCCCCTTGGCCCACATGCCTGGCCATTAGCTACTCCATCGTGCCCCATTTTGCCCCATTTCTTGCATTCCTCCACCCTCACCCAGCTCAGTTCCACCTTGCCCTCCCCTGCCCTGCCTTGCCCTCCCACCCCAGCATGTTGTCTGTGGGCTGGGCGCTGAGTCTTAACTTTCCTCTGCAGTGGCAGGCAGTCTCGCCATCGGAGAAGACCCCCGATCTGAAAAGGGCTTTAAGGACCCTGCTTAGTAAGATGAAGGTAATGTCAACAGCTGCAATGACTTTGCACTGAACACACAACTGTGAGCACCATGTCCCTTGAATATGCGCGCACATACAACAGTATATTATTGACATATACACAATCACACACTTGTAGTAGCATGAGGTGCATTAAAAACAGACACATACATACACACAGACAGACACGCATATTGTCACGGTTTGCAAATATTCGCCCCAACGTCCCAGCGTCCCTTGCTGTACCATTTCAATCACAGCCAGCATCTGATGGCTTCTCATAAGTCTGTCTTTCACTGGCCTGGAGCATCAATTGCGCCATCACTTGGTCCAAGTCCTGGCCTTTATCGCCCAGCCTGTTTCTCCTCATTACCTTTTGGTTTGTGTTATGCTGTTGGAATGGTGCAATGCTGCTGCTCAGCCATTTTGCCTACTTATACCACCGCTGCCCACCTAGCCAATCATTGAGCATGTCTGCTTCCATACTGCTCCCTGATGGCCTGCCCATGTTTCTAACCATGAGCTGTCCAGTTCAGAGCACATCCAGGCCATAAGGATATGGATAATGCAATGTAATGGGTACGGTGTGTAATGGGTGCACAGGATTCTGCCCAGGATGTGGCAATGTGGTCTTACTGTGATAATATGAAATATTGCTGCTGCTGAAGTGATCAAGTACAGATTGGACTGATTGGAAATTAGAAACAAGATGGTATAGCACCACAGTTACCTGCTTTGGGGAGAATCCTGGTGCACATCTCTTGCTCATATTACTGTTTATTGACTGATTAGTCATTATGGGAGGAATGGCAGTGTGCTCTTAAACGCCGTTGTACACAGGCAAACTTTGTAGGCAATGTAGCTGGGCAAAATTCCTCTCAATGTGAATGGGGATCATAATCAAGCTAGGTAATATAGTGGGCTTTGCAGAGCAGAAGTATGATTGGAGAAAAAATACGACTGCCCATCTACATTGACTTTTGAAATGTATTGTGACCTTAATGTGTGCTGTGAGAGACAGGCTACTGATGTAGCTTTTCCCTCAGCAGAACCAGCAAGTAGATCCAACCAGCTTCCTTGACAAGTGTTACGTGTGACTATGTGATTGCTCCATGATCCCTACTTTACTGTAGCCATTGACCCTAGAAATGAGACAGTAGGACGACAGTAGATCTCAATAGAGTCAGTGGCTGTCTGAGAAAAAATGCATGTCACGATGAGGGTTGAGGGCAGTTCTACTCCCAATAGAACTGAGCCAAATCCTTCTGTAATGAAAACTCACCGACTCTTGATGGATTTTAAAGGGACACCTTGACATTTGGAAGAGCATTTTTTTAATTTTAGGGATGTGTCACAATTAACTTTAAAATGGCTTGTCATCATAGTTGACATTGCTGATTTTAACCGAACCACTAACTAGAGCGGTTTGTGGCTTTGAATTAAGATCACTGAAGAATGGTTGCATTACTAACAAGCCACTTTTAGGGTAGCTCAGAGACGAATATCAAGACTTTTTCACCTTAGTGTGGAAAATGCCTGACAAAGAAAAATAACCAGCTGAAATTCAAAATCTCAAGATGTTCCTTTGAAGGGAAACACGCTCATGAGCTTGCTGTTTATAGAGAGATTATCTCAATTCAGTCCCCATGGATGTCTCTACACTGTACAACAACAACAAATAACACTTTTCATTGTACCTAGGCCAGATGTCTTTTGGCTAATGTAGTGTAGGTTAAATACGAAGAAGAGATCATTTCTCTACATCAAACCAAATCCAGTTCATTACCACTGAACTAGAAAAAGGTGTGCACCTACAGCACATGATAATTACATGCCCCCCAACCTGAGTACATTATCATTGAACTGGAAAGAGAAACATACACAGATGGTGTCCATAGAAATCCAGGCTAATGTTGCGTTTGGGCCAAATTCTCTTCTTGTCCAGTCGATGGTAGGTATATATGGGTTTCTGCCAAAATGTTCACTGAAATAAGGGTGACGCAAGTCCTAATTTGTGTTCACAAGGGATAACCCCCCCCCCCGCCATGTCAACATGTTTGTTTTTCCTTCAGCTAATCACTTCTGGTCAATTGAGCTGCTCATTCACTGATGATGTTGAATGTACTGCGGCAGTAAAGGGGGGGTGGGGGGCACGAGCAACGTGATCCAGTCTGATCTTCCGTTTGCCTGAGCATATCGATACGTAGGGATAAACACACACAAACACACACAGTGTACAGTAGGGACCTCCCTGGGGACAACAGTCCTTGTTAAGGCACAAGCAGGAGAAATCATTTTGAAATTGTACAAATGTGTTTACTCAGTTTATTTATACAAAAAGCGAAAGCATTTTACTTCAAAAAGGACAGTCGTCTAATTTGTCTGTTTTTCTCTCCCTTTCCATTTGATTCCCCATCTGTCTATACCTCACTCCTGTCTGTTTCTCTTTCTCTCTTCATCTCCCCCTCTCTGTCTCCTCTCTGTCCATCTGCCCCCACTCTCTCTTTCGCTTCCCCTCTCCACCACCCCCTCTTTCTCCATCTCCACACCTCCTCTCTCTCTCTCCACCTTCCTCTCTCCTTCTATCTCTCTCCTCCATCCCTCTTCTCTACTCTGCTACAATTTCTTTCTCTCCCCTCTCCTCTCCTCTCCTCCCCTCCAGGACTCAGACTCCCCCCGCCACTCCACGGCCTCCAACAGCTCCACCTTCAGCAGCCCTCCCAGTCCAGCCTCCCCCCACAAGACCAAGTCCCTCTCACTGGAGAGCACAGACCGAATGGGCTGGGACACATGAGCCCCACCGACCGCTCAACCGACTGACTGACAGCACAGGAATCCAATCCCTATCCTCCACTATGCCCTTTGGGGCCCACCCACCCCCCTCCCAGGGCTCAGCCTATCATATCTTAACTAAATATTCCCCCTCACTGCCCAGAGAACTGCACCCGCTGTCCACTGGTCCCTCCTGATATGCATTTGTTCCAGTTTTCCTACTTTACAACCAGTTGTCCCAGTTGGCCTACGATACTTCCAAGACGGGGCAGGATTGTCCTTACCGACACCGGGAAAGAATTGTCTCTTCGAATAAGAGGGAAATTCTGGGGGAGAAGCTGTCATCTGTTATCAAATGTTTGCGGTAGTGTACATGTGGATGCTCGTGTGTTGTGTGTATGAGGGTGAGTGTGTTTGTATGTTTGAAAGAGGTTGGATACGCGTGTGTGTGTGCGTGTTGGGCATATGATATAGGAATGAATACTTCTCATCACCCCCTTCGATCGGCTCTTTTGCTAGTAACGCCATTAACCGAAGCGTTGAGCTTCAACAGTACTTTGTTCGCAGCACTCGATACCCCCTGTTGAGTACTCCGGTGATTCGCCTCATTCAGAGACACTCAAAAACCTCAAGATGCAACAAAAAAAGAAGAGGATTATTCTCAAAAGAAAATGATTTGTACTTGTACATAGGACCCTTTGGGTATTAGGGGACAATATTTTAATTTATTTATCAATCTTAGTCAAGGAAGGGAAGGCGCTTCATGCCCCGAAGCAAGAGCGGATTTTTAATCCCACAGCTCCTTACTTCCCTCAGTTGCTTTCTCTTTGGGTGCTAGTTGGCAACAGAAAATTTGAAAATATAAACAAAAAAGGAGAAGGGAAAGCAATGATTTTTTTTTTTTATTTTGCTCATGAAAGTGATAAGTGCAGTGACTTTATAATTTTTTCGTTTTACCATCAGCAAAAAGCTATAGGCAGCGTTAATAAGCAACACGGTAGGGCTTAGCTGACCCTGCTGGCTCGTAGAAGCTGACAGAACACTCTACCTGATGACATCATCACAGCTCCTCTATGCTACTCTCTCCTCATTGGTCCAGTGTGAGTGACATCATCCAGCAGTCTGGGACCATACTCCATGTAGCGGAGACCTTCCATTGAAAACAACACTTTGCTGTACACCAAACTGACCAATTTACAAACGCCGATTCCCATCACAATAATGTACATAGGTTCAAAGTAGAGAGTAATATATGATAAGGAAAATACTATAGAGAAATACACGGGGGAGAAAAAAAATCCTCGTTTCTTTTAATTTCTTTTTTCCTTTTGTTTGGAGAGTGATTTGGGGTTGTACTCACACGAAAAGCCATTTTAAACCACTTTCCAGTTTTCCTTTTTACCAATTGCTTTTAGATTTGATGTTTGTTTTCTATTGTGTGTATGACGCACGTTGTCGAGTGTGTTTTTGTTTTTTTTTGTTTGTTTTTTTCCACTTGGTTTGCGTTTGAGTGAAGAAACTCGTATATGGATCAACACTACTGCCCGTACTGTAGAGTGAACACGTGCATTTATCTGAGGCAATAGTCACAATATCACAAAGATCCGATCACACATATAGACACATTCAGCAAGCACACGCAAACACGTGTTACACACACACACACACACACACACAGAGCAGGTGTTCTTATGCAGCAAAAGCCTTGTCCTCCCCCTCCTCTCTCCTCTCTGTGCTTCGAACTATCAGAGGTGAGAGCAGTTTTCCTGTCGGGCTCTGATTTGTTAATTCGTGTCAACCTTTATGTGTGTATTTCCAAAATCCCTGTGGTACCCCGGATGTAAACAACGACTAGGTCAGTCCTTCGACGAGGAGATTTTGGAGGGAAGCTTGTTTTAACCAAAAAAAAAAAAAGACTTCATATTGTCTGAAAGCCTTGCTTATTCTGAAGAATGTTTTGATATGTAAGTAAAAAAAGAGACGCTACAAATGTTAGAGCTGTTGACTCCAGTCCACAGGCAGCACTAAGACAAAAATGACATGACACTAAAAGGAGAATGTAAAAACGTAAAGGTGATGCTGCGAAAAGGTCAGCACCTGGGTTTCTGTTACTGACCTCTGTCTTCTGTCTTGATCGACTGCTTCGATGTCAAATACTGTGCCGATTCAAAACAAAACAACAAAAAACAACAAAAAAAAACCCTCAGAGATACCATTAAGTCTAAATTAGCTGGGCTGGGTCTCTCAAAATCCAGTGTTTCCCCCACTGATTCATTTAGCGGGGTGGGAAGGCCTCTGAAACAGCATTGTGGACACAAACTTTACATTGAAAACAATACATATGCTATACTGCTCTACGGTGCAGCAGCTCCAAGGCACAGTGGCCCTGACTATACACGGCCAAAACCCTGTTATCTAACATCTTTTTTTATTCAGCTTATAAAATGATCAGTAGGACTTTACTTGAATAGTTGCTTATAAGGCATTTTCAGTTATAAGCACATTATGAGAACATGATCATAATCACAACAGTACAAAGAGATGGGCTCTAGGAGTTGAACGCTTTCCGGAGTAACTTTATCGCTAATAACAATTTCCTAAGTAAAATACTAGAACCATAATGTATTATGATGCTGTTATAGTTTGTCATTGCATTATAATATCTGTAATGTTCCACTGTGTCAGAATAGTGCACATACTCTTGTAATAGGCTTATGATGCCTGACTTTGCACTTCAAGTAAGGTGTTACCAGAGAACATAAGTGCTTAAGAAATGCTTTTTGAGAAACCCGGCCCTGGTCTCTAGGAACAGGTGAATTCTTACAACGTCGCTTGGATTTTTGGGTTGTGCTGAGACCAGCAAAACAATTCTCTCCTTCCACCAGTAGTGGTAAGATTGGGTCTTTCTTGGAATGAGATGTGACCACTCTGATAGCATTTGTTTTAATTTGGCAGACCATGTTGATGGTGACCGTTGTTGATTTGTTCTGCTGAAACAAAGGGGCCCTCTCTCTGTCTGTCTAGACGTGTGGGTGGATTGAAGTGTGTCAAAATCCTTTTTTCTGCCCAAGGCAGTATATTCTAGTTGGAAAGGGAAACAGAAAAAGAAGAAGTTCGGCGTTCATTCCTGCCGAAGTTGTATTCCCCTGCTGAAATACGACAAAGTAGCTGTAAACAACCCATTCCAAGTGTTTTTTAGAATTCCATTTTATATCAAGAGGAGAGTTTTGGGGCGCCAGAGTGCGACTAAGCCGGTTTATTCCAAACAATCACCTCTTTGAAACTTTCTTTTTAAGCTAGCGAGTCTCCTTATTTCCTGCTGGACTTTATCTGTAGAATGTATTAGCTGAGGATGAGGAAAATATCTTATCGAAGTATTTTATATTGTACAGAAAAAGCCCCGAAATCCCACTTTAAGGAGAGAAGAAAAGAAACTCAGGAAATGTCAGAACCAATGAATATTTTCATCTTAATGAAAATGAGTCTGTTAGGCTGTGGAGAGGGAGGGAGGGAGGGAGTGAGTGAGAGGGAAACATAAATCTAGCTGTAGTGTAAATGTAACCAGGGTGGAAACAGCAGGAATGAAAGGTAGTGAGGACTCAGACGGGTGTTTATGAAATTGAAAATGATCAAATGGTTTCCGGGGTGAAGGGTGACAGGTGGTGTGATGGTAGTTGCAGGCTGAGGTGCCACAGTGGTAACCATTTAAGAGGCAGAAAAGTTTAAAAAAAATCCAATGCCTTTGCATTTCAGTGAGGTCTTATCTACAGTACCTTCTATATTATTTTGCTCTTTCATATCATATTACATTTTCTTTTCTAGGATTGCTTTGTAATAATTTGTACAGTTTTGCATGTTATAGATGTAATCATTTTTGTTTTTGGTTTGTTTTACTTGGACTTGCTCCTTTTTGAACGGTTTGGGCGTTTTACTGAGGATAACCCACTACAGGTGATGTAGATTCTTTTTTGCACAAAAAATATTTAAGGTGTAAGGTCAAAACAAAAAATAATGTATGGAACTGGCTGCCACGCTTATGTGGAGAACTCATTATATTAACCTGACTCCGATGTATTTCAATAAAGCGGAGGGCTGTTACAAATACAAACGCAGCGTGTTACTGTGTGGTCATTTCCTGTGGAATAGATTATGACTCATACTTTCAAAAAACTTTATTACAAATTTCACAAATGAACCCCACAAAAGTTCAATTTTTACATCTATGCACATATTATGCCACTAGAAGAAACGGGGCTAACATTTATCTATACAAGTCAAGACACTTTTGCAAAGGGGACAAACTATTGAGAATTCTACACTAATTTAAGGGCGAAAAAGCGACACTATCAATAGTATTTAAACTGTAAGGCAGGAGTTTGGATTCAGCTTTTTTTCTGTATTTCAGCCCTTGCGTTCAAAATGGCCGATCCAGCACACATCCAACAGCACACTGACTACAAGAAACGTGTCTTTCTCCCTTCTTTACCATTACATACATCGTTGCCAACTGCATCCATTTGAAGTGCAATAAAGACACCAAATATAAAAAGTTCCTCAACATAGTAAAACAGCAGTTTCCACTTGAGGCGAGGCTTTTGAAAAGGTAAGGTCAAGAAAAATGTGTTGCCTTTGCGGAGGAGTGCTTGTCTATGTACTCTTGTGTAAAACCAAATGTGACACTGGCTGTTTTCTCACTGCTGCTTAATACAATTATTTTACTGCAGTGGATTTGGAACAATTTTGTTTTAGTGTTTGACTTTATTTCCATTGTGGCCATTTTGAATTTACATCACACTCTCTCAGACTCCCAACTGAAAAACATTAGAAATGAATGAATCTCAACAATAGCTTCACATATATTTGGCCCACTATTGCTACCTAGAACTTAGCTAAGAATCTGGCTTAAAGTCGTTGTTGGTCTTGACATGGCTAGCTATTTTATTTTAAGTCTTCATGTAATGCTACTTCTATATCAGTGTCTCACCCAGAGTGTGATGGAATTTCAACATGGTAAATTCACTTTTTATTTCCTTATTTACAGTTGAGGCATTTAGCTCATCCAGAGCTACTTGAGTATCTTGCTATAGGACACACTGGCTGTAGGGATTGAACCTGTGAGCTTCCTGTTACAGCACAGACAAACCCCTGGGCCATCCTGCCACTCCTCAACAAAGGCAAACCCCTCTTAATCTGTTCTATGCCTGTGTAACATAATGCCATATAAAGAGACATATAAAGTCTTCAAGAGGTGCAAAACGGAGACAGTGTGGCTGATAAGTCTTTACAAAATACCCTGCTTCCACAGACGAGAAGAAAAGGCTCATGATGTGGAACGTTCTCCAGCGTCCTTCATTCAAAACCTATTCGGAGTCTTCAATACAAATGACTTCAGTATGGTACAAGGAAGATAATCCACAGGTGAAGTATGTGTCAGCGTCTTGTCACATTTGTCTCTTGGCTCAGTAGCGTAGGTCCAGTGGTAGGGCCTGAGTACACTCAGGTGTGACTAGCATTAGCCAGTTTCTGTCATTTCACATTTCTTATCTCTCCCGTAAAAGAGAGTGGAAAGGAAGTATTTTTCTAACTCGTACCCATCCAGTCCCATCACGTCTAGCTGGATGTTTCCAGCAAAACGAGGCTAACTAGTTCCTTTGAGGACAGAAACACATTTTATTGAAGTTCCACTTCAGGCCGTAGCGCCATCTTCCTCTAGGACCCTGCGAATCCCGTTTCCGGGGACACTCTGAATAGCTTGGATGGCGTTGCTAAGGTCTCTGACGCTGCTGTGCCGCGATTGGCTCTCGAGTCGCTGGGTGGAGCCGTGCCGCGACAGACTGTCCAGGCGGTTGTTGCTGCAGTGCCTGGACTGTGATTGGTCGTTGAGGCGAGACATGCTCCCGTAGGGCAGCCGGTCCTCTGCAGCCCGGAAGCTGCAGGCCGTGTATCTGAAACGGAGAGGAAGGAAGAGGATGTCAGGGCCCAACAGTTTTAAAATGAAATGTACTGATTTGTAGGGATGCCCCGATAACGTTTTTTGCTGCCGATCGCCGATTGTCTATGAGCCATATCGGCCGATCCGATACACTGTGATACCAATCGTTTATTTATTTATTTATTCTCATTTTTGGTGTTTGCTCTGCCTTTTTCTTTTCACCCTCTGCGGCCAGCTTAACAAACTCACCATGCTCTGCTGGCTGATGCGACTTCAAGTGCCTTATTAAATTTGTTGCGTTGAAACTTTTTACCTCGCTTCCCCCACGAGGTATTTTTTCCTGGCACACACTGCAGATGGCAACTGTTGCATCTGTCTCACACACTTTGTAAAAGTTCCACACCGCCGACATGTTTTAGGTTAGTTAGCATGATGCCACAATGACACCAAATCTGATGAGAATAGGCTCACATTTTTTGCGTCATCGATCGGTTTTCGCAATCGGCGACTGTAAAGCATTATCGGAATTCCCCGATCTCATATTTATACTGAATATCGGCCATTTCCGATTGCTGGCCGATCGATTGCGGCACCCCTACTGATTTGGTTTCTACTGTATAAACACCCAAGAAGGAATTGTCTGCAGCGGGAGAAAATCCTGACGGGACCTGAAACCTGAAAAACCCACCTGCCGTCTCGGGAGCGGTGCAGGCTCCCGTGGTAGCTGCTCATCTTGGAGCGGGCGCTGCGCACCGAGCCGGCCCGGCTGGTGCTGGCGCTGGGCGGCTCGTCCAGCATGGCCAGGTGGGTGGAGGAGGCGTGTGTGGAGGTGCCCTGGGTGGAGGTGCCCCGCGACTTCCTCACGATGGGCGTGTTGGGGTCCCTGAGCAGCAGCTGGGCGAAGTCGGGCTCCTGGAGCACCTGGCGGCTCTCGTTGACCATCGCGCTGCAGCGGGGAGAGGTGGGGGAGGAGGAGGAGGGCGAGGAGGTGGTGGAGGAGAAGGGCAGCGGAGGCAGGGAGGGCAGGGAGAGACGCAGGAGAGTGGGGAGGGAGAGGGGGAAGGTGGTGGGGTAGCGGGTGCGGAAGAAGAGGATGGAGGAGCGTGTGGAGCAGGCGGTGGGAGAGGGGGTTAATGCTCTGAGTTCGGGGGGGAGGGGAGTGAGCGCAGAGAAGGGCCTGTGTTCACTAGGAAACTGCACAGATCCTCAGCACATCGAGGCCAACGGGCTACACTCGTCATTTCTAATATATTATTGATTGAACCTGTCACTCAACATGTCCTCAAAGTTCAACTGAAACCCGTAACTGCAGCCATGGGTGGTCGGCCCAAGAACTGTTTTATTGTGCTTCATCAGGACGATTCAGATAATGTCAGTTATCAATCACAGAAAAGCCCATTAAACTGACTCTAATACTTTACTGTGTTTGTCTAAACTTTCCAGTGATCGATTTATTGTCCCATGTGACAAACCCCACCCATGCAATACAACAAACATGTTATCTGCAATCGTATTTGACCCAAATCAGCATCCAGTATTATTAGATAAAGTTCTGAGATTGAAATTCCACTGGCCTTGTTATCTAACTATCACTACAAAGATCAACCCTGTGGAGTTTGTTGCTAAAAGTTAAACATCAGAATTTAAAACCACTTCCTGTAAAAGTGTGGTAGTACAGCCTGCTGACTACTGACTACGACAGATCTGACGATGAAACGATGAAGACGTCGGCGTGTTTATAGTACGTACTCTTTGCGCCGCTTGCCATGGAAGAAGCTGGCCCATTCGAAGCAGGTCTTCTTGCTGCCCACCCAGAAGACCGAGGGGATTCCCACAATCAGCATCATCAGGTACTTGATCAGGAACAAGGCCAGGTCTGGACGGCTGGTCTTCTCCACCTAGAGGGAGCACACACACACACACACACACACACACACACACACACACACACACACACACACACACACACACACACACACACACACACACACACACACACACACACACACACACACACACACACACACACACACACACACACACACACACACACACACACACACACACACACACACACACACACAGACAGGAGGGTTAGTGTGTGTGAGCCGAGAGAGAGAAAGTAGAAGCACGGCCATCACATCCATTTTGCAAGTCCAGCAATGCATCTTTAATATTAAAGTAGGAATCCGCAACATTTTCATCAGCTCCTTTTTGCTGCTCTCTATCGCTGATTGACACAACGGTGATTGAACCTGGAGCCAGTTCATGAAAGCTTTTACATTTGTTGTTCTCAACAAACAAAATCTGGTGCACAGGAAGGGGTGTGTTTGTTCCCTGGAGCAGCGGTTTGGTTGGAAGGAATAGAAGAAGAACTGGGTAGTTAGCATGAGCAGTGGTAGCCACCTACAGAAACTCAAACTCCATCAACAGACAGTCCAAGGATAAAGACGCCACAGTAGCGGCCACACTGCTTGATTGACAGGTGATCTCTGGGAAGTGCGGTGCAGAAACACCACAGTGATGAGTGCATGTGTTTACGTGTGTTGCTAACGGTTTACTGGAGCTCAGAGAACGGTGCAATAGTTTGAAATCAAGCGGAAGAGAGAGAGAGAGAGAGAGAGAGAGAGAGAGAGAGAGAGGAGAAATGACAGTCGTCTGCGGGCCGTTTGGATGGTCGTGCACTTTAAAGTCATTGAGTCATGCATGTGCATCTGCGCTCGGATGAATGAAGTTCACGCTGTTTTCCTGCATCATCACTGACAACTGAGCAGCAGCAGCACGCTAGAGGCATAAACACCACAGCAGCCAACACAGTGTCATGACTCTCTCACTCACACACACACACACACACACACACACCCCTCTCTCTGATCGGTGTGTGTTGATGCAGACAACAATGGCTAGAGCCGCTGGGCTGATACCAACACCAATGTTTTTCAGACTGAAGGTGTCAATAGCCGATCTGTTGTGCTGACATTCAACATTTTTAAATTCCCCAAATTGCAAGTATTCAGTGTTTCCCGCTGTGTTCAAAATGCTTGATATTATTAAATGTTGCGTAACCACTGAGAGGTTCTTCAGTCGCAGTGAGAAAGGTAATTCATCTACAGTGGAAGCTTAGTGTTTGTTGCTTAGTAAACCGAACAGGGGGACGCTGTGCAGAGTCACCACACCCAACCTGCTTTCTGCCATAGCAACAGTGCTATAGCTAGCATGTAGCAACCTACAGAAACACTGTGCACGCTGTCTCTCTCTCACTCACACACACACACACACACACACACACACACACAGATGCAGTCATGATGGCCTCATTATGAGTGGGCCAGGCGGGGAGCCCCGGGGCTCAGCGGTCCTCAGATAGACTCATTACAGAGATAAGAGAAACTGAATCACTGCAGACAGACGCTCTCCTTACGTCTGTCTTAGGTTCTGCGTTTTCATTACGGCTTAAAATGACAATTTCAACGACTACAGAGCAAATTGCTTTACCCTTTTTTAACACCTGAGGAGGAACAGTGAACTAGCAGACTCGCATCACTCTGAAACTATCGGATAAGGTTTCGTTTCCTCAAAGACAACAACAACCCTGAAATCGGTTATGAGGGTTGAGAGTGAACACACAGCTTCTTCATTTGACAAATCTCATCCGGTCTGAGCCAATTGCTGTAATAGTGGCGCTGCATCTGACTGTTTGCTGTGGAGAGGAAGGGTCGGGGCCTCGCTCCAGTCCTGTATGTAATCGCTGTACAGGAGAGTACTGAGCCTCGGGGGGAGGGGGCGGGGCTTCAGATAAACATAGACAGGCACTTTGAGACTCAGCTATCTTTTGATGAGCGATAAGGACTTTGTGTATGCTCTTGCTTGTGAGTGAGTGTGTGTGTGGTTTCATGAATACCCGGAGGGGTTGGGGTGATGGGGGTGGACAAAATATTGGAAACACTTAACAATACATGGATATCAAGTGCCCTTTGCCTTCCTGAAAAGCTTCAGTCCTCCTTAGGGTGCTGAACTGTGTGTAGTGGGATACTGGACCATTCTTCAAGAAATTCCTTGTATGTGCAAACTGGCCTGGCCAACAAAACATCAACTCTAAGCTGAAAATCTGTTTGCGAGCTGCTGCATGCGTCCACCATCCTTCATTCAGACATTTTTCTATACTTTTTTTTGACATTTTGCATGAAGCCTACATGGCACGAGTCCTCTTCTACACTGTATCCCTACGCCCTGGCATCTCTCTACAGGACGTGGTTGTGTGTACCGTATGATGGCCGCGGGCTGTGCAGCGCTGCGTGTCTCTGTTGCCGTGGTGCTTCTGCTGCTTTTGTTCGCGTCCACGGTAACGTGACGTGGAGCAGCTTGACCCCGCTGACCCCGTCCTCTCCCGGCAGAAACACTGACACACCGGATTACCGCACCGCACTGCTCTCTTACACAACTCGGTGTTTGTGTGACAGATTAAGAGCAGGACTCACTCTTCCCACAGCGTGCACATGTGGACGGACACACACACACACACACACACTCTGGTATTTTGAGCACTAATGCCAGTTCATATCTGCTTATATCTTGTTAATATCTGCTTATTTCTATTTATTACTGCACAAACACAGCGGCCACCTCACATGCTGGATATGTAGGCATGCTCCTCTATGTTTGTTGTTAGGAGAGTTGGGGGTTTGATTCCCGCTGGAAGCACCGATGGTAAAAAATATCGATGCGTGCTCTTTTGGATCAAGTGTCCACCACATGGCTTTTGTTCATTGTGTAACTATTTTGAACGATGATCAAGCGGTTTCATTTGCTCCTAACCTGTCCGCTGCCCACACAACAAGGGATAATCAATGCATAGGAACTCATTAATCAGTGCCTAGAAGTGTGAGGACCTTTACATACGCAGGTTTCTACAGTTTTTTTTAGTTTTTTTTTAGGGTTTAGTATTTTTTAGGAGTCAAAATCCAATACCCAAGCCTGAGACCAGACTTGAGTACTCCAGCCCTGCGTAGAGGATACACGACCTGACAAAAACACATGCACTCAAAAGAAAAAACAAAAGCGATAGTCTGCACTACATCTGCAAAACCCAATGCGCTCTCCAGTCAACCCAAACCCTCTTGGAACAGGGAACGGTAAAAGCGGATATGAAAAATCGCAGGTGCTCTCGTGATCCCCGGCTGGGTGAAAGGCACAAAAACAACGAGACAGAAGAGAGATGTCTGAATTATTAACAGCTCCACCAGATGAGTGGGAGAGTGTGTGCTGTTGCTGGAGGCCACTACAGCATCTCTGGAGCAACACAAGCAACCTGAGTTATCACTAGGCTCCCTCATGTATGACTGTGTGTGTGTGTGTGTGTGTGTGTGTGTGGATGTGTACAGGTCGGATGAATAAACGTGCTCTAGTAGTAATAAGAAATCACCTTCTGATGCTTTTTGTGTTGATATTAACATTTTGGTAATTCATGATGATTTCAGTTTAGTGACATTTTGACTGGTATTCGCTTGCTGATGATTTAGACCATTTTCATTACTCGTCCATTCACACCTCGTGTTTCTTCGTTTCATTTGATATGAGTTTGAATTTGGAGACATGCTTGGTTCAAATTGTGCATTCACTCAGTAAAAGAAGGATGATGGAAGTGAGTTTGAGATGAATGGCCGCCGCCAAGTCACCCGCAGCTTCAACTTTGAAAGCCAAAGACAAAAGGTTACAGTGTGTATGTGTGTGTGTGTGTGTGTGCATGTTTGTATGTGTGCATGCATGCATGTGAAAGACAGAAACAAAGAAAAAGAGTCGTGTATCGCCCAAAAGACTGCATGTACTGTTTACTGTCGTCGGTATGAAAGTACAGTAGCTAATTTCAGCAAAAAAAAAGTACATTTTGTACCTTTACACACACAGTTAATAAAAGGTTTTACTAGAACTATTGATTCACCATTCCACCAATTAGAAATGAGTATCAATAAGTCAATAAGTCATGAGTTACCTGGTAGGGGCAGGGGATGTGGTACTCCCTACACTTCTCCTGCACCCAGGTGGTCTCCCAGATGGCTCGATAGCTGTTCTCGTACAGGTAGCAGGCCAGGACGGTCAGCAGAGGGACCAGGTAGAGCACCGAGAACACGCCGATGCGAATCATGAATTTCACCAGTTTCTCCTGGTTCTCCTTCTCCAAGGGGATCTCCATGCGGACTCGGTTTAACGCCGCAATGCCCGCCAGCAGAAGAGCCACGCCCACCTGGGGGAGAGAGAGAGAGGGAGAGGGAGGGATTATACTTTTCAGTCATCGTGTGGAATAGATGGGGACTAGTTGATTATGTGTCTGTTAGCAATCAAATGTTACACTTCTGTTAGTTCAGTAACGTTTCCTTCAAACTGTGAGGCATTTTATCCCAAAACAAGATATGATGCAACAAAATGATTGCTGGTGTGAAAGTAAAGCACATTGTGAAGTTGTAAGACCTTTGCTTACAAAATAATTGCACTTTTAAGGATATAATAAACTGCAATTTTTAAATGTTCGCTGATGAATTTCAAGTAGAAAAATTCATAATTTCCAGAAAGGATATATTGATATTTGAGTGAAACCCTTCATATTATCTAACTTTATGTATAATAAAAGAAGAATAAAGGAAGTGTTGCATTTTAACATCACCACATGAATTTTGGAAGACTCTACATGGCCTTTTACATTGTGTGCCACCTTGTTGGATTTCACAGATCTGCTTTATTGCTTATTGGCACAAAACAGGAAGAGGTCGCTGTTCTTCCAGTGCAAACTAAAGCTTTCAGTTTCTCACAATGGCAGATGGTGACACGAGTGAAAGTCAATGAAACAAAATCACTCCAAACATGTTTAGTGGTCCCAGGGGGTTGGAGACGGGACAAGGAGAAACATTTATGTGGTCTTTGAGAAACACTATCACCAACAATACAACTTGCAGATCGTGATCGAGGCTACCAATCATCTTCACCATCATTTTTAAGAAAGACCAAAAAACGTATGTCTATAAAGTATCTCTGTCTGTTTCACTCTTCCTCCCTCGTCTTCCTCACCACCACATCCAGGCCCAGCGGGGCGAGCAGGAACCAGCGCAGCGCCGTCACGTCGTAGAGTCCCACGAAGCAAACGCCGCTGACGCTGTCGCCCTCGATTTTGTTCATGGCCAGCAGGGTGACGGTGAGCGCCCCGGGGATCCCCCAGGCGCAGGCGTGGAACAGGAGGGCCTTTTTCTCGATCGCCTCGCTGCCCCACTTGGGGACGGCGGCCAGGAACCAGGTGATGGTCAATATCACCCACCAGACGCTGCCGGCCATGGTGAAGAAGTACAGCACCATGAAGAGTAGCGTGCAGGCCTGGGAGACAGAAACAGAAAGGATGGATGGATGGAAAGGAAAGGAAGAAGTTGGAAGTTGGAGTTCAATAAAGGCACCAATTCTTTCAATCAATTCATTTAAAGAGATAGTTTCATCGTAAATAGCTTTGAAAGTCAGTTACTGAGACAAACGATAATCAATAAAACTGAAATGTCTTAATGTATTTTTTTTTTTTTTTTTTTACAAAAGTGAGCATTCACCTTTTGTATTTTTATTATTTATTTTGATAGAAAGTAGCGAGGATGACACAATAAGGTAATCAAAATAAATAATAAAAATACAAAAGGTGAATGCTCACTTTTGTAAAAAAAACAAAAAACATTAAGACGTTTCAGTTTTATTGATTATCGTTTGTCTCAGTAACTGACTTTCAAGGCTATTTACAATGAATGAAACCAAATAATGTTCTCGTCTTTTTACCTTATTGTGTGAGCCTTGAGTCACCGTGGACGCCCTGAACCTCCCGGGGCTCGCCGCGTTGCAGGAAACTCTGTCCTCCAGCAGGAACCCCAGGAAGAACACCAGGGACACCATCATGTAGCACACGGCGTAGAAGATGATCGGCCTCTCCGGGTAGCGGAAGCGAGACACGTCGATGAGGAAAGTCAGGAAGGTGAAGAGGGTGGCGGACAGGCACACGATGGACACCACCCCGATGAAGTAGCGGGCGAACGCCAGCTCCTCGCGCTTGAAGTACATGTTGGGGCAGGGGGGGGAGCAGTCGCGGACCCCCATGAAGGAGTAGCCCAGGTCGGGGTCGATTTTGAGCTCGCGGGGGCACCAGAAGCCGTAGTCGCGCTGGACGGCGATCGGGGATTCGGTCGTGTCGGCGCTGGACAGGAGGTCCGCTGGACGGGGGTAGGGCTTGTCACAGTCTGGGAACCTGGGGATGGATGATTGATAATAACTGATTATTAGTGTTGATATTTTTTCTACTGCCAGACTTATATATCGTCACCCTCTTAAAATAATGGCCTGAGTCATTTTTGAGGATTTTTTTTTTTTTTGCATAAGTCATCTCTTCATGATGCTGCCACCTCTGGTAAAACTGCCTACATCCTTAATTGAAAAGATCAGCTGTTCCTACCCCGGTAGTATAATGGCCTACGTCAAGAGTGTGACTGTGATCCTGACTTAGGCCAAATTACTTCTGGAGTAAGTGACTTAGGCAAACAGTTATTTCCATGATTTTAGTTATTTCCATGATTCAGGGCTCATCCCCTATTGGTAAGTGATCAGGTTTACTAGAATATCGGCTAGGCTAAAGATGTTGCGTAGTTATTTAGTCTTTTACTTTCACAATTTATAGTTTAATTACGAAGCCTCCCAGTGGGTAACAGACACAAAATAGCTAGCTCTGTACTGTACTGGTTACTACTACAGTTGCTGGTTACTGGTTAAAGTTACTGCTGGTGACTAGTAGTTACTAGTAACTGGTAGTAACTAGTTACTACTACAGTTACTGGTAATCTAATCCTCTCATGTTACATAATTGACAGACAGCGTTATTTGTATGTCAATAGTCATATATTGTCATAACCTTTTTGTGTGAAATGATTAAGAAATATCATATAGTCTATATTTGGTTCAGTTTATTCTGTTTTTTGAAAAGCTTGAAAATATGACTTAGGCCATTATTTTAAGAGGGTGACGATATCGCTCAACATAATGTATGTGTGGAAGAACTGTGTCTCAATCAATTCTCTCTTCTATTCTACGTCTCCATCACAGAAGTCACACGTTTTACATGCTTGCATAACTGCTGCTGCACTAAATCCTGCTTCACTAATGCGGAACGATGCCCTTCTGCAGTGGCTACCACCGTAACAAATCTAACAACAACAACAACAACAAAAAAAGTCTCCTCTACCAACCTGTTGCAGTCCATCTCGTCTGGCCAACTGACACCAAACATGTCCATCAGTCTGTAGCAGTCGCTCTTGGCCTGCAGACAGAGGCGGCGGCAGGGCAGAGTCATCCGGCCATACTCCGTACACACCGGGGTGTAGAGGGCACACAGGAACATCCGGAGCTCGGTGGAGCACTGCAGGTTCACCATGGGGTGGAATGGCTGCAGGGGGGAGGAAGGGGGAGAGAGAGAGAGAGAGAGAGAGAGAGGGAGAGGGAGGTTAGTGCTGTATGTTACTGATGCATTTGTCCACATTTGTCTGTATCATGAGGGTTATATACAGTGATGCAGTGGTAAATTAAAAGGTCTCTAAAATATCATCATCATAAACCAGTATAAACAATTCAATCATACTTTCAGAAAAACTTCATATACCCTCATATAGTGTTTGGTTGAAATGAAAACCAGCACGATGGCACATGACTGTAACGGGTTTGGATTTGAGGCCAAACACAATACAGCGGAGACAAGGATGTTTAGCTGCAACACATTATTAAATGTGCGACTGCTACATAATGTGTATTTTAATCATACAATATGAAGAAGGACGCGATCGGGGTAAAATGCTGTTAAATGCATGTTAAAATGCAACGCGTAGCAAAATAAACAATTGTGGAAGATAACGCTTATCGACCCAAGACAGTTTCACATGGGAGCAAAGAGGAAAACAAAGAGGCCACTGGAGCTTGTTGTCAGAGCGTTTCTGGAGATGAGTCCACAAAAACAACTCTGGCCCCTTTCCTAATAATCCCCACTACCCCCATTATTTCCATCAGCTCTTCCCTCCCTCCTTCCCTCCCTCCTTCCCTACCTCCTCCTCTCCTCCTCCTCCCAATCTCCTCTCTGGCACAATAAGACAGAGATAGGAGGAGTAGAACAAGCTGGGTAACCCCCACCACTCCCCCACACACACACACACACACACACACACACACACACACACACACACGGGTGCTGCTGACAGGGTCTTTGTGTTAGAGGGAGGACCACGCTGTGACTGACTGACACATGGCTGGCTGTAGAGTGCGCGCACACACACACGCACACACACACACACACACACACACACACAAGCGTATGTACCAGCAGAAGTATATTATTTACACACCAACACATCCTGGTACGATCACATGAACAGTCACACACACAGCCAAGAGGCGTTGTGGGAGCAGGGAGCATCTGTGGGGCATGTCTTTAATATGTAAATCCCCAAGGAGAGGGAGGTGTGTGTGTGTGAGTGTGTGTGTGTGAGTGTGTGTGAGAGAGAGAGAGAGAGAGAGAGAGAGAGAGAGACATACGTCTGAATGTGCATGGTTGTATGTTTCGCGCATCTACCTGCATGTGTGTGTGTGTGTGTGAGATAAAGCAAGGCCCTCAAGCCAGTCGAACACATTGCTAACCCCCCTCCTCCCCACACACACACACACACACACACACACAAACTGAAGACAGAGGTCTATATGACAGACAAGGACAGGGTGGGGGAGGGAAAGGAGAGGAGAGGACAGGCAGGGGGCAATTGGTGACGGTGGAGGGGGGAGGGGGGAGGGGGTATGAAGGGGGGAGGGTGTTGTGAGTCAGTCCTCCTCCTCCCCTACATGGGAAACACACACGGTACCTGGTGGTGTAGGAAAGTCATTAAGTCTCCTTTAATACAAAAGTGATCAGGACTAGCTAAAGCTTGGCCAACGGGCAAAACGTTGAGTGATTTTGAGTCGTCATTTTATATATTAACAAGCATAAGAAACAGGAGTCTATCATTTACTTGCTATTTGTCTAAATAATTAATATCTAATAGCCACAATATTACAATCCACATTAGTCCTCCATGTGAAAAAGGAGTTTGCCGTATCCATAGCGACTTCCAATGAGCTAGCAGGAAGGAGCTCAGCGTATATTGAACACATGGCTGTAAATGGACACATATTGGCCATTGTGGGGATCAAACTTGTGACTTTTCTTTTACGGGTCTCTCCAACCTCAGGAGTGAAAGGAGAGAAGCTGTTGGGATTAGCTAGTACAGAGTACTCTTTACCCAGAGAGATCTTAGGATGGATTTACACAGATTGATTTACACAAATCTACCATGTCTGGAAATGGGGATGTAGAAAAACTGGAGACTTGGAATGAAAACTGGAGACTGTTGTTATATAACTGATCATTTAGATGGATCCTTTTACATTTGATGAAAGTAGGTCAAACAAAGTTCAATCCTTTTAATACAATATTTATGATAAAGCCCAAGGCATGAAAAATCTCTTAGATTTCTCTCACAAAGTTGTTGTCATTTTGTAGAACAACATTTAACAACATTTAACGACATTTTCTAGCTCAGAACGTGGCAATAAATCATGTGAGAACCGATGATGCAGGGTTTTGCTCAGATCTTCACAATTTCTGTTTGCTGCCGTCACTGTTAACAGACTCTTGTGATGTGTTCCCACCCTGCGTCGGCACGTCAGATACACGGTGACACCGCACTCGTATCCCTCCCTTGACAGCATGTTTGTGTCTCGCGTGCCACCCACATGTCACATCTTTATGTAAAGGGATTAGAATTGGCTGTTAGGCTTGGCCCCTCGCACACAAAGCATCCACATCCACGCAGCTTTTGTCATCGCCCTTGTTCATATCACACGTTTCTGTCAGGAGGATATTCAGCTGTTGTGGGAGAGACAAGAGTGCGATAGCGAGCCAGACAGACAGACAGGCAGGCGTTGAGGTATTCACATGGGTAAGTCAGTTCTCGTGTGAGGGGGATCAGGCATTTTCAGTGAGTGGCACTCGGATGATGAAAAAGGATTTAGGTTCAGAAGCAGAATCCATAACGTGAGTCTTAAATCCAAACAGATTATTCATGTTTTGTCTATAATCCAGAGGAGCAATTTAGGCTACTTACATGCCTGTCATAACCGAGACGTATCAACCAGTGGGTCGTGTAACTCCTGTTCAAATGGAGTCGTCACGTTTCATTAGGCGCCACTGTACAATGACACAATAAGGCATTCGCTCATACCGTGTTATGGTCTACGAAGCATAAACACAACTGCGCGTGAGGGAGATCCCACTTCCCGTAATGAGTCTGTTGCTCCAGATGTTGGCGATCAGCGGCTTTCCTTTCCGTTAAAAAAACATCTCACGCTGCAGCCAGCCTTCCTCGCAGTTACATAAAGCTTCATCATCACTGTTCACAAAACAGTTTTGCTACACGGATGGTAACGCTGGCTGCTCGTTACAATTTAAGTAATAATATGTGACATTTTGATATAAATACACTCAAACGAGACAGAGATTCAACCTCTACCGGGTTCATGAAAGCTTTTACATTTGCTGTTCTCAACACCCGGTGTCAGGTAGGAAATGTCCTGTGGTGCGCAGGAAGTGATGCGTTTAATGTTTCTGATGTGTTTGGAATAAAAAAGAAGAGCAGCCCCTAACAATCCCTAACTTCACCCCACCTTACTCCACCTTACACCACCTAACACCTTACTCTGACTTCCTGATGGTGTTCCTGTGACATCGCCTACTCCGTCAGCGGTGTCCTGTCAGGATGAGTTAACCGCTCAGTCATGATCTAATGCGGCTAAAGTGAGCCTGCATCTTGGCCTCCACACTCCCGCAGGCTACTGGGTCGCTTCATGGCAATGTATAGGTAGTACTGCGCTCAGTCAAGATACTATGGGAAGGGGCCGAATAATACATATACGGGCTACAAGAGCTGACAAGCGACTTACAAAGAAACCCTCTATGCCTCTATTTTTCTTCCTATTCATCCCTCCTTCTATTCATCTTCACTTTCACCCTTTTTCTGACCATCTATTTTTACACCCCATCCAGTCCCTTTCTTCCTCCCTCCCTTTGTAGCTCTTCCCTAGCTCGCCTCCTCCATCCACATCCACTACATCCACTACCATCGGTGATGATCAGCGCGTGAGTCAGCGCGGGCAGGACAGAACTGGTGGTGGATGGTACGTACGATTAGCCGCGGCTTCATCCACACAGCAGCCCAAACAACTCGAAGACCAACATCTTCAGGCCCTGCGGAGCCTGTACACACACACCACGGGGATTACATGTTATGGGCCACAGTGGAAACAGCTGGTGAACCATCGGTCGGATGAATGGCCAGAGGTTTTTACATGCCACTGTTGCCCGAGAGCCGCCCGTGTAAGGATGATCAAGCGTGTAATACACAACTCTGTCAAGGGGCTACAGGCCTGGGGGGGGGGTATGCTAATGTAATTTCAGCTTCCAACCCGCCGCTACAGTCATCATGTATTCATGGGAGTTTGTCAGGGGGTTTTGATCTCTGAAAATGTAGAATAATATGCCACTCCAGTAATGGCGGGCTCACACACACAGTCAGGCGTGTCAGTTACCACCAGAAAGCCAGTGGATTTAGTAAATGCAGTCAAAACCGCTAACTGCTATTCACCGGTGTGATGTGGAAAACCTGTCAACATTGGTTTGTACAGGAAGTCTTGAAGAAGTCATGGCGGGACGTGTTGAAAGCAGAGATATTTCAATTCTAACATTTAAAACTGCTGTTAAACACTTGACTCTGTAGAGTGTGTGTGTGTGTGTGTGTGTGTGTGTGCGTGTGTGTGAGCACACCTTGCAGTCACCTCTCTTCCCATCAGTCCCCTCCCTCCATCAGCCCCCTTCCTCTTACACCCCCACCCCCCCCCACCCCCTCTACCCTGCTTTCTCCTTTGCTGCCATTCCAGTTCTCCAAATGTCCAAGCTCAGCGCCATGGCAACGAGTGATGCATCAGCAGGGAGGAGGAGGGGGAGGAAGAGGAGGAGGAGGAGGAGGAGGGGGAAGAGCGGGGTTCGAGGAGGTCAGGGTGCGGGGCGGAGGGGACCACCTCCCGGGAGGCAAGAAAGCCCCCGCTCCCTTTGTTAACAGCACAATTGGGACCGTTTCCTGGGCAACCGGTGTGCCCCGTATGGGGGGAGGGCGAGGACAAAAGAGATTTGGGGGTTGGGGGTGGAGGAAGAGGAGGAGGAGGAGAGGGTAAGAGAGAGAGAGAGAGAGAGAGAGAGAGAGACAGAGAGGAGGGATGGGATGACCAAGTCAGCCGTGTCATTCACCACTAAGAAGTGTTTGAAAACCTCATAGATTGACAGTGTGTAATGTACACACACACAAGTGCACACTAACACACACACACACACACACACACACACACACACACACAAAGTGGCTGTTGTTGAGCAAGGATTCACTCTCTGGATGTGTTTCTCATTCACTCCAGAGCCAATAAACACGGTGAGGGACATTAAATAAAACAAGAGGCTCTTTTATGTCCTGGGTCACGCCGGGTAGGATTTATCAGACCTCGTTGTGTGTGTGTGTGTGTGTGTGTGTGTGTGTGTGTGTATGTGTGTGTGTGTGTGTATGTTTAGCTACCTAACAAAATAATCATGTTAAACAGTGTATTTTTGGTACACGGTGCACGTTTTACTGACTGGCAGGCCTCAGAGAGCTTGGTCAGCATTTTACCCCCCCCCCCCCACACACACACACACACACCTTACCTCTTTCTACAAACCCATTCACACCACATGGGTGGGGTACCTCAGCTATTCTATACAACGCCTGTAACACGACACGGTTTATCTAGACACATTGTAAACCTGAGACAAGACGCTGATTAAATGACCTGAAAGGAGGAAATACGTGTAAGTGGGACTAAAAAAACAGACCATGCATCCAGTCTTTTGTCTCATCGCAAACCCGCCATACTGTATACAACACAACACATGCCGTGAAGAGAGAGAGAGGCCAGAAGACCATCATAGTTTAGTGTCATTTTTCAGTATGGGCTCTATGTCTTACTGCACATTGACCTGTAAGCAAATAGTCGTAGTAGGATAGTGGGATATATCAGTATATTGGTATGCTTGTAAAAATAGTTATTCTTTTCCACAGTTAAATTTAAAGAGAAATTCAACAACCCAGTGATCTTCTTTGATTTCCACAACAGCGACGAAATCAAGGCAAGTCAGGTCTTGTTCATGATCTGTGTCAGGTAACTTCCCCCGAGGCGACATTCATGTGACTCTTTTTGCATCTTTGCTGCCGTTAAAGATGAACGGTTGTCTGAGCTACAGCTTTCGTGTAAACAAGCTTTCTCATTGATCTAATTTAATGATCGTGTTCAGTTGGCCCCATCCCCGAGTCCCGTGTCCCATCTGGCCCTGCTGCAATCCAAGCTCTCGCTACGTTTACGACCTGACGTCACCCCCCACGCCTCTCTCCTCTGACCCGGTAGCATATTTTCGGTGACTTACAAACTCGTTTCTTTTAATTTTACGAAGCCCCTGAGGAACTTTCCAGGAAGTGAGAAAGATATATGCAATGTATGCTGACAAAACGTTTTCTACACATGGCAGACTTTGCTGTTATCTGTCCACTGCAGTCAAACAGAGCATGAGGTGGAAATGACTCATTTTCTGCAGGACACCAATGAATTGTTATCCATGTAGAAAAGCATCATTTTCCCCCCCAAAAATACCAATCATTTAGTATTATATTCTGTATTTAGACAGTGGGAAAGTACCAAGAAAGACAGAATAGGGGGGGTAGTGTTTTCTCAAGCTGCTTTCTGGATGCCAAGTACGGTTTCTTATCAACCGATTTACTGTGATGATCCAAAACTGTCTGGCATTCGTTTGCCGGCTACTGTTTGCCATAACTCATTTGCTTTATGGACCATGACAGGACACATCTATCTCTAAAAAAAAAAAAAAGGGGATGTTACCCTCTTTCTTTTCGTTTTCCCTTTTCGTAATGCCAGTCAAATCCGCCACGCTCCCGCTTATCTAACACATCGTGGCACAGAAATAGCCGATTTCCCAGCCCCTGAGGCCGACTGTCCCACTTCAGCTACGAGGTCATTCCGCGGTCAGCGCTGACTGACTAGGCCGGGATGCTCACGGAAAACAGAAAATCCTGTTTTTAGAAATCCCTCCGTTTGTGGTTCCTATTATTTACACAGCCATAAAAAAGATCAGATATGTGGAAAAAAAATCCTATCTTTTGTTCCTGTATAAATCCAGCGTATTAGTGTTTTTATCCTCCTCGTACTCCAAACAGCCATCTGTCACATCGAGCAAAAAAAAACGTCGGATGAAAAACGTCCATCAGTCATTTCGTTAAAAGTGTTATTTCTCAAAAGACGAGGCTAAACAGTTTATGTCGACAAATTATCCCGGCCACACCACAAAAAAAAAATCCTTCTTGAATGAAAATGAAGATAATTCACAGAGGCATAATTTAGGGGGTTTCGACAAAAACTGCAAGAAAGGCAAGGCGTTGGTTCTCGTCCAACTCCCAGCTTCTCCACGGTGCGGGGCATTCATCATCATTATCATGGCTATTCAGCGGACCTAATTCCCTTTAAAATCAACTGTCAATTCTCATTTGGCTGCCCTGTCCCTCTTAAAGGCTTTGAATTCTCCCATGAACTGCACCTAGAGCGAGCCATTGGGAAAACAAGAGCCCGATACAGGCGTAGTTTCTGTGATTTGGAGTCTATTGGGTTTTCGTGTGTTTTTCCAAACCCCAGTGAGTGTTTCTCCGTGGTAAAAGAGACTTAATTGTGGGTCCGTGACCAATCGAAGTGAACACCGTCTAAACCAGCAGCGCCTCTCTGTTCAGCCCCGCACACTTAAATTAGCCAGAGGAAGCTAACCTGGCCTCAAAACAACAAATGACAACAAAATGATTAGACCTCAACTTCTCTCCTCTATTCGTAATCTATATTAAAAAATTCTCTGTTTTTCCGAAAACATCTGATAAATTTCTTGATGTGGAAAAAAAGCCAAAGCTCCCAAAGCTCTCCGATGACAAACATGGCAAAGTGACTAAACCCAGAAGATGAAAGTGAATATTTAGGCAATGATGGGGGTGGGGGGTGGGTTTGCATCCTTTCCAGAGATGAGCCCAAAGCCTTTCTCCATGTGTACAGCTGTGATGTGGTGCGATGCAGTGTGTTCAGAGGTTACATAACCACGGATATTCGTGGCACACAACTGCTCCCTCCATCTCTCTCTCTCTCTCTCACCTCCTCTAGTCTCTCTGAACGGGTCTATGTGGAGTACAGTGGAGCAGAGCAGGCACAGATGGCCGGGCGGGGCTCTACGCATCCTCATCGCTGTGCCGGGCCGGGCGGGGTGGGGCGGGGTCGGAGGGCAGCGGTACAGGGAGCGGGATCGGGCGGGAACATAAAAGGGATGGATGCCGAAGATGGGATAAACTTATAGACAAATAAGCAAACTGATGGATGGCCGGACAGCTGGATAAGATCAACCAGCGGGGGCTCCTGAGCTAGCGTTGTGTAGCAGGTTGGCTCGTAATTGCTCGATAGATTGAGATTCCAGGGGGATCTGCATACACAGGGGATGGGATTAACCTAACGAGGTGATGCATCTGCTCCGTGATTGTGTTTAAATGCCTAACTCGACGTTTCAAAGAGGATAACACGGCCACAACAGTCAGATGCTACGGGTGGTAAATCTAGATAATCTACAGGAGGGGGTTGAAACAATAAAACATGGGCTCAACACTGGAATCCCGGCTTAATCCATCAGCTGAACTAAAAACTAAAACAACGCAGTAACAGTCCGGCACGTTCGTTCCAGCCTGTCGAGTCTCGTGATTGAGTTGACCGACCGGTCCAAAGCCTGTTATGTAAAATGGTTTCAGTGCAGAAATGATGTGAAGAGCCCCTACATGTTGTGGTGAAGCACTCCGCCTGTCAACACGGGGCTGGAAACCATTTCAGGACAACACGACCTGGTACGAAAATCACAATGGCGCCAACTGTGATTTTAATAATGCACTCTTCTCGTGGCCCCCAAGGAGATATTTTAAAACTTAATTTTCTACTTAATGTTTTGGTAATATGCTCCCAGTCCCTGGAGCTAGAGCAGCCGAGTTAAAGTAGGCTAGCACTTTGATATTACCAACAATTAATACACACCCAGTTAGCCATGGTGATGACTATCTAGGCTACTACCAGGATGTCCAGCGGGCAGGCTGAGCAGCAGACAGACACAGTGAACCACTTATTCTGCATGGGAGGTTAGTACTACACAAACCCTAGGTAAATCCCCAGTCCTGATCTGACAACATATAGATAGAAATCCATTGTGTGTGTGTGTGTGTGTGTGTGTGTGTGTATCACAACAGTGAGTCTCTTGAAGTCTGACACGGAAAAAAGTATGAAAGGATCAGAGGAAGATAGTGGTGCTTGGAAAAGGTCAGGGACAGCGAGAAAACAGAAAAACACAACTCCACTAGTTTTAGATTGCCAGACATTTTTGAACAGTACACAGTTTTGAATGGGTTTCTTGGGCCTTAGGGACACAAAAACTACTCAAAATATATCAAACCACGAACGATTCTTAGCCTTCTTCCACCTGGGACCCAAATGTCTCTCCACCAGAGACTAAGGCTAATTAAACTTTCATCATCACCCATCAGACATCGGCCCAGGACATTTGTGTCTCCAACCCATAGTTTACTAAAAACAATTCAAATTAAAAACAATACTAAGTCTGGATGGAGATATCAGTTTACTGAAATTGGACTTAACTAGCAGATATCGGCCAGTCATATCGTAATGATCTAAATGCTGTTTAAGAGGCTTTTCCACCCTGGCAAGAATACAACTACGGGGGAAACACATCCTTATAATGTGTTGGCAAAGAAATATAAAGATATTGAATATCGGCACAAAATATCGTCTATCAGCAACTTCAGTCTAAGAAATCTCAGTATCGGCTTTCAAGAACCAATATCGGGTCAAACCCTAAATAATACACACAAATTGTACAAGGTTTTCACATCTTAACACCGGACTGTACCTCCATGGCGAGAGCCGCGGTTTGCTGGTCGTAATGGTTCAGCACGTTGGGCATGAACGTGGAGTTGTAGGGCAGCCCCTGGCACATGCGCAGGGTGATGGGCTCACAGGTGAAGGTGCTGTGGCTGCCCGCCGCCGCGTCCATGGGGATGGCGACGCACGCCGTCAGCATGGACACCGACAGCACCCACAGGAGACCCATGGCCCGGTCCGGGACAGCTGGGGGGGGAAGCAGGAGATGGGAAGAAAGAAGCTGGGGGGGATCGTGGTTAGGGAGTGGGGTCGGGCCCTTGCAGCATCAGCCTCATTCACCAGGAAGGGGTGGAGGAGTCTCCTTGGTGACGGTGCGACTGGCTTAGGGACCGTCTGGGACTGTCTAGTAGGGTACTCCTTCTCTTCGACTCACACGGGAACGGTCCGGGTCGGGCGGGGTAATCCAACACCACGGCCATGGTTGAGGCTGCTCACATCCATCACCGTGGGGATTTCGGTCAGCGGCAGTGTGTGTGTCATAAGACCTCCATCACCTGAAGAAAAACGCTGTGGTCCTTTAAGACGCCTTCAGCGCGCTGTGTCTCCTCCCTCTCGTCTTGACACAGTGAATATTGATGACAACCACAAATGGAGTTTTTTTTCTGGGATCTGAAAAAATATATGTAAGCACAAAAATCAAAACAGACCCTTTTTGGTCAAATGCTATAAATTCATCATTAGCTGGCTGCTCAGCATGTATAGTATATTTAGTACATGGCCTGAAACTGACCCCAATTTTTTCGTAGAATAATACAGTACAGTACAATAATACAGTACACTAATTAGAGACAGAAACTTAAAAACCACCATGGGCTCTTTGAAGAGGGTTGGTAATTGCTTTCATGGTCACCATTATGGTGGGCGGATGCTGTGGATAAATGACTAAATTAACAGCATTAAAAGCTATGATCCATTCTGGTCATTATCAAGAATTACAACACAAACAGTCTAGGCTGAAAACCGAGAACAAAAAACTACAATAATATTCCGATAGCTACTAATGTACCTGTGATGCTCAATAGTGAGTTTATAGTGAACTTATCGCATTTATTATCTTCTATGCTATCACAATAATATTCCTATAGTATATCGAATTTATAGATTTGCCGTGATAGTCCTTATGTATCATTCTAAAATTCAAAGGATTACTATTTTTTCCCCAATAAGCGAATCTTTTAATCTTTTAATTACATTTGCAATACAGTACACACCCATAACAACACCATAACCTTCCGTGCACTCGCAAGCGACATATAAATGATAGTTTTTACACAAATGTCTATTCTTTAAGACAACTAAAATGTCAAACCCACAGTGTTCGGTTTATTATGCTGCGTCTATTACCTGTGCATCAATGTTAAGGGCGTGCTGGCTGCTCCTATTTCTCCTGTCGGGCGATTCACGAATTAAATGCTCCTCATTAACGTGTAACTACCGGGAGGGTAGCAATTGTCTATCTGTCACTGCCCTCTGCAATACTTGTGATGGAGATAAACGTTTAAATAAAACAGATAGAAATGTCATGCCACGCAGCGGAAACAAAAGATGACGGTTAGTTCATCTCAACTGATAGTAACCGTACGCAGCCTGGTCCACATTAAATCGCAATGCCGGTGAATATCCAAGGCAGCGGGCGGTGACGGAGACTAAATTACGCAAAACCTCTTCTACCGGATGTAAGTTAATTGTTTTTATTTTAAGGAAACTTTACCTGAATATTGTGCGGAAAATTCACGTGTCGCAACGGGGTCTCCTCGAGTTGGTAACAATGAGTGAATGTCCCTCTACCAGCACCCTCCTCTCCTTCTTCTCCTCTTCTCTCCCTCCCCTCCACTAGTGTCAAGCCAGAAAGACTCTAGGAACGACTTCCGGTTAAAACTCAAAATAAAAGCCTTGTGGCGTTGCGTTGTGTTGTCATGACAACAGAGAAAGTAACTTCCGTGTAGATAAAGCTACAGTAGCTAAATAAAGTTACAACGACTGTTTGTTTTTGTATAACAATTGTATATTGTATAATTGTATGTTTATTCGGTTAGAGTCTTTGTCAAAGGCGTGTAGCAATAATAAAAGGTTACATTTCCTGAAGAAAATGTGTGTGTTTGAAAGTTTGAAAATGTTTAAAAAGTTTAATTAATCAGAAAGATAACTTGTTAAGAAGTAGTAGTAGCAGTGGTAGTAGTAGCAGAAGTAGTAGAAGCAGTAGTAGAAGCAGTAGTAATAGCAGAACTAGTAGTAGTAGTCGTAGTAGCAGTAGTAATAGCAGAAGTAGTAGTAGCATTAGTAGTAATATTAGTTGTAGTAGCAGTAGCAGAGGTAGTGGAAGTAGTAGTACTAGTAGTAGTAGTAGAATTAATAGCAGAAGTAGCAGGGGTAGTAGTTGGAGTAACTGCAAAAGGCATACATTGCATTCCATTGGAAATGAATGAACTTCCGTAATCAGTGTGATTGAGGCATAACTGTCAGCTCCAACATCCCCAAACAACAAGATTGGTACAGCTAATTGGTACAGTTTTAATGTATAGGACGCAAGCTTTCTACCCAGTAAGTAGTAAGTAGTATTTAGTAGTATTAGTAGTAGTAGTAGTATTTAAACCTAACGGAACGGACAATTACTGTGAAACAATTACAATGAAATGATTATCAATGATTAGCAAATCCTGAAAAATATGTGAATTACAGCATGTATGAAGGTGTGCAAAATAACATCAGTAGAACATACTGAGACAAATGAAATATATACAATATTAAAATTTTAAACAATTTCGGTCTATAGGCTTACAAAGTCCTGAAGTATAAATATGGCAAATAAATTAAAAAATAAAGAATATATTTATGCTGGAATGTGTTCTGTATACTTATTATTATTGTTATTCACGAGTGACACTTTTATACTTTTATTCTGAAGGCTGAATGGCCTAACTTCTGGTTGTACTCCGGCTGTCTCTGGCTGGCTTGACGCAGCTCTGCCTTCTCCCAGCAGGTTTTCCTAAATATACCCGTTGAGCACGACCGCGCATCCGTGAACGAGCAGGCTTTTGAATGCAAAACTTCTCTTATTGGTGGGAGAAAGCACTTTAGCTGTAGCTGGGCGCCTACATAGACCAACACAGGCCCAAAGCATTTTGGAATTCAGTGGAAATAGTCGATTAGCACGTTATTAGCTCATATAACAGTCAAAAGATGATTAGTAATTACAAGAAGAATAGGCCGTAACATCGTGGTTTTTAAACGCAGATGCCTTCTATACAATGCATTTCCCTTACAGAGAAATGCATTTCAAATATAGTTGAGTTAGTTAGTTATAGTTATAGCTATGTGTAGAGATATAGCAAAATATACAAAAGAATGGCAAAAAAATTTACATGTAGATGCCATTCATTTGAAATGTATTTTGAGTGGCCAGATTTTGATATATGTTGTCAGTAGTGCATAGGAGTATTTTATTTATTTATTTATTTGTTTGTTTATTAACAAAATATATAAAATATTGAATCTCAGCTACATGTACAAAGGTTTTTTGTGCATATTTGAAAACATATTGTGTATACGTAAGTATACGTGAAATGTATTTTTTTGCAGTATGATGTGTATCAGAAGCAGATGACAGTTGCAGTTGCAACACCATTCTCATACAGTATATTTGTCAACATTACAACCTGCACACTGCACACGCTTCAATGTAGTTGGTATTGCAGCGCCCTCCTGTGTGACGAGCGTGTGACACCCAATCAGTCCACTAGGAGGAAAGGAGAGCCAGGGGGAGGGGGAGGTGCAGTCACTGTTGTATTACTATGGAAACAAGTAAACTGTGTCCTGGGAGCTGGGAGGAGGAGAGGTGTCAAGAACAGTTGGGTATACGGACGCAAAGGGGATCAGGAATATACACACAGAGAGGGTGTGTGTTGAGGAGTTGACTTGATGTCCCTCAACTGGCCCAGGAAAACAGTGAGTTCAATGCCTTGTGTGCACTCATGGTGTTGTGTGTGTGTGTGTGTGTGTGTGTGTGTGAGAGGTTAGATTTCTTGTTTTTGTGGTTTGATACCATGGACCGTACACCCCACTCTGTGTGTGTGTGTGTGTGTGTGTGTGTGGTTAGATTTCTTGTTTTTGTGGTTTGATACCATGGACCCCAGCACCCAATCACAACATGATTAACTGTAGGACCGTACACCCCACTCTGTGTGTGTGTGTGTGTGTGTGTGTGTGTGTGTGTGTGTGTGTGTGTGTGTGTGTGTGTGTGTGTGTGTGTGTGTGTGTGTGGCCCCCAGCGCCCAACCATAATGCCATTAGGCTGTAATGTCTGTATATACACCCAGAATAAAGCTTCATGTTGCGTAACTGCAACTCATTCTAAACTATGCTGTTTTGCGCGTTGTGTTCAGGGACAACACGTTATTTCAGTGCGTCTCCTTCACCCAGCTACATCGCCAGTTGAGCAGAAAGATGCCACTTGCGCCCAGGTCGTCTCTGAGCTCCACCAAGATGCAGACCAAGATGAGCGCCTGGACGCCTCTTAACCACCAGCTGTCCAACACCAACGTAAGATAAAGTCATCTCACCTGGTATTGTTTCTGCTGTATCTGGCTTACGGTATCATAAATTCTTTGGAAGAAATGATCCAGAATTGATTAGGCTATATACATTTAGGTATAGAAACATGCTTATCAAGATTGACTTACATACATACGTGTTTTACGTGTCTTTTACTAGCACTACCTACACAAACAAGCCTTTTACAGCCTCAAAATACATGGAAAATCGTGTTTAATGGAGTCATTCAGTTTGAGAGAAATGTCTTCAATCCTGTGAGACAAAGCCAAGTAGTGCTGCATTCATGAATCGAACCTTCAGGTCATGGGTATGTGATCACTCGTCATGCTGCTCTCGATGGTCTAGTTTTGTGTGATTTTCCTGACTTAGTTGACAACTCCCTTCTTCTTCAGGTGTTTGCAGAGAGACGAATCCTTCTGGCAAAGTGGGTAAGTTGAAAAAGCACACATGCACATGTGATAGATCCACTGTCATCTAATGGTGATCTACTGTACAGTGAAATGGTACCCGGCAGAATAGAAACCATGTGCTTTGGTTTTACTAGATATCTACTTTCACTGGTGTTTAGAGACGTCCATTTTGCATCTCTGCTTGTAGTAAAATTTTGGATTGATTCTACACAAACATGCAGGTGAACAAATGTTTTTTTTTCTATCCTATTCTTTTCTATTTTATTTTATTCTATTCTTTTCATTCTTGGTTAGAGGAAGATGTTCAGGGTGTCATATTCTGTTTTTTCCTTTCTTTTGCTCATGGAGTTCTTTTCAATTCTATTCTATTCTATTCTATTCTAACTTTGTCTCAGTCTTGGTTAGAGGAAGACACTACTCAGGGAGTTCTATTCTATTCTATTCTATTCTATGCTGTTTGTTCTGTGTGTCCCTGTGTCAGTTTGACAAGTGGTCTGACGGCCAGAGGAAGGCAGTGCTGCAGGACTTTGTGTCCCGTTGTTCTGAGGACCAGCTGAGGTTCCTGAGCCTCAGCGTGGAGCGTCGGCTCCCCCTGCAGGCCGCCGACTTCACCTGCCTGCTGCCCAGACTCCTCTCCCTCTACCTGTTCTCCTTCCTGGACCCCCGCAGCCTCTGCCGCTGCGCTCAGGTACAAACCTGCTCCAAATATTCACAATGAAGAGGCAAGCAAGGGTGGAAGTAACAAATTACAATCCCTCTAGTTAGTGTAACTGAGTGGCCTCTGTCTGTGCTTGTTACTACCGATGATCAGAAGCAGTTCAGTATTTTGACCAGTTTAGGTGTGTTTGATTTCAAGTCAGGTTTATAGCCCCCAGAGGACTTCACAGGCCTAACTAGGTCAGGCTGATAGACGATCTATTGCCAAACAGCGAACAGCCCTAAAAGTAGGCACTTCACCTGCAAAACAAACTGTGTCCTTCTCTTTTTTCCCCCCATTACAAATATTTTAACTTTATTTACAATACCCCACTTTGCTTTAACAGGTTAAAGTTAAGCTAAACCATGCTTTCCTCATGTTTTCCAAATATTTTACATATATATACATAGTTTATTGTAACAAACCAGCTTATTGTGTGTTGATATTTTTGTTTCTTTATTTTATATCACACTTAACTTTGTTAAGAAAAGTAGTAGTAGTAGTAGTGGAAGTAGTATACAATTAAGGTGATTTTTATTTATCCCTAAGGGGACAAATAAAAAAAACATTTGCAGCAGAAATAGAGTAACATATATAGATAGCAACACACTGATTAAAGATATAACATCCTCATTGCTAGAAAGAAATAATTCTTGCTATTTGGACCATGGACAGATGTACACATTTACAGATAGTAACAGTTAATTGATTTACAAATGTATACATCAGTATGACCTTGATGTATGTGGGCAGGTGAGCTGGCACTGGAAGAGCATAGTGGAGCTGGACCAGCTGTGGATGCCTAAGTGTCTGAGGCTGGGCTGGTACATCACCTTCACCCCCACTCCACTGGAGCAGGGCATCTGGAAGAAACACTACATCCAGACTGTCCAGGAGCTGTGCATCAGCAAGCCTCAGGTCAGGAGACGAGACGTGGTCCTGTGTGTCAGCAAGAGGCAACCTGCTTGAATTGTGAGACTTCGATACCCAGAAGTCTTGCAACATAACGTAAAGTGCAGGAAGTCTTTTGGCAGCAGGTTCAGCCATTGTTCGCAGTGTTTTGAAGTTTTGATTTGTCACTTCCTGTGCAGATTCCTGCCAGTGTCCATACCTGACAACATAATTGAATCTGGGTAAATAGGGGGAATCTATACAGCCTTTGATTAGGGGGGATGGGACTCTCTTCTCTCATGCAGCCCCATTTTGTGCATAAAGGTTTGTGCACATGCTCCATTGTGTCTTTGCATGCATATGATGTGTGTTTAACTCCCTGTGTGTTTGCATGAACGTGTGTGTCGTCCCAGCAGTGGTTTGTGGTTCCAGGTGTAGCGGCCATCAGCAGGATGAACGCAGAGCCACCAGAACCAGTCGTCGCCAGAGAGGTGCACTCAGCGTCCGCCGCCCAGCGAGCCAGAAGCACCCCGGGGAGAGGGTTAGGGGCGGGGAAGCAGCCGCCGAGCGCACCACCCCCGTGGAGAGATTCTGACCGACATCCCAAAGACACCCTGCGCTTCAACTACCTGGCCAACCTAGACCCCATCGAACAAGCTCAGCAAGCGTAAGACTGGTTTCCCTTACACCCAAGACTGTAGGCGTGGGGTCAGTATGAGAGGTTACGGTAGGAATGTGTCCCAATAAAAGTGATTTTACCTTGTTAAGCATAAACAAGAACAGGATTTATAGGGTTCAACTTAAGCCTACTGGTGTGTGATGGTTCATCAATGGAGAAATTCAACAGGAAAAACAACTTTGACCGTGGTATGATTGGTTGGTGCTAGACGTGGTGGTTCCAGCATCTCAGAAACAGCTGGGATTTTCATGCGCTACAGTCTCTAGAGTTTACAGAGAATGGTGCGATAAAGAAAAAAAACATCCAGTGAGCCAAAAACACCTTGTTGATGCGAGGTCAGAGGAGAACGGGCAGACTTGAAAGGCCACAAACGCTCAAATAACAGCTCACAGTGGTGTGCAGAAGGGCACCTTGTTAAATCCACGCTACGAAGAATGATAAGTAATGACTTGCTCACTGTTGAGTGCTTTGTATAGAACTCAGACTAAAAATAAATGCATTTTGAAATAACTCACTGACTCAAATATTTCTCCCCCCAGGCAAATGAGAAGCAGAGCTAGCACCGGTAACGAGGCAAGACCAGACAACGCGAGGCAAAAAACACTCTCTGAGGCCAATTATAAACTACGCAAAGCCAAGTCACTGGTAAACCACCCCTGTATTCATCATTATGATAACCCCACTGTGGCTGTGACCTCCCGGTCTGAATCAAAAGGGAGATGATAAACGCCAGGAATCCTCTGGAGACTCCACAACCAGCAGGCGTCATGCATTATGGAGCAGCGTTTACATGGAAATTCATGTTAATGATGAGCTGCTCAGAGACGGAGGTGACAAAAGGGGGGGGGGAGGGGGAAAAAAATGCTGATGGTGTTTCAGGGAGGGGGAGGAGAGGGTGAGAGAGAGGACGCCGCGTCATTCAATATTCAGTCTTTGTTGCACGTGTCCAAAGTATCAGCACACGACTGGTTTAGTTTTCACGACGGGTTTGGAGACCTAATTTAAAGATGTTTTTAAGATGATATTTACTATTTCAATTTAATTTCAACAGTTGCAGCATTAATTCCCTGTCACATAGTACACAAATGTATGCTACACAGCACATACAACAACCTCTATATTAAGAAAAATACAATATCTTTGAGTCCAGCCCTCTCTAAACTATTTTTCAAATCTCTATTTTCAATTTCTCTCTGTCAGATGTTCCTCAGCTCCAACAGCAGACCCCACCAGCCTCCTCCTCCTCCTTCGCCTGCTCTTCTTCCTCCTCATCATCATCAGAACCAAAGGCGACCCGAGTGGGCCACCCGAAGCCAGGGCTACCCCGTCGCCAAGGAAACCGCCGAGAGCCTGGTGCGGTCGGCCCGGTGGAACGCTGGGATACGTCCGGGGCCGGTGAGGTCGGCGGTGCCCAGGCTGAGTGCGGCGGGACTGAGGGCGTCACGGCGTTCGTGCAGAAGCGCTCCCAGTACGGCACTGGTTCCAGTCCTCTAGATTACAGCACTGGTTCCAGTCCTCTAGATTACAGCACTGGTTCCAGTCCTCTAGATTACAGCACTGGTTCCAGTCCTCTAGATTACAGCGCTGGTTCCAGTCCTCTAGATTACAGCGCCCTCGTTTCTCTGGGCGGAATCTGATGTAACGAGACAGCAAGAGATGAATTCAGGGCAAATTACCCAAACTACTGAACTACTGATTCAGCAGGAAAGACGGAGTCGGTGCATCGTTTTTCCTCTCTATTAGTTTTCTTTTCAATGTGTTACTGAATCCAGAGCATAAATAAATGATTGATCCTAAACATTTTACAGTCTTTTGAGAGCAGCGGTAGGCAGGTATGTGAGGCTGGACAAAGCTAACATGATGTCTGCCTGACAAAAACATACAAGAGATCATATATCAAAGTAAAGACAAGAGAAAGCAAGAAAGATGTGAACCCTGGTTGGCATAATAAGCAATAACATATTGCTAATGGGAAATTAGAGCTCGTTTCTAACCAGTCATGTTTCCTCCTCGTTGTCCCAGGTACACCACTGTTTTGAGGGTCAGCCTTGGACTGCTTCAAACCAAGGACCAGCTGAGTGGTGGACCATATCGCCCCCCATCAGGAAGACATCAGAACTGCAGCACACGCCTTGAACAGAAGATCGACCTACACTGAGCCCCTATAAACTCAGTGCAATACAGTGATGCAATCCAGTTTTGCAATCCCAAAGTGTTTTTGCAGGCTATGTGAACACACTGGGTGGAGAAAATAAATGGAGCGAGAGAATCATCATGAACACACTATATTTGCCTGTAATTAATCTGACAGTATAAGAGAAAAATACCAAAAATGACTAATGATCTCAATTATCTCCCACTTAAAGGAACAACATCCTCTCTAGGACTTTCTGATGGATTAAAAAAAAGCCACTGAAAGGAGAAAATCACTAAGTAACAAACAGTTTAATGATTTTCCTGATATTGAGGAAATACAGCATTTTGCATGAGCAATAAGTGGATTAGTAGACATAGTGGGAATGCATCATGGGTATTTGGGTAGTTTTGTTCAAAATGAGATATCCACCATTTGAAAAAAGTGCCTACAACACCATCACAACATTCAAGTTTTTGAACAATAGTATGCGACTTGGCCTTGGGTACCAAAATGAACTTTTACAGATGGGATGCTGTATATTTATATTATATTGTTTTTTTTATATATGTATATATTGCATCTTGGAATTTGATTAAATGCTTGTATTTGTGAATTCTATATTGTAAATAAGAAAGCCAAAAGAAACCTAGTCTGTGTAAGAAATGTACCACCTTTATTTTTTCAATCCACACATCCCATTCAATACAAAGCCAAAGCAATTTATGAACAACGAATCAGCGCTCCAAAAATATTAAACAATAATTGTCAGTTAAAGAAAAGATGAGATTTTGTCTCAATTCAAAACAACTTCTTACATACAACACACAGTAGCATATCTTGGGCATAAAGAAAGCCTCCTGTACTTCAACCATGACAGAAGCTCAACAAAAGACTTCAGTCCGATGCAGTATCAATATCATACGTACACTTCGCTTTACATCTCAAAGTCTAGTCCATGTACAGTATTCACTCATTGCATATAAAATGTTGCATCCAAAACCCAAAGCATGGCTCACACACTTATCATAATATATTACTAAATACAAGATGATCCAAAATAAACACTTGACAATTAACATATTAAAAGGAACGGTGGACACCCGATGTGTTAGTACTGAATTTAAACGTGAGTACAGTTGTCAAAAGGCAGGAGTGTGTGTGGTCCAGTATATGGCTTAAGAATGAAATCAAATTGTACTCCAAGTCCAAGTAACAAGTGTAATTCTCTGTTGTGGATAATGAAAAGAAAAAAGAAAAAAATCAAATTGTTGAAGTAAGTTTTCACAGGTTAGTCCTTCTAATATTTTCCATCTTATGTTACGATGAGTCTTTAAGGCAATGTTATGCTCCCATAAGCCACAGACATAGCCATATGTTTCATACACAAGTGATGAGGGGGTGATTAGTTCGAACGTAAAGAGGTGGATGGTACAGCGGTGTGGTTGAGGGTATACTCAGGTATAAGAAGTATCCCCACATCTATTTCTTTGTACTTTGAGTAGTCACCGAGCTACTATTGTAATATACCCGCCTACTAAACTACCACTACAACTCCGGGAGGATGGACAGGAAAAGCCACATTGGTTTCATCCAAACTGGTTTAGATGTTAGATGCTTCCTGAAATACACACTAGTTCTTATCTTTTGTCTTTGCATTTAACCTTCACAGACTGACATTTTATAAAAGCAAAAGTGAACCATAAGTCAACGAATACAATGTACAACAGTCAATAATTGATTGTCTGACCGAGAGTATTGTGTAAGTAGGGGCTGCATCAATGATACTCAGGGATATCCATGGTGCAAAACTGGTTAAACATACCATAGTACAGATCAGAATGAGCTTAGATATCAGTAATATACAGCATATAATGCCCCTTTGGTCTATGATCACTGACAAGAGACAACGGTGCTGGAGACCATACACAGGATAGAGAAAAGGCTAGACACACAGGCTCAGCAGTAGTCTGAAAAGGAATTATTTACTCTTAACTTCCAGAGCCAAGTTTGAGGCAGATTTCATAACGACGCAAAACCTCTAGGTTCTCAAATATGTTTCTCATGTTTAGCGTAATCTTTGCCTTGCAATGATAAAAAAAGGTAGCTTGAGTGCGCAAAGCCCAGATTTGAGATCAGGAATTTTATACAATGGCTGCAAGTTAACATTCAACAGGACTTTCACACTACGAGCATCTTGGTTGATGGGTCACTCTATTCTGACCGATTGCGGCCGAGAGATACAAGCCCAACAATCTACGTCTGCAGCTACAACGTTTTGAACAGGCAAATCATGTAATTTAGCTGCTCTGGTATTGCTTTTCATAATGTTCTACCATTTTTAACAAGTTAACATAGCTAGCTAGCAAGCGCTAATTGCGTAGCATTGATTGAAAATAAACAGAAAACACCCCCCAATGAAACTACTTCAGGGCATACACTCAACGCGATGGATGCAACCGTTTCATTGTTGAGACTTTCTGCAGTCTTAGTTGAGAGACAACTGGGAAGCTTTGAATGGTTGTAATGAACTTCTCATCCATTTTGCACTTGCCAGGTGGAACTATTGTTCATAGAACGAAGCCATGGCCAAGCTTGTTGACCGTCCACACATCAGTTTCCCAGGTCGCTCAGCTCTATAGGAAATGAATGGACCTCCAGTGACTTGTTGATCGTGTTGCTCACAGTGTGAACACACTGTAAGGGGGACAAACACTTTTACTGCATATTGTATTTCAAATTGTCCCTTCTTGGGATATGTTTGATGTTTAGTAGACACTGTCACAGCAGGACCGAATGGGGTTTGCAAGGGCTACAATTAACTCAATGTGGAACAAATGAACCTAGAGCCAACTGGCATATCATATTTGCAAAAATATGCACAAAGAGTTACATGCATTTATCTGGGATGAGTGATATAAATAATGGGTAAGCCTTTGGCCCACTTTGACCAGGTAGTGGTAACCAAACAAATGAACAAGCCCTAGCCTCATTTGTCCCTGCAGTGGAAACCAGTGATTCCTTTTATCAGCCTGGAAATGGATCCTGAATAAGAATCATCACACCTACATCTCTTACTCTGTTAAAAAAGCAAAAAAATAATAATTTATTGAGAATTAAAGCTATTTTTTGCTTTTCTTTTATAGAAATGGATTTTCTATTTGATACAAAAAACACACATATTAAGAGGGGAAAAAAACAAAAACTAACTTCAAACATGACAAAAGACCCAACTGCATCATTCAGAGCGTTGCCATACAACAATTAAATAATCATATTGAAGTTAGCAGCATCACCATAACCATTATCATGGTTTACATTTGTTTGATTTATTTCAATAGGTACACTGGGTGGGTGGAGTTTGCACATAACAGACAAAACAGTTGAAAAAAGTGCAACCTGCCAGTAACCCAAATGTGTTGGGCAATGAATCAAACAAACGAATCCCTTCTCTGCTAACAGAACCACTAATGATTAGGGCTTCACCGCAAAAAATGTCCATCTTGCCAAGGCATCCATTGATCGTATATTCTGTCATAAAATCGTATTTCTTGTTAAGCAAGTGAAGAAATGTTTTGAAAAATGTGACATCTTGATACAAGGAAAATCATTCCACACAAGTTGAATTTGACCAATTCCTGTAAAATTAACCCATTCCATTGGTAAATTGTTTAACAAAAATAAAACACAGAACAGAAGATTTGTTAAGCTAGACATTTTTTGCTATGTTGTTCATTTATACTCACTGAGTGGATCCCCAAGTGCTGCTTGCCAAGCTCTGGTATATAAGGCTGACAGGTATCCATAATTGTGCTTTGACAACTGTTAACAGTATAGGCAATTCATGTTTTGTTTTGATTTTTTCACAAAGTAAATGTGTGGGTTTCATCGACTTGGAGGGAATGACTATGTAAATACACACAAGTATTAACATCAAGTCTTTTTTAAATAATGTAAACATATACATCTTTTTTGAGGTCAGCGCATTGATCCTCTTCATATCGATATAAAAGAGCAAACGTTACTGGAGCATCGTTCGGATGGTTTTCGGAGTGGACTCATCGTTCAGGTGTTTTGTGGTGAATCTGAAGAGACACAAACAATGAAGGTAAACAATTGTGTGATGTCTAGAAAGACCATCACCTTCAAAATAAACAACATGGCAGTCACAGGGCCCGCCAACACCGAAGCCCTTCTAGGTCCCCTTCTTACAACTTAAGCCAACGTTATCGCTCCTCCTCCATGTTATCAACAAGATGTAAAGCTAGCATTTAAAGTGAGGGTAGTGAACCTACTTGAGGGCGTTCAGGAGGCCTTCTACGTTGTCTGCTGGCTGATCCTTCAGCACTTTTATGCAGCCTTTCATCTGAGAAGAAATGAACAGAGTCACAACGGCAGTGCAGCAACTGAAGAGCTGCACCACAGAAATAGATCCATGGTCCAAAGTGTTGTTATTATAAAGCGCCTTGCAAAAGTATTCAGACCCCTTGACGTTTTGCACGTTTTGTTGTGCTGTTAAGTTATTTAAATTCAGTGTTTCAATGGGATTCTAGGGCAGGCTATTTTTACTATGAAAACTAAATGGAGAGAAAAAACTAATATTTCAACTTCTGTATTTTCAAACGGTGGTGGGAGGGTGATGCAAATGCAAGATGGATGTATAATTTTGCAAGGCACTGTATGTGATAGAGATGAAACCACCGCTTTGGCAAAAGCCAAATATGGAAGCGGTTTATTGATGTGTGTGTGTGTGTGTGTGTGTGTGTGTGTGTGTCTGTGGCTTTGTGTTCATGTCTATGTTTTCTGCATGCTCATGAGTGTGTATGAGTATCTTACATCTATCTTGGAGGACTTGTTGAAGGCTCCGTTGGGGTGGACGTGATCATAAAGAATGATGACCCCCACCATGACCCTCATACAAAACAACAGGGTGTCCTCACTGCTAAAGCGACTTGTATAGTCCCTAGAGAAAGGGAAGGGTAACGAGAGAGGAGAGAGAGAGATGGAATTAGAGAAGGAAGAGGACATGAAAAGAGGTCAATTTAAGGGGAAACTAAAGAGAAACAGGAGAGTGTCTAAACTGAGAGCAATTGATTATTTTTAAATCATAAATATTGGCATAAAAGGTAAAAAGACTAATTGCAGGTGTGTGTATGTACACGTGTGTATTGTAAGTGTATGTCAGTGAGTGTATATGAGGCTGACTCACGGAGTCTCCAGCATGACTTTACAGACGCTGGCCATGGTGCTGAGACAGTCTGTCGTGTTCTCCAGGGGAAGAGTCTTATTCTGGAGCAGGGGACGAACCAGACACAATATTGGTTAATGATCATCTATTATTTAGGCCATGAAAATAGATGCAAATATTAGTGTCCCTGGAACGTATGGCAGAGAAATCCTAGGTAAAGAAGTAAGAGCAGGGGAGAAAACTACGATTATGGGGTAAGTTTGTCAAGTCACATTCACAGTGGTAAAAAGAATGACAGTGGTGGCACTCTCACCTCTGTCACAAAGTTTGTAGTTGCGTTACTGAGAGTTTTAAGCATTGGCGTGGCCTCAGCGTAGAACAGAGACATCCTATTGGCCATCTCATTGTTGACCTCGCTCTCGATATCCAACTGTAGACACAGCAGCAAACAATACAGATGAACAAGAGGTGGAGTACTTTAACAGACTTTATTTTTTCCATGGGCAATACACTAGTGTCTTCAGCAGTGGCAGCCAGCCATGTCTAGACAGCCATAACTTGGAACAAATCTGAACCACCTGTTTCTGGCCTAAATTGGCTGGACTATTGAGAAAATAAACTGGCACTGGACCTGATCCTGAAAGTAAGACTGGGAAAGTACCCAGGTCACAGAAATGAAGTTCCCCCCAAATAAACAGTACAATAAAATAACTTTACTGTTATTACTGACAATAAATGTAACAAAATATCCCTGTGACCCTGATGTGATCATTTATGATAGAGAAGCAATAAGAGAGGAAATAATATAGGAGATAAGAGGGTGCAATGTTAAAACAAACAACTTACAAAATAATGATCATAGCCACCTTTTCTTAAGTGTCAGTCTATGGTTGTTTCCCAATTTAGACTGAGAAAGCATTGCAGATACTAAAAATAAATATCAAAGACTACTGCAACCCCAGGAAGAAAAGCTGTCACCTGAGTACGAGCTAATGGGGATCAGAATAAACTTAAAGTTTTGTAGACAACTCACATTCATGTTGTTTATCCGGTTTCGACTGATGGTTCTTCTGTAGTAGCTGAAGTCGTTCTGGATGGCAGGAATTCTCATCTGAAGGAAAACGAGAGGACAACAGTCAAAGCTTGTACACTACTGCGTTTACCTATCACCGTTTGACAGAGCTGTCACATATTATGATGAATGCAGGAGGAAGGGAGTGACTGAGAAACTGTATGTGTGTGTTATTGAGTGTGCTTAACTGCTCCGTTCTGCAGTGTCTCCAACATACCTTGAGTTCGTCAAAGCGCAGCGTGAAGTGGAGGATCTCAGCGAACTGTTTGGCTAGCGCCTGCTCCTTCTCCAGGTGTTGAGTGGGAGTGTAGGGCGGACATGTCAGGGACTCGAGCAAGCTCTGTAGCGCCTCCTCTATCGACAAACACATACAGACAAGTAGTTAGTTGTCGTGAAGGTGTCAGATCTCTGCCACAGATACTGCAAAACGCTGGTGCTGGAGAATGTCCACTATATAGTTCAATTATTTTCTTCCTAAAGACCAAAAATAATTGTGCTCACAATATCTGGCAAAATAATCAGGATTATCATTTTAGCCACAATTGTGCTGCTGTACCATTTTTCACACAGATTATTGATGAGATTTACATGGAAAATAAACTCAAAATACAATGCTTACAAACAACCTGTCCGATGGAAGTTGAGGGGTTCAAAATAAGATAATCTTTGGAAAAAAAAATCTTGGCTGTTCTGTTCTACTGTACGACTCAATCGTACCTAGACGGAGAGAGAAACTGTAGAACTTCTTGAGTCTGATGACCAGCGGGCAGACGGCGTTCCAGGCTCGTTCCTGCAGCGGATGGTCATTGGGGTTCTGAATTGCCTGGATGGGACACACACAGTAGGACAGCATCAGAAACCGTCACAGTCTGGGGGCATCACAGTTCAGTTTGGATTATGTTCTCACTCCTAATAAATTGCACAGCAGTTTCTTAGAAACAGTTATTTCCAGGCTGGTTATTTGTGGTTATTTGGTGCCACCTGAGTTTGAATGGCATTGTTCTCACTTCTCCAAACTAAAGGCTCCAGAGTTCGATTAAACCACTCCAAATATGCTCAGTGTGAATACACCCTTGGAGTCCAAAACTCAAGAGCAAAAGTACCAGGGACTTGTTTATAATAAAATAATAACCTTCTTCTATAGAGCCCTTACCAAAGTGCTTTACAAGACAAACTGAAAAAACCCCAAAACAAAAGTGATTGAGGGTGAGTGGTGTTTTCACTGTGCTACACTGACGCTTCTGACAGCCGTACAGTCTTATCAAACATCAGGTTTGATAAGACTAACATCAACATATCGGGTTTGTCTGCGTGTTACTTACATCTCTGATCTCCTGGCCTGCTCCCTTATATGCCTGCAGGCCAGACAGTATGCTCTCAGAGTCCTGGAGGACTGAGTTCACCTGGTTCCACACCTCACGCTCACCTTCCGTCGGCTGGGCATCTAACACACACACACACACACACAGCATAGGGTGATACAAAATCATGACATAGCACTTTATTCTTGCCTTTACAGAACAAGAATCTACATTTGAGTGCATTTGTTTGTGAAAAATGCAACTATAGTCAGCTCGGTAATCTACAATTTGTTACTTTTGCAAGGCACAGTAAAATATCATCAATGTTCTGCAGAAACCATACATCTCCAAATAATTCATATCTATCTATACTATAATTAATTAATTTGGCAGCTCTGTCTGGTTTGTCAAGGGTCAAGAAACATATTTTATAGTTGTGTATAGGTTTCTGCAGGACAATCTCATATAATGGCATGTGCTTTGGCTAACATACACACAGAAAGAGCTACTCTAAATATAGAAAATCATAGATATTAAAATTCTGTTTCTGGAGTCTATTTTGCATTTCAAAACCTTTCCATTCCCATCATTTCCTCTTGCTGAATAAACAAAGCCTGAGGTTGGCAGCATTGTGAGAGGTGAAGTTGAAGTTGAAATGCCACTGTGGAGGCGTTTGTGTTTATTTCTGCAGGAGGTTTTTGAAAAGGGCCAAAGCAGACTTATTTGCTGTGTTAAAGGTTCAGCTATCTTGTCTCTATTATGTGAACATTATACGGCGGTAAAAAAGGTAAGAAGGTACAGTTATTTAGTTTAGAATTTAATGTTTTGTCAACAATGAATGTAAGGGTGACAACTGGCATGCACGAATGGATGGATGAATGTTTTTCATGTTCATTATACATTTACATAATGAAACTGATAATGAATAATGTATAGATAGTTCTGACTACAAGTACTAGTACTATGCAGAAAGAGCAACAAGGATCAATGGCAGATAAATTAGTTAGTTGATTTGTTAGTAAATACATTACTGGTAAGTTTAGATGTGAATGTAGCACACTTTGGTAAGATGACAGCAAGGGACTCTTATTATTAGTACACATATTGGGACATGCAGAGGAGTTAGTAATAGTAGATAGCAAAGGTCAAGGGTCAGCTTCATTCTTATTCAACTCAACGCAGGGTGGAGTAATTGAATCAATCATGAATTATAAAAAGCCATCGGAGCCTGCATTAGAAATTCCAAGGCAGAAGGTTGACTGAATAGAATGACCCTTGACCTTGGATACAGAGCTGCTAAAGACAGATTTAAAAAAGGGGGTTGGGGGGGTGATGGCCAGGCAGAAAGGCAGGCATAAGCTGTGCTCACTTTCAAAGTCAAGGAAAAAGTTTGGCCCCTGTTCAAGCTCTGTGCAAGTGAGCACTTTTAACAGATTCCCCATTTGGTTTCTGCAAGAGAGGAAAAAAAGGCGAGAGAGAGAGAGAGAGAGAGGAGGAAAAAGAAAAGTGTATGTGGTGTTAAAACAGTCATTCATAAGTTATCAGAACAGATGGGAGAAACGGCAGACCTAAGAGCTGAAAGAGCATGAGGTCACGATGAGAGTAAAAGAAACGGGGGGAAAAAAAGCGAGGGAGAAAAGAGGAGCATAGGCAGACTCCTCCTCGTCATTGAGACCTGCTGACAGAAGAGAAAGTTAAACCTATTTTCCCCTCCCACCATCTCTCTCTTCCCATCTCTCTCCCCCTCTTCTTCTCCTCCACCAGACTTACTTTCAAAGTCCAGGAAAAAGTGTGGATAGTTCTCTATTTCCCTTGTTAGGACTTTTAGCAGGTTACCCATTCCAGCAAACCTGATGGTCAAAATACAGTGGTAAAAAAACAACACAAGAATGACATGAATACAGGCATGTGTACACAAAACAGAGATGGTCTAGTTTATATAAGGGAGACACAATATGAAAACATCTTAATGTTTTTTTATTTCATTGTAATGTACTCTCACTACATTAAGTGACTATCAGAGTCTTATAATGAGGTTCTTCATTCCAGTAGTGCTGTGACTGTTTGTGGTTGTGAGCTCATTCTCGTCACCCAAATAACACTCGTGCCCAACAGAGTTTGTTTCAATTTGTTTTGGTTTGAAAGTGCACATCGAGGTCAACATTACAGCGGTCTAAATTCCCAAAACATAGCGATAGTAGAGCATGGAATGTTTTACTATATGTTTAAAGGGTGTCTTGTACAAACATTTTACAAGTATTTCAACTGAAGTGATCTGCTGTATTTAAAGATATTGCTAAAGAAATTCTGGAAACAGAAAACTACATTGGAAAGAAGTGAAATTATTTCTAGTGAATTTGTATAAGTGGATGTATGTCTGTCAATACGATATGTTGGTGTAGTTATAAGGGAGGTTTATTCAAAAAGGCAAAATTAGATTTTGAGATGTTAAAAGTTCAGCTTGCGTGGGATTTACCGATTTGCCAACACGATGTGTGTCCTGGTCAGTAAAGAGGCTGAGAAAGCAAAATTCGCCCCTATCCTCCGTGGCCAGAATTTCAAAGGATCTTAACCAGTTTCCCAGCTTTTAGATCCAAGCCTTGTTAAATGTGGCAAAAAGGCAAATTAAGTCCTAAACACCAGTTATGCTCTATAAAGATTTCATTGGGGGCAAGAGGCAGTAGGTAAGTAGCAATTTCCAGGGGATCGCCTACTTCCTAAGGCACGGAGGGTGGTCACTATAACTCTGTAATAACAGCAGGACTTCAACATTACATGGTAAGAGGCCATCATTACGGTGCACAGAAGAACCTCATTGTACGTCATAGAGATGATAGCCTAACTCAGTTGGTTTCAAAGGTTTAATCCCAGACACTATATTCATTTTGGGTGGGAAAAAAAGTGTTATCTGAAGGTTATTTTAAATATTAAAATGCAGATGGGTCCTTAGGCAAGACCTTATCCAATATTTTACCATTCTAAAATGCTCTTTTGCACCTGTGAATATTTTGTAGTCCTTATTTTTTTTTTTATTTATTTTTTTATTTATTTATTAAATGGTGGACAGCCTTATTTTCATTCTTAAAACAAATTATATCTAACACTGAATAACTTTAAGTGTGTGTGCATGTTTGCAAGTTTCCAGAAAGACTGAATTCATTAAAAAATAGCAAAAGATGAAAGAAATAATCCTTCCTACTGTGCAGGGAACCCAGATGCATGCACTCACTTTATCTTACAGACTCAGCTCTAACTTCCCTAAACTTTGGTCATAGTCTAATTTCCCTAAACTTTGGTCATAGTGGCCACAAAAGAGACACTGTGTTTCTGTGTGCACATGACGATCACACTGCATTTCTCTGTACAGCCCCCAGTGACAGTCAGCTTTTGAATGTGGTGATAGTAATTCCTCATCTTGCACTCATCAGACATATAATATGTGATTGGCAAGCCACATAAAACTAACCTACAGAATATATCTACAGAAAGTTTTGATTCTAAAGAAATCATAGCGATATGATATCTGATGACGTCTGCTGATTAGATTGGCTGAACGATTTCACCAGAAGGGGGCAGTGTAGGACCATGGCTAACTCACATTACATTTCTCTGACAGGTGTTAAAGAAGTAGTAATTGTGTCATGTTGGTGCATGTGCTGCAGTAGTCTACAGCTCCATTATTACTAGACTATCCCTAACCTGCAGCTATAAACAAATGTAGTAGACCAGTGTTTCTCAACAATCACACTTGTCTTAATCTCCAGCCAAGCTATGGTTCTTCTACCCTCAGGTAGAAGAGGAATGTTAGCGTTTTAGGATTCATTTTCCCTCTGGCCTCTCTTTCATTGAGAAGTCTGACTGTAGTAACAGAAAGACTTTGACAAGACCAGCCAAAACGGTGGTCACATGTCTGTCTACATATCTAGTAGAAAGGGTAGGTAATGTAACAAAAAAAGTTTCCAAACTATCCAAAGATCCAGTCAATCAAAGCCCATTTCTCACATTTAACAAGGAGAATAGTGGAGGGGTCATGCATTGCTTTCTCCAAATTTGAATGGGGTTGAAATTCAAATGTCTGTGTTGATAAGAGAGATGCCATTCCTCTTTCAGCTCTCCCACTTTCAAAATGGCCTCTACCTGACACTTTTGCCATAACTAGCAAGCTACACCTTATAATCTATGTAAGGCACAGTCTCAGCCCCACAGTAGCTGATCGAAAGAATAATACAACAATGATGTTCATAGTAGGGTTGGGGTAGCAGAGGACAGACAGTCAAATGCTAGAGTGGTCAGTGTCACAAGTGTGGCGTGATAATGATCAACAATCTGACCAGTATTTTTCTAAGCAGGTAAAACACACCCATGTGCATGTATCCTACCCTACAAGTTTCCAGTGACATTCTGTGACAGCACAGTCAGTACTCAGGTTTTTCCCCTGAGGTACACAAAGCAGCTCCAGCAGCCCGCTTTACTATTTCCTGTCTCTCATGTAGCCAAGGCGGAAATGAAAAAACAACAGGCAGGCCTCCAGTCCAAACAAACTGAAAGTCCAGTACAGTATAGGAATGTAGACGGCGGGGAGTACAACATATTTTCAACAAGTCCTGTCAATCTTTCTTTATACTAATTGGGTAAAACATGCAACTGTCTGTGCATTAATAATAATCCACGTGTTGTACTCCTGACACATTCCTTGAGGTTAACCTGCTCATTTATTCTAGGCAATGTGCCATGCTTGGTTGGTTATCATAACAACAACACTGGGTAGCTGGAGCTAAGACTGGCATATATAGTCCAACAGCTAGTGTGGTTAAGTAAATAATCATCTGAAAAGGTACAGTAAGCGCTTTGTGTCCATAAAGATTTGTTGTGTCATCTTAGGGAATCCCCACACAAAACACTGGCAACATTTCCAGGTTTTCCTTAAAGCGAGGGGACCTTGAAGGTGTTATTAGCACTGATAATAGCAAAGCCCACAATGTTAAGGTGGATTTCTATGGCATCTCCAGTCTTTCCAGAGATATTACAGACACTGAATAGTACGTAGTGAGGAAGGGACCGTTGCACTGTTTGTTAAATGAATGTTTTTTTCACCCAATAACTGACAACATCTCCCCCTGCCTCCACCTCGCAGAAAGGGTGGTAAAATATTCAGGATTATTAGATATCCCTGTTAATGGCTTAATTGTGATATTTAAGCACCACAATCTCCATCTCACAAATCTCTGTATAAATTCTGATGTTAATAAACCCAAAGTGCCTTACAGGATCATGAACGTGTACATTTCCTATATCTGGCCCCAGTGGGAATCAAACCCATAACTCCAGCCAGGCTACGTCTCTACCTCTGACTCACAAGGTCTGTCCCCTTCAGTCTCAATCCTCAGACAGAGGGGAGCAAAATTACGACAATGTATTGAAAACTACTAAAACAACTGCTAAAAAAAAGAAAAAGTAAGTCCCCACAGATGTTAAAATGCTCTGGAAGCCAACCTCATGGTCTTTGCCGACATGTGTGTCTGGGGAACTTGACACTGTCAGTCAACTCAACAACTGATTGACCTACACTTCCATTCCATCGTTTTTCCTGCCATGAGATGTCCTCAGAGACAGCAACTGACATAAACTCACACAACAGCCCCAATGTCCTCTTTTAACCTCAGTTTAAACATCCCTCATTTCAAAAAATGTGCTTGTGAAACCCAGCTACAATCGCAAGCCTTTTTGTGCTTTGTAATTAAAGCAAGCTCTGTGCAACCAAAGCCCCAAACTTGCTTAAATGGCTTTTTCGGATATTTGAAACAACCTCTGTTGGGAGATAGAGAGCATGCTCTGAACAAACAGATAAACCAAATTATTTCTAGACTGGTTGGTGCATATTTTATTACTAGACAGTCACATACAGTAGATCATAATTTTCTTGTCGCAACATAATGTGGTCAAACAACACTCCATTACTGGGATTAGATAACATAACTTTGGTGGACACTTTGATCCCAAGTGCCTTACAGTACCATGGGTGCAGACATTTGGAGATCAAATTCCCAATGTGGCAATTATGATTTACAAATGTTTTCTTTTATATGGAAAGTGGAAACATCTGCCAGCGAGAAGTAACATGAGGTAATCATATGCTGACAGTTATATCTAACATCAAAGTGCTTTCTACTGAAAGCCAACAACAGCAACAGAGAACCATCCTGCTGAGCATGTATGTATGCCATGTAAACTGTAATAACTGGTAGATAACGTAATATCTTGTTAAAATGACAGTTACTGTCTAAATGGGTTGAAAATGTTATCAAACCTGCTAATGAAAATCATTCCCAGGTAATGTTAGAACATACCAATATCCCATTGTTATATTAACTGGTGATTATTACTTTATAAGGGTTCGAAGAAATTTGTAACTAATAATAATAATAATAATAATAATAATATTGACTAATTCTTATAAGTTATTACATTATTAGTCAGTATTATTACATGTTAACATTATTAAATGTTAACGTAATTAAGTAAGGTAATGGTTAATGTGATAATTGGTTGTCATTACATGATCTAGGAATTTATTAACCTACCTAGATCAACAGGTTAGATCACATTTTCAACCCATTGTCATTTTAGTACATTTTGACATGTCATTACAATATCCCCCCCCCAGATAAACCAGAGTACTAAAGAGTCAAACCTGCGATGTCTTCAGGGTGTAAAATCTGAGAGACTGAATGGGAGTCTGAAAAAGTTTGGGAACCCCTGTCCTAAATCACAGGATCACCACATATGAATTGCTAAATTGAGTGGTATTCACTTTTAATAGCCCTGAGGACCTGCAGTTCTGTCGTCTCTAAGGGAGAAACACATTAACACAACAAGTGTGGGCTAATCCTCGCTGTGATCATCTACACCACAGCATTGTTACTGGGATGCTCTGCCTCAGTGCCAGGAGTGTGGTCTCACTCAGGCATGACTAAACTAGCTCTAAGGAGTGTCTGTAACGTGTGTGCTCGTGCATGTGCGTGTGTGTGTGCACATCATGTACCTTCTCTGGTGGAGGACCCTGGGTTGCCGTCTATATCATCCACTTTCTCTTTGTTTCTGCACACAAATGATGGAGAAAGAGAAAGAAAGATATTCTGTTAATAAAAGCGTGCGTGTGTATCTGAGTCAGACAGGTACAGTATCAACTTTCCACATCAGCCATCTTCTCCTTTTGTCCTGACATTCATAAGCACAAAACAAATACAACCCCCCAACCCTACACACAAAAGGCACACCACTGAATTATTCAACGCTGAAACAGACACGCTGGTCTGTTCTATTCTAAACATAGCTCATTAAACCTCTGTCTGTTCCATTTTCACTGGAGTATTAAATGTCCTGTGACATACTGCGGCTGTTAATGGTCACTAGGATGAACCGGGGGCTAAAAGAAGAATAAATATATAGTACGGTCACACTGTCAAATGAGGGTAGGATACATCCCCAGTGACATGTATTACCCACTTTAGGGTTGCGTGACTGGACAAATACATCGGGGATTTTCCTTGCAATTTTATTTTTTCAAGATTAAGATTACCTTGACATTTGGTCATTTAAAACATAGCCTAGTGCAAGACACTGTTGGGCTGCCTTGATAAAAGAATGACCTGCCTTGAATGTAAAACCCCCCCCCCCCCAAAAAAACTGTTGACTGAAAGTGACTTTATTTGGGCGACATCACATCATTCAGAAGTTAGGCTAATTGTTTCAGCAATAACGATAACATGTTATTTAGCTATCAGTAGTGACAGGACAGGAAGCAAATTGGAGTGACAGGTGGCAGGTGGAGCAAGCCAAAGTAAACTGCGTATAGAAGTTGCATTATGGATAACAAGAAGCGTACGAATTACACCATCTTTCAACCTTTGAAGAAATAACAAGGGGTGAATGACGTTGAGAAGCCATGGTTATGTTGGAGGTGTCCAGTTAATGTCTGCAACGTTACGGGCAGGGATCTCTCTGGTCGGTAGACCCCCCCAAAGTTTATTAACACAGCGCACTGTTTATATTAAAACAGAAATGGCAGAAAGAAAACATTAAGTGTTTTATGTTAGTCGGTTATTTAATCTTGACTAACACATTTCCTCTGGAAAACCCTGATACTCAAATGGGGAAGCACAATCAAGGATGATTTTGGTGCCAATCCTCTCGTCACATATTGGGTAAGGTGACCAATGGGCAACACTTACAAAAAGTTGGTGTGGTCCTTTGAAAATACACCTAGTCTATTCACACTCAACCACTCCCACCGACAATGCATTCTACCGCATCTATAGTCAATAGTCCACAAAAGGATTTCGCTGTATACATACACCATGTGTTTTCAAAGAAGATAAACCCACATACATACACAGACAAGGTACTGAACACACACGGCTATAGAAAGCATTATTCATAGTACCTTAATGTGTACACATTCACATTCTCTCTCTCCCTCTCCCACACACCCTCATTCTGCATCATTTTCTTTCAGACACACCAATCCGTACTTAATGACAGCTTGCTACTGTAGCTTTCTCTCCTGGCAACTCTGCCAGTTATAAAAACACATTTCTATCATGTGAGAGAGGGAAGACACACAAACACTCACTACTTATTCCTTGGCTCCCATCTGTCACAGCAAATAGTCCTCACCCATCCTCCCTTACCCCCACCCCTCTTCTGGGCAACCTGCATGGCAACAGAGCGAGGGAGAAGAGGAGGGATGCTGTGGATGGATGGATAAATGGATGGATGGATGGATGGCCCACAGGGACACAAGATACTAGATACTGTCCTTATAAGGGCATGGTGGTGTGTGCGGCTCCCTGTGGTCTGACACATGAGTGGACTTTACCTCCACATCACGCAAGGCTCTCTTCCTCTTTCACTTTTGTGGCACAAACACAGATGACACACAGACACACACACCTCCTGTGTCCCTTCTGGACCCCTCAAAGACACACGTCTGCATGCAAACACACACACATTTGCCAAAACACCATGTGGACAGCACAGACTGAGCACTGATAACAGACACTTCATCATTACGCATGTTTCACTTGCCAAACTTCTCTCTACGCTTCCTTGCTCACACTTCTTAATTCACTTATTCTTTCCTGCTCTCCTTCCCTTTTCTACCCCCCCCCCCTTTACTCCTCTCCTTCCCCTCTCAGTCAAACATTGATGGATTTTCTGTTAGCCAGCCTGCCAGACAGTCACAATTCATCACATAGCCAGTTCATTAAACAGACAAACAAAAACATTGAATTAAGTTAAATTAACCAGGCAGTCAAATTATAAAACCAGCCAGCAAGCAGTCATACAAATAAGTAGACAGTTAAAATAGGCATTAGCTAGCCAGACAGACATTCAGTCAGACATCCATCCAGTCAGCCCATCAGTCCAGTCTGTTAGCCAGTCAACCAGCCAGCAAATCAGCCATTAGCCAAACACCCAACCAGCCGGACAATCAGTAAGGTAGCCCATCAGTCAACCAGTCGGTTTGCTAGTCAGCCAGTCCGCAAATCTGTCAGTCACCCCAGTAGGTGGTGGAGCCAGAAAGAGAAATGCCTGCAGAGTCCTAGAAAATAAACATGTTTTTCAGGAGCCATCAATCCAGAGTCAGAGTGGAATTTTCCAGTGACCCTGTAGCAACAACACATAATATGGGCCCATTATGTCCCATGATGACTTATTAAACAATGTAGACTGCAGGCTGGTCAATTTTACCCTTTAAATCTATTAAGAGCAGCAATGTATTTGTACAATGGAAAAGTTAATTTTCAAAACACTATACATCAATTTAAAAAATGGCCTCAATGGTGGATCTCTCACTTTGGAATCAAACTCTTCATTTGTTCTGAAGAAGGGAGAAGCTTTCATCACCTCAAATTGTTTTCACAGAACTAGGGGGTAATCTATAATGTGGTAGCAGGATTTTTCTTGCCTACTGAAAGCTTTATTGGTACGCTCAGCTTATTTTTTCTCTCCTCACTTAAAAGGACAATATGTAATATCCATAAAAAAATAAAATAAAATGTATGTATCCTTTCCTTGTGTCAAGACGTCAGATAGTGTTTTCCATTGTATAAGGCCTCCAAATACATTACAGGCAATTCAGCCATTTAAATGACTTACAATGACAGGTAGGGGTTTGGTGTCCTGCTCAAGGACACATCAGACACAGGGTTGCTAATGGAGATATTGAATGATGGCTGTTGCAAGGATCAAACCTGTGATATTTCTGGTATGGGATGGTCTATATAGCCGCTAGGCTGCGTTGCTGTGTAGGTTCCAATAGCCTCATGAATGCTCTTAAATGGTGTTGTGTACACTTCCACCCTCCACTCTCCACACAAAACCAACTCTATTGCTTGCATGAACAGCTAAGACTAGCAACAAGCCAAGGAAAACCCTTGATAGGTTATATCAGGTTTATAGTTGAGATACTACTGTGAGTTTAGTGTTGGGGTGATTACCCAGGCCGAGGGGCTGGCCAACTGATAAAGACTGGGATAGGTCTTTGGATAGAAATTTGAGAGGAGGAGTGAATTACAAAATCAATGTCAGATACTGATTAGACGCTGCACTCTCATCCTGTCTGAGTGGAGACTGATGGACCAAAAAAACAGTACAGTACAGTACAGTAGTATAAAGTTTAAAGTTTGACATTTTGGCTTTATCAATGCAAAACATTTATGTATTGATTTAATTTATTTTGACTTTATTGGGGGAACTTTAAAATATCAAATCAACAATGTAATATATAGGCCAGGTCTATGCAAAAATGCTTATGAAAACCACTAATTATTGACTAGAAGAACGCAAACAGTGCAAATATTTAAATATTTTATCTTGCCATTTTCATCAAAGTAAATAAAATAAAGTAAACAAAAACAGTAAGATAAACTTCTAATCTTATTTATCTAGAGAAGATTAACTGAGCATGCATGCCCTTTCCACACCCAGATTTTCCCAGCTGCTCCGGAATTTGAAACAACGACCTTTCAGTCACAAACCTGCTTCTCTAACCTCTAGGCTAGCAATGTCCAATACAAACAAGAATAACAAAAAACTGGCAGTAAAATGACAGTTTATTATCTGAACCTTTGACTCTAAAGTCAGCTACCTGTGCTCATGAATTACAGATAGGAGGTTACTGACAACCTGGGGCTTATCACACACGCAGATAAACAGAAACCTCCCTATATAGGTAGCAACATATGGACAGAAATGAGTGCTCTCTGGTCTCGTTCTCCCTGCCACACACAGTGCAGGGCCCTGTCTAGCCGATATCAGTCTCCATGGTGACAGCTGGGGTGTTGGTTAGGACAGGGGAAGCACATGCTGATGACAGAGTGGAACCCCAAAGGGGACACAGAGACACACACAGAGACACACACAGAGACACACACAGAGACACACACAGAGACACACACAGAGACACACACAGAGACACACACAGACACAAACTTCCTCAATCGCTAACTGTTCAGAAAAGGGGAACGTGCATGATGAGAACTGCTGTCACTTTTGTTTGAACTCCTGACAGTGAGCCAGACTTACTCACTAGAGACTGAAAATGACACACAAAGACAACAACAAAACACAGTAAATAATCCAGGGGGAAATAGCAGCAGAAATTAATAGGAATCCAAACAAAACCTAAAATCCTACAGAAAGAGCACTCCAGTATGGCTGAAGGGATTGTGAATAGATTGTGAATGAAGGCAGAGTGGGACTGAAAGGCACTGAAAAACACTTTCAACTTCAAACTATAGGTTTGTGTGGGGTTGACTGACTGACTGACTGACTAGCTGGAGTTTACACAAGAACACAAAATACTCCAGATCTCAGAGTTCACTTAGTTAAATGGACCAGAACAGAGAACATTCAGGAATCCCCCTTATCTGGTTCCTCATATCAGCTGTACAGTTTATGAGTAAACACATGTAAAAAAACACCTCATGCAAATGTATTCAACACAACTGTTTCAATTCTGTTGTTCTTTCTGACAAAGCAAAGACTAGGAACACATAATGCATTTTATTAGATTTAAGGGTGTAGGGCAGGCCTATTCAACAGGCGGCCCGTGAGCCAGATGCAGGCCTTTACAATGTTTCAAACGGCCTGTCAGACCGCTGACAATTAATATAATAAGGTTAATAATAAAAAATAATACAAAACGCTGAACAATCAACATATAAAATTTGTGCCGTATTTGTCACACAGGACACATAATTGAGTGACAATAACATGGACAATATTTGAAAGTAGGCTGATGTTGTGTAAATGCACAGTAATATAATTAAAAAGAAAGCAGAGGAGGGGTAGACTAACTTGCCCACCTGTCCCATGTATTTTTTTTTATGTGGCCCACTTGCCAGCAAAGTTGAATAGCCCTGGTGTAGGGTGAACTGTCCTACCAATTACTCTGTACAGAAGCACGGTATGGAATATGTAGTTTCCTTATGGCATTCAAGTTCAGTCCATGAGAGGTCAAATGTAAATGATCACCTTCCCAACACTGTGCCGAGTTTCCCCAGGCCATTTTCACTATGGAAATCTATTGAACAATGAAACAGGAAAAACTCCCTGAAGATGCATCCTCTAGCTATATATTTGCATGCAGTGATCAGAGGGTGATGATAAGAGAGATACAAAGATAGAGCTAGAGTATTTGTTAGGGCCCGCAGTGGAAGAGGTGACTTTGTCCTAACAAGGCCCCACTCTACTGAGTTTCCAGCTCCAAGAAAACAGAGTCAAGGCCATTACAGTGGACTGGAAACACAATACTCTTGAAAAGGCAGCCATTGCGAGGATAAGGGTTCTTGAACTTTTACAGTCCAGGACCCATACTTGAGAATTTCATTCTCTCCCTTGCACTTGATCAAAACGTACAACAAATAATGTTATACTACGCTATGCTGCCTTTGAGGGGGTTAGAGGACAACATATAAAACTTGTGGATGTGTATATTTCAATGGATGGATAGAGCATGTTACTAACATTACCAAGGTTAGAGGATTCAATTCCCACTGGGGCCATACATACTAATAATTCATGCACTCACAATACTGTATGGCACTTTTAAAGGTCTCCACAAAAAAAATGGCCACAAGTGACACACTTCAATAGTCAAGCTTGATCGATGATATAATATTCGTACAAAAGGTATTTTTAATACTTCAATACAAAATGACACATGCTTCATTTAGGCCTGTACTGTATATAGTCAAAACAGCTGTCAAACTGACGGAAGACCTTTGCACAAACCCTGGATAGCGTGACAGCTGTTGATGTTCACTGACATCCAGGATTTAACCTGCGAATCAATTATTGACGTGAATGAGCATCATCTCCACCACTGGAAAATGTTTATTTACAACATGGCTCTACGTCACGCGAGGGGAGTTTTTGTGCGAGTATGACAGAGCGGGTCTCATGTGACATGTGGCTCAGGTTTTCCGGTGTGTATGTACTTTGGTGTATGCAGAACAAACATGCAATGTATGCTTGTGTAAGAAAGAGAAAGTGAGAGATTGTGTGTATGTGTTTATATGGCGAGTGCATGTGTCCTCCAGTTTATAGCAAAAGCCTGTCCTCTACTGTGGGGTAAAAAGCAAACACTGGAGGGAGGGAGGAAGGGAAGGCGGGTAAGTGAGAGACACATCTGGCTCAGTACGAGCTGCTTTTAGCAGACACCCTCTATGGGTTCAACCAGGGGTTAGCCCCCAATGGAGGTTCAATGAGCTGGAAGCCTGCAATCCTCCCATGACTAAATGACTGTGTGTGTGTCACAACTCTTGGAGCATCTTTGCCACCTCTACTCTGCATGGCAACAGCCAATGAATGGATGATAGATTCATAACAGCCGAATGAGCTGGGGGGTTTGGGGTGTGTGTGTGTGTGTGTGTGTGTGTGTGTGTGTGTGTGTGTGTGTGTGTGTGTGTGTGTGTGTGTGTGTCTAATGAAAACAAGAGATTTTTCTGAGGAATCCTTTTTAGACATTCTATATATATATATATATATATATATATATATATATATATAAATAAATGTATTCACTAGCCAACCCTAGTCATCTTCATCTCATTAAATGCATTAACTGCAATTTACGAACTTGAGGAAATTTGAAAATGATTGAGTTGTTTCTATAACTTATTTTGCTATTATGTCTTCGTCTACACAGTCTTGCATTTGCTAGACTGTCACTGTAATATAACCACAAGTAAGTATTATCTCTAGATCTTGATTGAACAATTCAGCCCACTTTTGTGTAAAAGTACAGTAAAAAATGTAAGGAATAAAAAAAAAAGTCATCACCGATCAGGATGGAGCCAGCAGTGCAGCAGAGCTGAAGGAAGGCGAGAGAAACACATTTTTCAGCCCTGAAAGCAGCCTGCTGAAATTATATCTGCATTGTTGAATTTATGTCGAGTATTGATAGGTTTCACAATATAGAAGTCATGGAAATATGTTTAAAATGCAAAACATTTTTGAAGGGTTAACCAATAATGCAAAAACTATTGGATTGGTACACGTGCTGGCCCACTTAATACAGTACTTGATACTCATATCAGTTCTGAGAAAATAGTATTGTGCATTTTAAAAAAATAAGTTTAGGTCAGAGATATAAAAAGGTTTAAGAATCCATAACATAGCCCTAATACTGACCCCACTTAGGCTTGACGTTCAACAAAAAGCCTACCAACAAAAAAACCCAACAAAACAAACCAAAATCCGGGGTGATAAACACTACACCTTTTCTTACACAGCAGCTCACATGACAATCCATCTTAAAAGGTCAAAGTATACTTTATTATCCCATTCAGGGAAATTGTTGTGGTTACAGTACATAAAAACACAGACATAAAAATGAGATGTAGAAGTGCAAAACACCTGTTCTGTAAGGCTGTTAGTCATACTAAACTTCCTCTCTCGTGACACAGTCAACAACCCTACCCCAAAAGTGCAGCCTCACTCAGAAATGGCCACCAATCAATAACATTGTAGCCAGAATTATAAGACCTAGTTGTCAAAATTTCCCTGACATTATTGCACACACCTCTCAAAAGAGCAAATACCCATTCATCAATAGATACTAAGGTGAACAGGAAATGCATAGCTCTCTTTCTCTACACTAAAAGCCCCAGGCAGGGTGTGAACAGTTTTGATTTCCTTTTCTCTCACGCTATAGGTCTGCAACTAAACATGGACAACTGCATATCACACTTTTAGTTTCCACAGTTAGAAATATTGCTACAGTATACTGTATATCTCCACTATTGAAACATTTCATGTCATCTAGAATGTCAGCTGTAGTTGAAAATGGTCAAGATGTTGAGATGAGATGACAAAACTGCAGAAAAATATTTCATCAAAACTAAAAACCCTGACTAATATCCCCAATCACAATATATATATATTACTTGACAGCAATAACTAGCAAATCAGGCATTATTGTTTTAGCCATAATCATGAAGCCTTAAACTAGGATGAGAAACATTATCGGATTATTTTTATACAGCAGCTTAGACAGAGCAGCACAACAATCAATATTATACTCAACAGGAAATGTTGCCGCTTTTTCTCTCTACACTGAAAACTCCAAGCCGGCTGAACCTGACCTGAAATGTGATTGGAATGTCTTCAGACAGTAGCACTGTAAGGCTAAGGCTGAGTAAGGAAAAATAAAAAAATTGGCCCGGTTCTACGGGTTTCTCCAATGCTGTATAAGGAAGGGTTTGCAAGTGACAAAAATGTCTTCAGAATGTCAAACTGGTTCAGCCACGAAAATAATGACTTTTAAATCTTACACTAATATTATCAATTTATTTTATAAACAGATTTTAATTTAGAGTTGCATTCTTAATTCTGTGGACTTCTTTCTTATCAGGCCAACTCAATCCTCACTAGATCTGAAATGAATCATTCTAGAAATTATATATCATACAATATCAGAATATTTTCAGGTCAGGTTACACAGAGACACTGCATTCATATGTTCAAGATCAAACAATTTCTAGCAACAGATTAAAAGTTTGTAATTCACATTCTGAGATCCTGCCAATAGACACCCAGTTCCTCCATACTCCTCCTTCCTGAGGTTGGTGATATTCTCTCTCTCTCTCCATTGTTTATTTGATGCTACATCACATGCTGATAGCCATGTGAGCAAAATCAAAATTTTGCACATCCAGACCCTTTGTTTGTCCTGGGTGATTGGAAGATATAAATTGCATTGAAATGTGGAAATGTAGCCTCCGTTTTCTGTCCACAAGGAAACCACCTGCACTCTCCAGTATTGACAGAGGAACTACCTCTCTGCACTGACCCAGCTACCCTGACAACGTGAGTCAACCTATTTCCCTTGAGAGTGACTTTGTATAAACCAAGGGAACCAAAAATCAACACCAAGTGACCCAAAATAACTTCTGTTTGGGAGACTCTAGGAAAATGCCTGGCAAGGGCAAACTAATTGTTTAACTGCTGTGCCTCTCACTACCACTTTGGCCTATACTGTACTATACAGGCCAGTTGGTGGATGCTTATATCGAAAGCACCTTACAGGATCATTTTTGTATGGATGGTCCCTGAGGGAATCAAATCCCTAACCCTGGTAATGTTAATGCTATGCTCTACTCAGCTACACAGGACACGACAATGTGCTAAGAGTTTCTACACCCTAAAATGTCTCAGGAGAGTGAATATGTCAACTAGCATAAACAGGCTGAAGACTTCAGCAAGCCTTACACTTGTAATAGTTCTCATTTCAACATGAGTACTTTTACAAAACAAAACAATGCATAACCTACATGCCAGACTAATAAAAAAACAATAAAAAACAAAACAAAACATAAAGCCTAACACTCAGCCTTAGTTAATAGCCTGTGAAATGCAGTTATTTAGCAGTGTCCTAAATTAACTTTTTGGCTGATTTGCCAATCGCTGGTAAGTCTCATTTCTGTTTGGCTCGTTAACCATACAGGCAGCAGAGAAGCAGACGTTTAGATGCAGCATAGGAGGCAGCCAATCAGGAGCCTGCTTGATACAGAGCCATTGTTTTGCTTTGATTTGATTGGCTCATGGTCAGAAAGCATGTACTGTGGCCAGCAGGGACAAAGTTAGTCTAAAACAGTAAGTGGCCAGTGTGGTGAGTGACCCTTATTGATTTATCTGCCAAAGACAAACTTTTTACCAGCAACTGGCGTTTGGCGGATTTTAATTTTGGACCATGTTATTTAGGTTGCCACGTGAAATACACATCAACCACAACACAGTTCTGGTCCTGTAAGGCTCAGTAGATATCGCGTGGGGTTAGACTCCCACTCGGGCCACCCATGCTGTATGTACTCATCATACTGTAAAGCACTTGGGACAGCAGCGGTCACCAAATGGCATAGCCCAACCTGAGACACAACCATGAATAGTAAATGTTCATTTAAAAAAAAAATAATAATAATTAAAATAAACACTGTCCCTGCCACCACAACAAAAACACTGTCTGCATGGGCTTTCTGTAACAATTTTTAAAAGCCCTCCACTGTTTTGACTGGCTACAAAAACAGGCCTTAAATTGGGTTAGGGGAGCCGTTTCTCCCTCAGGCTCCCTTTGCTGGAGCAAATGTGACAACAGGGCGTGTGGGGGGTTGAGCTCAGCTTGAGGGAGGGTTGGCTGAGTTTTGCCCTAATATGGGCACAGGCCGGGGGGGCGGTGGTGGAGGAGGGAGGGGGAACCCACCACCACAATGGCAGCCTTGCTTCTCACTGCTGTCTCTCTCGCTCTCTTGCAAGTCCACACCCACACTTCTTTACAGCCTCTATCAAATGCACCTGCACATTAAGCTCAGAGTCCGTTTCTACAGTAAGTACATAGCGCACGCACACACACACGCACGCACGCACACACACACACACACACACACACACACACACACACACACACACACACACACACACACACACACACACACACACACACACACACACACACACACACACACACACACACACACACACACACACACACACACACACACACACACACACACACACACACACACACACACACACACACACACACACACACACACACACACACACACACACACACACACACACACACACACACGTCAGTAGCAGTACTCAGCTCTGTTCAGCTGTTGGTTCTGTGAGCCCTCCAGTTAAGCCAGCTGGGCCTGCTGCCTGCTTTTACCCTCGCCATTACAAACTCAGTACTATCCCCTCTCCACATCTGGCCTCTAGTCTAGAGAGGGACACTGATAACGGCAACAGAGTCAGAAAACAGTGCTTAGTCAGGGTTGGAATCCGTAGGATGCCATTAAAAAGGACATTTTCTACATTTTCTATTTAGGCATCTTGAAGAGAGCTAAAGAGAAAGAGGAGGGGTCAGTTGATAATAAACAACTCAGAAAGGCTTTTGTCAATGATGAGAGAGGGAGAGAGCCTGCAATGGCACATAACTGAGCATGAACAAGACAGAGAAAGCAAAAAAATGATAAAAAGCAAATAGGAAAGTAAGAAAGAAAGAAAAAGCATGGGTGTTTGGTATTCAGAAAGGAGGAGGGTGAAGAGTGGCTGTCTGGCTACTACCAGCCATTACTGCGTAGTGTGGGTCTCCAGGCGTAGAATTCCTCCTACGTTGCTGCTCAATGCCACTTCTGTTCTGCCAAGCCCTGCATGTCAAAAGCACTGCAGATACAAAGGGAACCATGTCTGTGTGTGAGTGGCTCTGTGTGAGAAACTAAGTGTGGGTGTGTGTCAGTGTGTAAGCACACTGTGTGTGTGTGAGTAGAGGAATCTCCACTAGCACAGGCTTCTTCTCTCATGGGTGGAGGCCACCAAGCTAAGCTAGCTAAAGCTAACGAGACCCTGTCAGCAAGTTACAATACACCTTTATCCAAGTTACCTGAAACAAATAGCACAGAGATGGGCTACAAGCTGTGCTGCTGAACCTGTTTGAGCAGTCTGATCCCTAGTAGCATCTTTTAAGATTTTTGCAGTTGCCTCCTAAACGTTTGAGTTAAATTAAAATGAGTAACATTGAACCTAGCTCAACTGATCGTGAAGAAGATGCTTCAGTACCAAAAATAAATCTGTCATTTGGTATTTTTTGGTGATGATCAAAAAAACAATCAAAAAACCGTACTGTACAAACAGTGTAAGATTATTGTGGCAACACCACAATCAAACGGAACAAATAAATTCAACCACAAGACCCAGTACGAGGAGTGCATGAAACAATTGATTTGTGGTCAAGCAGAACTATGGAACCCTATCAGAGTCTAACGGTTCATTATGTTGTTGATGATTTTACGCTGAAAAGCAGATGCTTGCAAACAGCATACATTCCCCAAGACCATGCCCAGGATATTGCTCAAGGATTGTGAGATGCACTGGCCGCCTGGGGCTTGCAGGAGGAGCAGTAAGTTTGCATCACTACACATCCGTTATCAGCTTGATTTGTTTTGGTTGTTTATACAGAATACAGTATATGCAGTTGGCAACATAAAATATGTATTTAATTGCAATCGAAAGTCGAGAATCGCAATTAAAACGCTTTTGATAATCGTGCAGCCCTAGTGCTATGCACTTTATAATGGTCTACTAGACAATTTCTTCCTCCAGTAAGAGTATATTGCATACCTGACCAGAAAACACAGGCCCAATGAGGAGAGGTGTTAACTCTGTCGTTAGAGAGTCTGATGTCTTGACCAAGGTCCAGATCGGCTTGTAACCTTTGCTCTGCAACTGCCTGCTATGGTATTAATGTCCCTGATAAGTGAGAGTCTAACTCTTCCAAAATGCCCTCAAGTACAAGAAGGGAAGCCTGCTGAGCAAAGCCCAAGACAATGTTAGATAAAAGAGACAATTGACATACAAACAATCATAACAGTGCCTCTTAAAGGTCTATCCTTTCCAAACAGATGTAGGTGGTTAGTTTCAGGAACCTTTGACCTTTTTATACACACATACAATTGTAGTGGCCAAAATAGAATATTGGCATATGAGCAACACGGAAACATTTCAAGTTACTTACAAAACTTGCTGTAGTTACAAATAGTTATATAATCAAAGATTAATAATCAGGATTAATTATCACGATCGCAAAATAATCAGGATTATCATTTTAGCTGTGATTGTGACACAAGTTTCTGGGCTGTTATATTGTCCTCACAAAAGCAAGACTGCTATCAGTGTCTGAATATTCCTGCTTTCACAGACCATTAAATTGTCATGAATTAACAGTTGTAAATCTCTCGATTCCTGCACCTGCTCAAATCAATGGGCATGCTGCTGCTCCTAGCTGTAAAAAGCAAAACACCAGGTGGAGCAATGGCACCCAACTATCTGGCTAATATACATCAAGGCTAAATATGCAATCCAACTAGAAGACTTGGCAATAGCATCATGCCAGAGACAGAAACAGCTCGCAGCTAGTTTTTCTACATAAACCAGACAGTGTGATTCACAGAACAGACTGCAATCTCTTGAAGTACTGTTGTGGAAAATCATAATACAAGAGCAACATTTTGAGACAATGCAGATGGGAGAAATTGTTTCTAGAGGGCATGAAATTAGGTGAATGACAACCAACATAGTGGGCTTTTGAGAACAAAGTGAAAAATGAAAAAATAAATCGTTCCTAATTGTTGATCTACACTTTATGCTACACTTCGTGCCTGTGTAGCATGACCTCAACTCGTAACGCGGCAGCCTGTAGGTGACAGGAAGGAATGGAGGATAAGAATCCAAATAGACAAGATTTCTATCTTATCTTTTAGTTTTGTATCTTTTAGTTTCTGTACTATAGCCCATTTCCCAAGGCTTTAAATTTTCCTGTGGCCTAGAAAGAACTGTGCTTTAGGCATTTGTGCATAAATAGACTCTGCCAGAGTGAAGAAGCCTGTTGAGAGTAGTTTGAACCAACAGAGATGAACAAAATCGATAGGACAGATGGTGTGCATTTTCAATAACCCCATCATACCACCACTCAGGTTTCAAAAACAACAGCCTACTTATCTGACATGATGCAGCATGAGCCCTTACAGGGTTATATGAGACCTACATATAAAGATCAGGAGCTGTGATCAGGACTATGAAAAACATAAACCAATCTCCAATCGAAGTGAATAGAAGTTAAAAAATACAGAACTCCTGAAAAAAACTGAAATATATCCATGCACACTGCTCTCTATTGACATGCATGCTTGGTTGCAAGGTAGCACGGTTGGCTACTTTGCATCCCCCAGGTTTATGTCAAAGCTTCATTTTAAGATAAAACCTTACAGTACTCGGATACAGCAAAGACAAATGGAATATAATTAAGATTGAAGCAATTGATGGGTATTATACAACGCAACTGACAATTACAAGCACAACCTCAGCACAATAGTAGCCAATGAGAGCATACCGGAATCAGTTGAGGAGAACAGACTTACAGAAAGCTCTTGTCTTGCTGACAGGATGTGAGTATAAAAAGTGAAACGTGAGCGGGAAGTGTGTAGGGTCATAAAGCACCACAGTTAGAAACACATACTCATTCCCACAGACAGAGCGACACAGAGAGAGAGGCAGACAGAAATAGACAGATAGACAGGTAGGTTGGGGTAAAACAGGAACTTTGAGCAGACAGTTTGATTTGCCTAGCGTTTTACTGTGACACAGCCATGGCAGCCATAGACAAATAACTCATTTCCTCAGGGGAAAAAAGGACAAGGGGAAAAATCCTGGAAGGCCAACACTGAACACAAACAAATCTCAAAAAAATGCCTGGAGAAAGTTATGCCTGGTGAACATTGGACACTGGTGGCTTTGGTGGTTAAAAAACTTTAAGCTGTTAAAAGGTTAAGCTGTTCTAAATAAAGTAGCAAAGATTTATTAATCCCTCTTTAGCAAATAACAAGACTGAAAAGGTCCCCTGTGTGAGTGTCCAACCTAGTCTGCCAGTCTATCATGCCAATCAAAAAAGGCCTTAGCTGGAGCACCTTGTTCTCACAACTTCAGTGCACACAACTTCAGTAATGCAAATATCCTGATACTAAATTGTGTTAACTAAAATGGCAATATATAATTCAACATGATTAACTGTACAGCCCTAGTTAAAATCCCATCTTCCTCACTACTTTAAATGATATACTGTCTTACACACACGCACGCCTAGCATCTGAGGCTCTACAGCTAGTGAGAAGTCTGTTGTATTTTCTGTTCCAGCCCAGATGGCAGTATTGGCTGAGTCAGCAGTGGCCGGTGGACCACTGTAAACTGATAACAGGAGGAGAGCTGGGGACTAAGAGCCAGTGGCTGGGGAGCTGAGGGGCTAAACTTCTTACCTTGTTTGTTAAGTCTGAAGAAATTAATGAGCTAAACAATTGTAACAATTGAGTTGGGCTACTTTTAAAAAAAGGGGATATGCATGACTCCAGACAGCAGAAAATTATTCTGCAGTTGCCAAGGGGATATGCACGACTCCAGACTACAGCAAATTATTCTGTAATTGCCATGACCTAAAAAACAAATCCTTGTTCAGGTTGAAGGCAATGGACTTCCTAGTTCGAGGAGTAAGGGTGGAATAAAAGAGTATCAAATGACCGGCATTAATTACCATTCAGATGTCAAAATTGACATAGGCTTACCTGATTTGAAGAGCTGCAAAGTGCTACTGAATTGAGTTTGATGGTTACTTCTGATGGCCCTCAAATAAAGGTATCGTTTTAGTTTTGGGACATTGGTTTTCTCCTGGTCCTATTCCTGGTAACAGTTGCTGTGGTTTAAAAAAGTGGCACATATTTGGATTATATAATGACTGATAGTACTGTGTGCTCAAACTTGCCTTAAGACCCTCTTGCAAATGCTGCAGGTTAACCTTATCTGGCATCAAGAGTAAATTAAATCAATGACAAAGCTTCCCCCATGCAACTGCTTGTTCAGCTAATACCCCAATCAGATATTAGGCTTGGCCGGTGCAGTGTGCAGTGCTGGAAGGAAATCCTTTGGGATCTCTCATTTAGTGTCACAAAGCAGCTCATGATTCATAGCTGAACTCTACCAAACAAAAACGCTGCTGCAAGCAGTTTCATTTGGAGTTTTAGGACAGCTAAATAGTGAATATCACATTACCTCCATCTGGCCTGCTGAGAATTTGAAGCAGCATAGTTAATTTGCTGGTTGCCTGTTGTAATAAGACTGTAATGACTGTGGTAATCATATTTCACAGTGGAGACACTGCTGGCCTGTTAATTGAGACTTTTTGAAGAAGTGATACTGCTTAGAATTGCCCAACACATTACCATTGGGTGGAATGGAAACTCAATACAGCAATACATGCAGTAAACACATAGTACAGGTGGTTGTGTGGTAATTTTGGTTTTCCTTTGACACATTAGACACATTTTAGTCCCAGTTTTGGTTCTAATGCAGGCTGCAGTAGTAAACAAATCATAAGTTGCTACCTTATTGTGATAAAAATATTAATGATAAACATTGTTGTGGCAATGTTGATGGCCTAGCACTGTTCAATAACTGTAAAAGAAACACTGCCACACAACACAGAGGCTTTCCCTCCCTCCTGCCTTACCAACCCTGTGCTGCAACAGCAGGTTAAAAACCACAATGAAAAAACAAACCACTGTTCTGAGAGGGTGCAAGCTAGCATATCCTGTTTTTCTGTCACAGACACACAAAAACTGAGCTGGGAGAGAACTGAGCCATGAGGCTTTAAACTGCGATCTAACACTCACTTCTCTGCCAGCAGGATGGTCAAGCACAGACTTTCAGCCACACACAGACACATTGCATTCAGACTCTGCCAAGAGACATTTGTAAACTTCAACATCGCTCTTGCTCTCTTCAGTGTTCTCCTATTTGCCGCGCCACATCGCATCAGCACGACACCTAAACCCTTTAAATGGTTGACAAGGGGCACACAAAACCCAACAGGAATGGATTAGTCATTGTACATTGGCAGCACGCTCTGAACAAAGGATTAGGCTATCGGTAGGATATCGTGATTAGTTACTCTAGTTGATAACGCTGTTGGACAATGTTATCATAACAGTTTCCTCAAACATTACCTCTGACTTGAACTAACACCTAACAACAGTGGTGATAAAGTGAACTTATAACTAGAGGCACAAGATGCCAGTGTTCGTCAAACCCAACCTGGGACCTGCGGCCAGATGTTGCTGAGTGGGCCAGTGACGACTAACTGGATTCTAGAAATATTCTTTAGTTTTAATGTAAGCATTCCCTGTAGGTGCCTATATGTCTCCGTGCTAGTTCTCAAAAAGACAAGGATTAAAATAAGATTCAAGTTCTGCATGATATACATTTTGCTGACAAAGTACAAGTCTCCCTTTAAGTACTCTGAATACTGACAAATGTAGAATATTGTTACTACTTTTCTTGATATTGACCATTTATATTGCCTATATGCTACTTTTAATCTATGGAAAAGTGTGACGAAACAAATCTTAGTCTCAGACTACATAGTTCAGTTTTAGTTCAGTTTAGTTCTGCAGATGTTATTGTCTTTTTTTTTGTATTTGAAAAACATAAATTTAGCATTGTCCGATAGCACTGTACTAGCCCTTGGTTCTCAGTCTAGATGGTTGTGGATATTTTGGGGCTGATATTATTATTATATCAGTGATATGATGACCCTGCAACATATGACCTGGGTTACAGTACATTATTATGTTACAATCAGTGCAATGCTCCTGAACTGGTAGCACATTCATACACATTAGTCTGATTCCCTACATAGCCCAACAGGACAAGTCTTGACATCCTCATAGTTCATATCACTTACTTCCCAACATAATATCATGTCTGTTATTCTTTTGCATCTTGCTGCTTATAGAAATAATTTGTCGTCATCTTATTTGGGGGTATCCAAAGCCCTGCCAAGCCCCACTGTTAAAGTGGATATTGTGGCCCACAGCTAGGCTAGGCAATACAAAGCACATGTAAAGCATTTTAACATCTTCCAAGACAGATCATCAGTTTCATCCACAAGAGCCATTGTCTCGTATCTTATACTCACAAAATTCATCCAGCATTCCAGAAATGCAGAAATTAGAGCCTTACATACCAACTGAAACAAAACACACGCAAGCACGCACACAGACACAAACACACACAGTTGTTGGAAAGTGCAGCTGTTGCTGTATGTCCTGTCCAACTGCAGACACCATTTCATTGCATCAGGAGCCACAATAAATTCCTCTCACAACTTGGAGAAATTTGTATCTCAGCCTGGATACAAATTTGAGGAATTCAGCCTCCCCTTGGAATCCTGTCTGATAACAACATATAAGTACTCGTCATCACGTGAGGACCTGCCATCAACAGGCAGTCATTCGGTCCTCACGCATCTCAATTCTTCCCAGTCCTAGTCTTCACTCATTTCCTCATTGTTCTATACCAACCATGTAACAGTGGTGCTGCACCACATTGCCAATTCTGTACCATCATGTCAGAAATCTCAATCAGCTAATTTCACAAGTGATCACTCCAAAACAATTGCTTTGTAATATCACCTGTACACCAGGTGTGCCAATGCCATGCCTCAAAGTCCTGCATGGGAAAAAAACCTTTTTGTTAATGTTGGATCTAGTGAGAAATGTTATTCTGAAGTCGTCCAATAACATCCCCATGGGGGGGAACAGAGTCATCCATTCGCAGTCCATGTCAAGACAAGAGAAACAGCTGCTGTCGTGACATTTGCAACAGCAACCTGAGACAAAAAATGTTCCTAGCTAGGCTAGGGCTCTTCTACCGGTTTGACGGGTTGGGAAGAAAATTACACACATAACTTGGATTTTTTTTTTACTCCATGACATCCATCTGTGTGTATATATCCTCAGTTTTTAGTTGGTGTTGATGTTTGATAAGTAGCCTGCAAAACTGAGAGCGCACTGATTGCGGAGAAAAAGAGGCAACATTATAGTCTTACATTTTTACAAACAAGGATTAAGAGTATTTCACTTCAATGAGGCACATACAATGATAGACATTACGATCGTCAGGGAATTAAGAATCAAAATAGGCAGTGACTATGTGATTGGTTAAACCAGACAACTCATAGAAAGGCAGCTAGGAATCAGTTCATGTTTGGCTTGCTGGCTAGCCAGTCAGTTTGTTAGCCAGCACTCCTGTCAAGTTAGCCAACCAAGAACTAGAGACTGAGAGCATAAAAGATATATCAATGGATAGAAAACAGTCTTACTAACATTTGCAAGCGATATAACGACACTCAAACACTTGGTTGAGTACTCACAAGTGGCTAACGTAAGCTAGCACATTAGCACTTCCTCCGGCATCTCTTCCATGTGAACTCGCTTGACAGTCACTGATTTCTCAGCCTAGCGAATGCGGTGAATTTAAGGTTGAGTAAATCTCGTTCAGCGCCCACTAAACATGGATAGAAGTTTAGAAAAACTTTTAACTCACCGGTAATTCTGTTGGGATAGCACTTTTGGGAAGTAAAAGCCGAAGTCTTGATCAGAGTACTAACGTTACTTTCACCAGCCCAGTTCTGTCCCCTGTAGCAACCGACAACAACGCTCTTTTTTCTGCGCGCACCCCTCCCTCTGATACCATGAAAGCACATTGAAAAAAAAAATCTAGTTTCAAGCCCCGCCCATACACGTTTTTAATTGGTCAATATTAGGGATTATGCAAAATAAACCAATAAAATCCACTTATGTTTTATTGTTTGTCCAATAGTTATGCGGGAACTTATTTTGGGCGTTCCCCTCTACACGAAGATTTTCCGGCTCTGTGAGCCAGAAGAAAATTAAGTTTATGATGAAAACGCAATGGATGTATGGTTTATGGTTATGCGCTAAGTTTCTTTACCTAGTATACTTGATAGGGCTAATGCATTTAATTCAAGACAGGTAAATAGCACTATCTATGCTTTATTTGAACCTTGTCAATGTCTCATGTGTAAAGCATTTATACTGTTACATAAATCCTGTGTAAGCTGTCCTGAATTTGAAGAATTTCACTGTTTGCTATCATAAATTATACCTCAATATTATAATATAACCTATGGTCTGTGTAGCCCTTGACAATTAATGCAGTTGTGTTGAGTAAGTGACCTAAGTAAATGCTTTCTTTTGGCCTCAGTGCCATTTATAACAAGGTCAGTACTTGATGGATGTAGTCAAAGGCATGTTTCACCACTATAGCAGGGGGACATGCAGGCACGGCCCCTACGGGTGCAATGCAACTCAACACACACACACACACACACACACACACACACACACACACACACACACACACACACACACACACACACACACACACACACACATACACACACACACACACACACACTAGACACACACACACACTCACGCACACATACACACACACACACACACACACACTTAGACACACACACACACTCACGCACACACAGTCATGGCTTTTCAATCCAAACATGCAGTCATTTCAGAGCAAAGCCAAATATAGCTTGCTGATACTATTCTTGCGTTTACTGTCATCCCAGGTTGCCATGAAGCATGCTTGAATCTTTGATGGTAGGAAAGGTTGGAACATTGGACGGTTGTTGTCAGCAGTGCAGTCGAGGGTATGTATGGAGTAAACACACATTTTCTAAAGGAATAATAGACTATAAGGGCCAGCCAGAGACTTATGATGATGATTAAACACATTCAGTGAATTTACCTTATAGCAGCAGTATTTTTACATACGACACCAAACACTAAACTGCGAGTCTGGTTTACCGGTTAGAGAAAGTGGAACAAAAGAGGAATTTCTCATTCAGGAATAAAAAGAGAACCACAAAAAAAGTCCATAGTCCAATTGTGTAAAATTGATCAAAAGTGACACCTGGTGGTAATTATGTGTAGTGTTGGTGTTGATATAACTGTAACAGTCTTAGAATTAAAGTGTTAAATATATAATAGGCTAATGAAAGTTTCAATCACAAGAGATTGAAAACAGCTTGATGGCCTAAACAGCACTCACTGTGTAATCAAACTGTGTAGAAATCACATCTAATTCCCCATTCACAGGCTTTATGAATCAATAACAACTATATTATGAAAGGAAACCATAATTTCTTACAAGATAGATACGGTGAAACTGATAAAGTTTTAAAGTCAGAGAAAATTTTCCTACCCGAGTTTCTGAGTTATCATGCAATAATAACCTTTAACCTTCTAAACATGGCCCAAAGACCTTTATTGCACATTTGTATAACTAACATTTGTTTAAAGGAAATTTGTTAAATTAGCTTGTTAAGCTGCAGGATGTCCACTTTTGTTCGTTGTTTGTCTTTCAAGTTAGATTTCTCGTCAAATATCGTGTGAATGTGATGCTGTTTAGCAACCGATGTGGAAGTCCCAGGTGTCGGACCTTCACACTAACCTGTGAATGCACAAAGTGACTGTATGATCTTTATTCATCCAAAGGATTTTGTGATCTGTTTTTCCCCTCATATTTAGTTGTGTTGGTTCACCACAACAAGAATGTTTCTCCCACTGTTCAACAATATATGAAATAAAAAAAATCTTTTAGATAATAATTCATCAAGTTAACAATATTCGTAGAGGTACAGCCTGCATAGAGAGAACCAAAATCAACAATACCTTTGTAGCTCCACTGCTACTAAAATATTAATGAAAGAGGCAAAGAGATAAAGAGTGATCTTTATCTATGTATCTATTTCACCACCTCTATTTCTAGATCTCGATTCATTAGATTAGATTAGATTAGATTAGATAGCTCTTTATTGTCCCCGAGGGGAAATTGCAGTTATGCAGCAGTACAAAACAAGAGAGAGGCACACACCACTATACAATAAAGCAATTTAAAGGCAACAAAAAAAAGGAATATACAAAAAATCTACACGTTAACATATATAACATATATAGATATATAGGAGAAACGCTGCAATGATACATTCTCTGGTTTGGAACTGCAGCCTTGCATGTTTTGTGTTGTGTTTGTTTCAAATGAGTTTGAAATGAAGCAAACTCGGTGTGAGACCTCTGTCATGTGCTGAAGTCTCTTCCATGCAAATATCATAACAGCCACTTGGGTAAGCAAATAAAAAGGTTTTTTATTAATTCCTGGGTTAACCAGAATCATCACTGGTAATGTTAATATAAAAAAGCCCCTAGGTGGCAGTAGCTCACCACACTGCTGGTTCAGCAGTCTGTTTGCTCTATCTGATGGCCTGCACTGCCACAGCTACCAACTAAACTGAATGTAGTGGAAATACTCATATTATCAGGACATTTATTTAGAATGCAACACCAAATTAATCTGTGGACAAATATAATGTTTTCCGCAATTTGTACATTGTTTTCTGGTGTTTTACCTCAAAATGTTCTGAGCTGCTTCACTCAAAATGCTACTAAAATAGTGCATTCTCAAGCTGTATTCTCATCCATGTCCTACCTATAAAATGCTTTATCACAAGCACAGCTCAATGGCTGTGGATGGAGTTTGTCTGCAGTCACCTATTGTTGGACTACTATTGCTTTTTGCTTACCAAGATGGCTGTGAGTTAATGTGATAAAAACTGAATTCCCCCAGTGACATCTTACATGTTATGTCTTGAAAGGCCCGAGACCTTTCAAAACGACGTGACACATGATCCCCTGGAGACATTGTTTACTTCATTTTCATAGTTGCAGTTGCAGCCAAGTACCGCACACAACACAGTGGGGGAGACAGCGGTTCAGATCAGTACAACTGGAAGGGTTAGATTGATTTTTATGCTGTTGCTTGAGGGAGTTTGAGGCATGATACAGCAAAATGAAAAGTACTTTGAGTGATTTCAGTGGCTGCAACTATAATATAACCGGCACATTGGTAGGTGGATTAGAGAGGAAGTCTGTCTTGACTGGAGGAACCGCCAATGCCCAGTACTGTCCAACAGTATGCCTGAGCAAGGAAACCTAACACTCGTTCATGTCTGTACTAATCCATTCCAAGGACAGGGATTGAAACTAGCTACCGTGAGTTTAAATAATATGATATCATGCAATTGGCAGTTGTTTCCAAGAGGTCACTGCAGTTGCATATTGTGAGCATACATATATATTCAAGAGCAAAGCACCCCCCCCCTCCACGACCCACCCACCCACCCACCCACGGGTATGTATGCACTTGTGGATTGCTATGGCAGTTCAGCAATACATTTGCATGATTGTAAGTTAGGCTGTAAGAACATATTCAGCGTATTATGAAATATATAGCAAATAATGTCCAATCCATTGACTTTTAAACATTGCGTTAAATCTTGTTAATTAGAGACTGCTCTATTATTTAATTTCCCCTTTTGCCTATTTTGTAGATCGTTTTCAAAATGCTGCTTGCTGAAATGCCTCAGTTTAAAACACAGAACGAAAAATGTTAAGTGATATGTCAACATTTCCATTTTTGTTGGTTAGAATCTAAATGCTGCCAGAACAGATGTGGGTAGTACAAATGTATGCATGGATTTTAAATGTCACCAGTGCTATCTGATGAAAAAAGCTTTTTTTTTTGCCCAGTGGACCAGGTGCATGGAAGTGGCACTGCTACTTCGTCAAGCCCTCCCAACAGTGCAAAAGCATCCAAATGTCAGCACCCGTCCACCCCAGTTCCAGAAGAGTTTCTGCACAATGCACTGCAAGTTGAGCTGAGAGGACAAAATGAATGAAATCCTCCATCGTTCTCTGGTCCAGTGATCTCCGATTAGTAGACTACTCCCCTTGGTGGCATTCTCAAGTGTTTCACAATTTGTAAAGCCACCACAGGGAGGGACAGAGCAGTTTAAGAAACAAGTGAAACGTCCCTGAGCTTCTGTCCAAAGGAAGCTCCTCCTTGGTCTTGGACTCTGCATGGCTGCCTGTTTTGGTTTGTTGCTGACTGAGACGATTCACACTGACCTCTTCTGCAGACCGTCTGTCCCAATTACCACAGAGCCACACAAAGGTTGGACCATCAAGCTCACGGCCATTTGAGAACGTCGCTGTCTTGAAATGCTGTTTGAATTTCGCCCGTTTTAAAGGCAGGCAGTGCCTAAGTGCTGTGCAGTTGAACAACACCCATGGGCCTCACAATGTTGTCAATGTTGTTCTATGAGCGCACACACACACACACACACACACACACACACACACACACACACACACACACGCATGTTTCTTGACAGTAAACAGCCTTTCTCAAATCTGCCAGGCTCTCTAGACTTTGAAGCACTCGTTGGATCTTTCTGGGCATTTTGATCTAATTAACTTGGTCATAACCCCCTTTCTCTCTCTCTCTCTCTCTCTCTCTCTCTCTCTCTCTCTCTCTCTCTCTCTCTCTCTCTCTCTCTCTCTCTCTCTCTCTCTCTCTCTCTCTCTCTCACTCTCTTCCTTTCTCTGTTTTTTTCTCTGTTTCTCTGCAGCTCACTGAATCACTATCGGAGTTGCCTGCCTCCAGATCCTGGTCACACTGACAGCAGTTTGATGCAGTTTGCCGTTTGCTGTATGTGTGGTTTGTTGCGTCTGTGCATCGTTCGCTTCCTCTCTGCATACCTCCCTGTAAATATAACATGAAAACAGCGTCTCAGTGGCCTGGGTGGCTATCTGCAAAGGATTCCAGGGTTATTGATGGCAACACCGTCTCATTTTGTGTCCCGATCGATGGCCGGGGGGCCCACGGTGGGATTATTGGCACCGAGAGATGTCAGAAAAGAGAATAGCTCCAGCGACCATGGGGGGGATTGACCGATTAGTGTGTGTGTGTGTGTGTGTGTGTGTGTGTGTGTGTGTGTGTGTGTGTGTGTGTGTGTGTGTGTGTGTGTGTGTGGTTTGTGAGTGCGAGAGAAAGGAGAGAGAATTAGAGAATTCATTCCGAATAGAATAACAGAATCCACACCTAAATCCACAGCAGTCAGGCTATTGTGCACCTTAATCCACAGCTTTATCATCAGATTAGTGTCAGATATTAAAGGGACTCATGCAATATAGATGGAGGAGCATCAGTTGTTTGCACTGGGATTGAAAAAGAATGCGTGCTCTCACTAAAGCTTGACTCGGGCATGAAAATTTGAGCTCTCGTTTGAGTCCAAGCCCAAATGAAGCGCAAGGGGTATTTTGATGAACCTCAACTCGGACTAGAACCCCAATTCTCTCATGATAAATGGGTAATAAACATCAGTATTTTTCAAACATTTACCAATACACACTGATAAAGATTTTGAACATAAGATGGAATGATGGTTGTTTTTACCAGAGGGTTGTTTAGACCAATTTGATTTATAAACAGTCCATCACTTCCCATTTTTCAATTCCGACCGGACATATCAGCTCACCATAATTCACCATCAGTGCACTTATAGTGTACCCAAAGAGAAACAGATGATCATAAAATTAGGTTTCAAATTCTCAGGAGTGGATGACGATTTATGACAAGTTTTTAATGGAGAAATTCTCCAGCGTGGTCTTTCAGAATAGCAGCTGACAGGTACATGCTGTGCGTCACAGAGAAAAATGATTTACTCTTTTAGCATAATGAAATGTGCTGACTGTTTTGGATAGTGGTGTTGGTGTCCAACTGCCGATGACTGAGTGGCCGTTTGACACCATGTTCTTATGCAATCAGCCGAGGCATCAGAGCGTGACTGTCGAGGGGGCGTGAGGGACTGCAAGACTGACTGTCCCTTCTGAATGCTGGGAGAGAGAGGGAGAGAGAGAGAGAGAGAGAGAGAGAGAGAGAGAGAGAGAGAGAGAGATAGAGGGAGGGGCCATTGGATGTGGTAAACAACTCAGAAAGGCCCCCGTCGATACTGTGTGAGAGGAGAGGCAGGGAAGGAGGGAGGGAGAAAGATTGATAAAGAGAGGAGGGGGATAAAAAAAAAAGAGGCATGTGAAGAAGACACACAGCAAGGGAAGAAATGGGAGATGGAAACCTAGAGAGACGGAGAGAAAGAGGTAGAAACACAGGGAGGAAGACAAACAGAGAATGATAGCGATGATATGGATGAGGCATATGAGAGTCACACAGAAACAGATAGAGAGAGGGGTGAGCAAATGCCAGAAAGAGAGGGAGAGAAACACAGAGAGACGATGGATAGAACAAACAGAGAACAGACCAGAAACAGAGAGAGAGATTGACAGAAAGAGCGATGGATTAAAAAAGAGAGAGAGAGAAGGAAGAGATGCTGCTGTCTCTTTGCCTCGATGCAAAAACCCTGGCAGGGCCACGGCGCCTCAGAGAGCACAGGGCAAATACACTGCGGCACTCGCTCCTCCCTTCATCTGTCTCGCTCTGTCCAGCAGCACATGCATTCAGATTCATGAGCTATAGTGATGACAGAAACCAAGACCTGGTACTTTAGTTGAATAAGGAATTTGTCCACATACTGCAGACGCGGCACAGACTAGTCTATCCAACAGGATGTCTGCCTGTCTGTTTCTGAATCTCTGTTGAATTAAATGCACATCCACGAGCATTAACTCAAACAGTTGAAATTGTTTTGTTCTACTCTGTTTTCTGTGCAACATGGAAACCACAGACTACAGATGATCAGAGCATCCTAATCTTGTATAACCACTTACCATTGAAGCCAGGCCTTAAAAAATGAGAGGTTTGGAGGAGACTGTATTTAGAAAAGAACAGATCTTTAATGTACATTATAGAATTACATCCTCATTTTTGTGCTCCCGAGGTTTCCATTCCCCCCCGCCGAATTTGCCCCACTGCTAATATCAAGTGTCCCCTTAGTGATTTGGTTCTGCAAACCAGCACTATTTGAAGTTCTGCGATGTTTGAGCCTTACACTGGAGAATATGAAGTTGAAAGCATCATCACTGTCAGTGTATCTTCTCAGATATCTGTTATCTTATAATACTAAACTATTTATGAATTAGCTGTGCGTGGATTGTAAATGAAACAGAGACCAGTAGTTTTAATAATCATGAAGGAGATTTTCTTTTCCCTTGCACCTGTCCAAAGTGGTCAGAGGTCAGGGTCAGCTACAGAGCAGCACCCCAGGAGCTGGATGGGATTCAGTGTCTTGCTCAAGGACACTTCAGCAGGGCGGATACTTACCACCACTGGAGGTCTGCTTACAGAAAGAGCCTGGATGTTAACGGGTACCCTGTGCATGCACAGTTAACGCTAATTGCATGGCTAATGCTAATACACAAGGTCTCTCAGTGAAGAACGTATAGCTGGCGCACCTCTCTGTATTACCTTCAGGCTGGGTGCCCTGCTAGGAATTATAAACTGACCTTCAAAATCCATGAAGGACTCACCTCAATTCTACTGTGGATACTTTTCATGGATTTGTTTGAAGTCACGTGACCTCTATCGTCTATGTGATTCCTCACTATCTTGGCTATATTCCATATCTGGCTGATGAGCTCGCCTCCCGCTTTATGCCTCCCTTTATGAACAGCTCCACTACACCTATAGGGCTCTCCTGCCCCGCCCTTCCATCATCTCAGGGGTGCTTCCCCTCTGTATAGGCTGCTACTGGTGGTAATGATGCAGTGAATTTATTTATAGTCGCCTATGTATGCTTTGAGAGTAGAGGGAGAGGGACAGACAGGCAGACAGAGAGAGAGAGAGAAAGAAAGAAAGACAGAGTGAGTGAGAGAAAGGGAAAGACAGAGCGGGGAGAGACAGACAGGGAGAGAGAAATAGCGACGGTGAGTAAGCGAATGAGAGAGAGAGAGAGAGAGAGAGAGAGAGAGAGAGAGATTGATGGGAGGAACGGGGATGTGTGAAAGAAGAGATCCCTTTAAGAGGGAAACACAGCTTGACTCTGCGTTTCCCTGCATGTCTACAGTCAAAAAGTAACCATGCAGACATAAACAGCCACAAGGATCTGGATCTGCACTCTGGATCACATTTCTTGGTTATGACAACACACTGATCTGCAGCGTGGACCAGTTTGTTACAGTTCAGAGACACTATTCCTCTCTTTAATCTCCGGCTTTAGCCCCGTAACTACTATTCCTCCCTCACAGGCGTCTCACTGTCTCGTCCCTCTTTTATTGCTCTGAATCCAATTCAGCGGTGTCGAGCCCTCGGGAGGCTGGCCGCTCCCTCGGTGTGTTTGAACTCGAGCGTGAAACTACAAAAAGAAAACAGTAGTAAAATGGATTTCCCTTGTATGCAAAAGGATGCAAAAGGATGCAAAGCAGACGGAGCGCTGACAGTGTTTCTGGAGTTTTCATCAGCGCTGAAACTTGTTTGCACTGTTGATTAGGTGTTTGTTTGACAACAACTGTTATTTGTCCTAACACACATTAGTCTTTCAAGACAAATACCATTCGGTGAATTGCATTCCTGCAGTGCCGGTGGTGGGGGGGGGGGATTCTCCTCATCTTCTCATCTCCTCATTAAGCAGCATGACAGGAAGAGAGGAAGGGAACGATAACGCCGTGACAGCGACATTCATACTCTTCCTTTTAGTAAATAATAGATATTCTCTGAAAGTCTCCATTCCGCGCTTGAATTATGTAATCAGGTGCTCTGTGAATCAAACATCTCCCCATCCCGGCCAGAGTTTGCGTTGGTTGCATAACACTCAAGCTGGGAGTCAGAGACCTCAAGGCCTTCATCATTATTTCTGCTTAAAACAAACAGCATTCCCCTGTTCTGAAGACTGGCATTATTTCACTGCAGCTGTTACCATATTATATAAAAGTGGATAATTGCCATCCTCCCTCTCTCTCTCTCTCTCTCTCTTTCTCTCTCATTCCTTCTTTTTTCACACCCCCACATGCACTCACGAACACAGACTTTTTAGCAAAATGAGGCAGACGTTGCTGATTGCCTTGTGTTTTGCTTGTCGGAGACTGACGCGTTAATCAGCGGTTGGATTGGATTTTCTTTTTTCCCTCCTCTGTGTTGGTGGAGAGTCTGCTGTCTGTCATCTCACTGATGGGCTGATGGGACATGGAGGGCCTCAACACACTTGCATCAGGACACACACATTAGTAAGGAACACAGAATTTCTAAAGAAAGCATTTTAAAGAGTCGCAGTTGCAGATTATACTGTATATTTTGCATTTTGAATTCATTTTGTCACTTGTGTTTTTCCAACAGCCTGAATATACAGAATGGCAGATAATTGAGGCTCACTCTCTCCATTATGCTGCGGAGCTTTAACTGTCTTTGCCTCTTGTTTTCTGATTATGACTGAATTGCAAATGAAGATTAAAACATAAACACAAGGGATTCACAAAGTCCGAGGCAAATGCAGTGAAATAATGTTTCTGGCGTGTCAATCAAAAAGGATGAATTAACCATTTTCTCTTGAGTAACTCTAAAATCATTAAAAGCATTTAAAAACACCATAGCAGCGCCAGAAGCGACAATAACAACACACATCTCATCTCCTCCATGCTTTTCCCCGGTGTCTCCGCTGTGACCATGATTTACCCTTCCTGATGCTGAGCGGTGGTGACTGGTTTCACCGCTAAAACGGCAGAGTGATCTCAGTGCCAGGGTAATCCAAATCACGCGCACACCCATTTGAGACGGTCTTCGTCAGATGATCTAGCGTACAGCTTTGGCTGACAGGGCAAATGAATTGAAATGCTGCAGTTTCATCACATTTTCTCCTAATGTGACAGTGATATCTAGTATCTGCGAGGATTCCCCCCGGATTTGTCAGCCTTATTCCAAGGGCAGACGTGTGATTGGCCAAGGATGAAACACTGCCTGCGGTTGGTTTGCTCTGTGCCACACCCGTTTTATTTTTTCATCTCCAAGGAAATAGTGCAGAACAGGGGAAGAGATAACGCTTTAGTTACACCCCTGTTCTCATGACTGACTCCTAGAAATGGCAGACGTACCCCTCCCTGGATGTATCCGGCATTAATGTAGCAGCATTTTCCAAACAATTCCTCTTGAGGGTGGAGTGACTCTGCTGCAGTGGCTTAGCAAACACGTAAATGGCATGCCTATGATGGTTGTGTCTGTAGGACATCCTGGCTTAGCTCTACCCTCAGTGTCAACCCCAACGTGAACCCAGATCCCACCCCCGGCTTGAGATCAAACCCCAATTTTTCACCCCGATGCAAGGTGCACCACCAATAGCTGTGCTTTGGGGTGGATTTTCTCATTTAACGATAGAAAAGCCATCAATTAAATGTAATCACGTAGTGTATTCACCATGTTAAATGAATGTGCAACAATTTGTCTTGGTGATATTGGTGCACACATACATTGACAACAGCTAACAATACAAAATGCTTCTCCTGAGCCAAAACAATGTCTGCCAATTCTTTTGTGCTGTGCTGAGTATGAAACTCATTTCTCAAAATGTCATTTTGGTAGACCAGTCCAATTGACATGTACCATTCACAATCACGTCTATTCAAGTCTGTCTATTCAGCTGTCATGAAGGAAGGATCATTCTATTGTTGAACTACACTCATTTTCCCGGTGACTGGGTAAAGGTGTGATTGCCCAATTCAGACATCTTGGAGAAAACCTGCCCAGAAAAGAGAGACAACTATGCTTTATTTTGACAAATGATTTCCCACTCAAGGATAATCTATATATATTGTCACTTTTCTGCCTGAAAGGATGTTTTCGAATACTGATGGACTTTGGGACTTTTCTACAGGGTAATTTGTAATCTGTATTGTGTCTGAAAAACTCTCTTTGCCAGGAAGTGATGTCATTGATAGACTGTAAATGATCTTTTCCTATGGCAGATGCCTGATGAAGACCTCGAAAAATAGTTGAATAACTATGTGGAATCTGTCGATCTCCATTGTTCATGCAGTTTGGTGCGATACTCCTTGATGAAGGCTGCAGCAAGAGTGCCTTGGAGCTTCTTCTTTTTCATGAAGCAACAACCCCAAACCAAACAGCACATTCAACAACGGCCTCCACACAATCCAACAGAAGCACTTTCTATCCTCTGCTCTTTGAAGTATGTGGGAGCACTGTAAGCAGAGTTTCTTTGAGAGTGATTCTTTGAAAGATACTACACTCCAACGCCTGCTAAAACTTTCATTGAGAGGAATGTGTGTCTCCGCTCTTGTTCTCCAGGTTAAATCTAGCCTTAGGGACGATCGATCCCATCCAAGGTTAGAAGACTGGCTCTGCTGGGCAGGCCTGAACAGTTTGGTAGTCAGGATGTTGCCTTAAAAAAGTCAGTCAACGTCTCTTTGGTATGTTTGAGGGTGCGATCACATCAACAATCCCGAACCAGAGCGGAAAAGTTTATGTAGTTGTATTTTTGGATATGGTTCATTTAGGATTGCACTGCCCAAGAGACTGCAGTTTGCCCTTGGTTTCATTATATTTCGCTAGGCTTTCCAGGCATGAGTAACTACTGGCTATCAGATATCAACATCTGTCTCCTCATACCCATAAACCCTTGCGTCGGTTTGGGATCACGTTCTCACTCCTAAAAAAACCCACAGTTCACTCGGAAGAGGACCAAGAGCCGCATTTTCAGGCGTCCCGAGTTTGAATGCTGCCGTTCTCACGAACTGAACTAAAGGCATAAACGCGCCAGAGTTCCAAACGTGCCTGGTGTGAACGTGCCTCGAGTCCCAGTCTCCAGCCCCCACAGCAGCCAAACTCCCCGAGCGCCAATCAATACGTCTTCCATTTTTAGAAGCAGTCATTAACCTTATCAAGACAAAAGCAGAAAGCCTCTGCGCCACCTGACTGCCATGTGTCTGCAGCTACCTCACGCCTGCCTCCCTCCATCCCCCTCCCGCCCTCCTTCCCCTCCTCTCTCCACAGGGAAAGCCTGGGAAGGAGAATCCCTTTGTCTGAAGTGCAGTGCTTTCTGAAGTAACCTGCAGGATGACAGACTGGCTGCAGGGGTAAAAGAGAGGAGAGAAGAGAGGGAGGGAGGGAGGGAGGGAGGCCTTTCTTTCTTATCTGTCACTCTCTCTCTCTCTCTGTTTTACACTATCTGCCTCTCTGTCTCACTCTCCCACTTTGTCTCTCACGTACTCTCTCTCTCTCTCTCTCTCTCTCTCTCTGATTGGTATGCAGAGCCAGGCCTGCTCTGTTCTGCAGTGTGGGTTTGTGAATGCTGCTGCATGTCAGAGAGGAGGGAATCGCACTGCAGTGGTGGGTGGGGTGAGAAGCACCCCCCCCCAACACACACACACACACACACACACACACACACACACACACACACACACACACACACACACACACACACACACACACACACACACACACACAAACCCCTCCTGTGCTGCGCCAGGAAACCCTTTCTGAAATGTCTGTGTCATGCTTCTGTTTTTATTTTTTGAGAGTGTTTCATATTTCCTCCCATCTCTCTCCTTTTTGCCATTTAGTGCACATTGTTGCATCTCCAATACATTTATGGCCCGTATAGAAACAGAGCATTGTACTTATCGATTACTTGTATTTTCATGGTCGGCGTTCTGCTGTGCAATCTGTTCAGTCTGCTATACAATCTTCCAATACAACGATATTGGATACCACTACTGCTGTGGATGCTGTCTCGTTGTACTGTACTGTTATGATGCGCTGTCGGCGGGAGCTATTGATAAGAGTAATGTATAGCTGGGTGGTGTGGAGAGAGACTGCTGGAGTAGCATGTATATTGCAGAGTACAGTAAAAAGAAATAGGATTTTAATAAGCCGTAATGATTGACATAATATTACCATGTACAATTCAGAATTTGCAAACCCGCCACAAGAGACAAAGCTATTTCATAGGAGCCATTATTCCACATGAGTAGGATGGTGAGATGAGTTTCTAACTACCTGAAAATTAAAGCATCCCCTCTGTTGCATGTGCTATTTAGGTCTGTTTATTTCAGGGGGATGATTGGAGCATTGTGCGGTAATACCTCGCCCTATGCAGCAGCAGCAGGCATGGGGGAGTCATAGCGTATGAACAACCTGCTCTTAACTGCACCGGAGAGGAGACTTCAATGGATTTTCTCTCCAGGCGCTGGTTGAACCCAATTACACTTGAAGCAATAAATCCTTAGCAATGCAATTTCCCTCCTAGACAAGATCTGCCGGGCTTCCCCTCGCTCTCGCTCTCTCTCGCTCTCGCTCTCTCTCTCTCTCTCACACACACTCACTCACTCTCTCTCCTTCGCTTCATCCTACCCTCACTCACTCACTGCTTATTTCTTGCCTTCTCTTTCACCATCTTCAATCATTCTATCTCTCTCTCTCATTTCTTTCTTCCCCATCTTGTATTTATCTTCTACCCGGTCTCCCCTTTTTTTTTGCCTTCTCACTGTCTGTCTCTCACTCCCCTCATCCTCTCTCCATCCCACCCCTGTCTTTTCATATTCTCTCTTGTATTCACTCTCCCATTTCACTCGCTCTTTATCCATCCCTCACTCTCCCTAATGCGCTCTCACTCTCTTATTACAGTACTCTCCCCGCGACCTTCATCTCTCCCCACTCCCTATCTATCGCCTCCCCCTTCCCCCTTTCTTTCCTCCCTCGCTTCCTATTGCTATTCCACCCTGGACCTGTCTCCCATATTTTATAGCATTCCCTCCCTCATTCGTGGCTTCATAGCTCCCTTGATTAGCTCTCTAATTCTCAGTATCTTATCTGTCTGGTAATCCATATCCACTCCTTTTCTCCCAGACTCCCCACCATCAGTTTCACTCTTAACGGGCACAACTTTCCTCCCTTGTTGTCTCTCTCTCTCAGTAGTAGTCGTAGTAATTGCTGTAATAGTAGTAGTAGTTGTTAATAGTTAATAGTAGTAGTAGTAGAAGTTGTAGTGTTAGAAGTAGTGGTAGTAGCAGTTGTAGTAGTAATAATAATAATAATAATAGTAGTAATAGTAGTAGTTGTAGTGGTAGTAGTATTTTAGTAGTAATAGTAGTAATAGTAGTAGTTATGGTGGTAGTATTTTAGTATTAATAGTAGTAGTTGAAGTGGTATTTTTTAGTAATAATAGTAGTAATTGTAGTAGTTGTAGTGGTAGTAGTAGTATTTTCTTATATGTTCCTTCAGGAAGCAACTCATAAGAAAACAGCTAAAAAGTCAAGTAAGGCCTTCCACAAAATCAGAATCAAATTTAATTGCCAGGTGCTTTTACCTTGGTGAGTCAGAGCACATACCTTACAAAAAACATCTCAAGTGTAATACATGTGAATTCAAGACACATGTGCTTTCTGGACACGTAGGTTTTCACACGTTGTAATCCAAAATCTCACAATTTTCACATCAGAAGTAAAAACTCTCACTTGATTATGGATTGTGCATATATGTACGTGGACGCGTGCACACACACACACACACACACACACACACACACACACACACACACACACACACACACACACACACACACACACACAGACACACACATTATCCTGTAGTGTAATTGCATAGGCTATGCTGTTATTGTATCTCTTACTACTGTGTGACATATCAGTGAAGCTCGAGGTGTCACTATTTCAAAAAGATCGTTTCCGTTGTGCAGTGGCTGCTGGTGCCCAGAGGCAAGAGCCTTGTTTTACTTGCTATTTCCTTTAAATGGGAACAGACAAGTGGATTTTTTTTTTTTGCTGTTGCAGAAATGAACAATAGCACTGAGAGTGAGTCACCAATGAATATGGTCACTGGTTAGGACTAGATCGAGACATTTTTGTTTTTATCCAAATTGATGTTTTTTGCCATAGCAACATCTGTGTATCTGTATACAGTATACCCAGATCAGTGACCTAATGGGTAATGTCAGCCCTGATACTAGTTGGTTTGGGGTTTGATCCTGAGTGGTACCAAAAGGTCCAGATTCACTAAGGGTTTGTGCAAGGCTGTATCAACACAAATGACCAAATCAGAATGCCATGCTATTCACTAACCTGTGCAGAATGAGTGGAAAGCTTACCTAATAGCACTGGTCCAAAAATAAAGCCTCTTTGCACCTGTCACACCTTGTAAATTACAGGTAAATCTCATTGTTTTTGCCACATAATATGCTATTTGTAGGCGAGGAGATGGAGATTTTGCCTCATTCACGAACACTTCGCAACACCAACTCCCCCAAATGATTGTAGTGCTTAAAAGATCCTTTAAACGGTGATGTAAAGGCTTGTTTAGAAAGTCTGGGCTCCTATCATTTTGCAAGATGCATCATCACCAGCAAGCCAGGCAAGCAAGGGAGAGTGTTTTCCCTCCTAGAATCTCAAATCAGATCAGAGAAAACTACCAGCCTTGGTAGATTAGTTTTGCAGCTAAAGTGTGTCATTGGTGATGAAGGGGCTCGCGCAGTGCTCTTTTGGAGGGCTTGATTGCACCACAACTTGATTTGCACCAACTTCTTAGTGAATAAGATGAAAACTCTGCACTCTTAGCTCAAGCCAACGAGGTGCAAAAGAAAATGCACAGATTGCCCTTGCAAAGCATTCTTAGTGAAATCTGGACCTCAGTGTTCAAAAGACATGGGTTAGGAATAAAGTCCCAGTAGTGGAGTAGCGTAGAGAGGGTCATAGAGAGGGTCGTTTAATCAGCTTCACTAGACAGATACAGAGATGAGCTCCTGGCCTCAGACCAAACATGATGCATCTGGTGTCTACGTGAAACCACCCTAGTTTATAGCAGAAGGAATAGTTGCATCCAATCCTGCTGGCATGATATCTGTAATGCATTTCACCAGCATTTTTTCTCACATATTCAACTGTAGCTCAGATCCCAGTATGACATTTCCAAAGTAGCTGGCGGCGAAAGTGTATTGATATAATTGATCTGACATGCCAAGATGTTAATCATTTAGTTCATGCAATTTTGATGAAAACAGTTAAGGTCATTACACGTTTGAGGAAATTGGTTCATTGTTAATAAATCTAATTCTGTGACCTTCTCTGGTATTTGAGCATCAGTGAAAGAAAGATTTAAGTAAAGATTATGGTTGAGGATAATGCATGGGAGATACACACGATGCCTGTCATATGGCGTGACTGAATCATAGTTGTGGGGCTATGCGTGGAACCCAAATAGTCTTAAGCCATAGCTACATAATCAGGTCACCTTATCCCTCCAGCACTGTGAACATCCCTGACTTCAGCATGTGTTAGAATAGGAAAGGAAACATGTTGGGGGTAAAAACAACATGGCTTTGAATGTGTACAGTCTGTATATATTCTGTAAACAGGGAGCATGACAACAACATGGTCGTGAACACGTATGGCGTTGCATGCACCATATGAGCAGAGAGTATCAGAATTGTGCCATATGTGTGCAATATGTGCTATTAATATTATAGTGACATGGCTGTGTACATGTATTCACACGCCTATACAGAGCATGGACTACATGAGAGAGTTCTATTGCAAAATGCTATTCATCATCACCTACGTTTTTTCAACATCTTTAAAACATAAAGTGTATAAAATGTATAAAAGTGTGTTTTTTTTAAGTGTTTTCTAACTGTCCTTTTATTTGTTTTAATTCTGTGAAATCAGTCAATTTGTAACGGTTGGCTCTACTCGGTGGGTATCCCTCTTACAATGTACTGTGCATGACGTCAAAGCAACCAGCGACAACTTTTGTTGATTCACCTATATCCTCTATTTCACGCAGCCCTCCAAACACACAGCAGACAGTGAAACTTTTTGGTCAGCGGCGTATGAGCGTAACAGTTTTCTCTTAAAACATTAAGAAACATCAGTTCTAATGTAAATTACATTCCTCCCGGGGGCGTTTCTCATCCGGGCCCTGTAACTGAAATCGGCGTGCAGAACGAAGCGCAGCATCAGCTCTCCCCGATCAGCCATGACTTGCTTAAGATACAGCTCTGAATATTTAATAGAGCCTCTTTTGAACACCTATTTTTATCAGCTTGGCTTAATAATTCAAAGCGCACTTCTCCTGTTCTCTTCTGCAGTGCTGAGAGTGTGATGAGTGTAGATATGGTTGTGTGTGTCTATTTGTGAGAGAGAGAGAGAGAGAGAGAGAGAGAGAGAGAGAGAGAGAGAGAGAGAGAGAGAGAGAGAGACTGAAAGGAAACACTTTGTTTTCATCTCTGTCCGTCACCAGGTGAATACATCTGCCCCCACACCAGGGTATCAAAGGCAACCTGCTGAGAAAATAATTTGATATTTCCAAGGCCCTGATCAGCTTGTCACACTCTTGGGATGAAAACTGTGTTGTTCTTTGGATCCATATTTTCAGAGTCCTCATATTTCCACAACAATGGAAAATGAGAAGGAAGACGTAGAAGGAAATTGCCAAATTTTCCTAAGCTCATAAGTCCATCTACAGTTTCACGTGACGTCAATTCCCCCCTTGAGCCAGCTTTGCAAGCCTTAAATCGTTTCGTGAAGAGGTCTGTTTTTGAATAATAATCCCCAATCAAGCACAATACTCAGAGAAAAGACCAATACTTGACCTAAAATCAAACACCCAATCAAGAAACTTGCTCTTTCTTCTTTCTCCCAGCCGTCCAATCAGGACAGACAACAGCCATCGGCAGGAAGTGTAGCCTGGCAATGCCTACTTCAAAGTGTTTCCATACAAAAGATTTAATTTGATTTAATTATATGCATTCATGACGGCCCTGAGTCCGCTGAACAAGGAACAAGGAAGGAAGGAAATGACACATGTTAAATAGGCCATTATGGAAGGTAATAACTTCAATTATACAAGTTAGGAAGTACCTGCTTTCTCTTCCACTTCTTTTTGTCAGCGTCGTTGCTGAGAATGGGTAATGGTACGTGACTTCACCAGCCACCTGCTACTCAGTGCGGTGGAAGGGAAGGTTCTGGGGTCGAAGCTAGATAGATACTTTATTGATCCCCGGGGGGGAGGAAATTCTGCAGGAGAATCGAGTCATGTGTGCATGCAAGGAAGTGTCTGTGTGTACATGCACTGTATGTCTCTTGTGTAAGTGCATTCATTGTAATTGCATGCTGTGTTTATACATGATTACATATAATCCTGTGTTTTTGTGTACATTCTTGCGATTGTGCATACACAGTTTATGTTTGCGTCGATGTAACAGTGTGTGTGTGTGTGTGTGTTTGTGCAACCACAGAAAGACATTATCGAGACAGATGGCTGAGGTGCCCTCCACACCCATGCTTCAGCAGCGCTCATGCCGGCATAGTGCGTCGTTCGCTGCATGTGTGTTCTGTTGCGGGTGTGTTACTCCCTGCGTGTGTGTGCCGCGGCAGTGTGTTACTCTCCGCGTCGACCGGGAATTGGTGCTGCGGCCCCTGATGGTATCAGCGAGAGGAGCGCCAACAGCAAGAGAGCGCGGACTCATGCGGGAACACCCCCAGACAACACGCGAGAGAGAAAGCATATACTTTTTTTTTAATGGGATTTTTAATGGATGGTGACTGTTGAACTGAAATTGATTCACTGTCTGACTTCAGCGCCTTAATGACCTGATCAAAGGCGCTTTTATCTTTCTGGAGTTGCTTTGTTGTGTTGTATCTGCATGTCCTTTACGTGTACATGAACAGTTCTGTACCCAAAACATGACATATCCATTTTGGGGAAAAATAATAATACCTGCAACGGTGTTTTTTTACTGTCATTATGGTCATGCAATAGACTTGAATACTGCAGACCTGACTTCTGCTCATTTTCATTGCCATGTTTTTTTTTTACCAGCCTGTGTCATTACAGAGCGAGCCATTAGTTCACTGAAACAAAACAGTTCACTTTAACTACAATTGCAAAACAGAAATGTTCTATCATTTCATGGTAGAGAAGCTTCAGTTCAGTTTACACATATAAATAATAATAATTCCATACTACTTGTGGATTGATCTGGGCATGTTGCCATTTTATACCACTATATTACATTTACTCCTCCAGATAAAATGTTATAGCAACTTATCAAGAGTGGAGAGCAAGTGCAGTTGGGAATCTTTACTGATGCAAACTATCTACGTGAGTGGGAGTTGTTTTTAAAAGGACCTCTTTTCCGGTTCATTCTCTTCATCTTCTCCCTTGAGCTAAACTCCCATTGGCTGTTGGCAGGATCACTCACAGCTTTCAGTCTGGCGAGGCTCTGCTTCACACTACATGAGCCTGACCAGACAGGACCCGGTGAAATCAAACACATTTGAAAATATCTCGCCGGAGTTTAGTCTGGAGTCGTTGGTAGGCCTGATGTCTCCCTTCCCGAGTCGTTTCACACTACAGGATAATCCACCCCCCCAAACCCTGGTTTATAATCGGCAGTAAGATTGTCTGTAGCTTAGAGAGAATGACGGCGGGAGGCAGGAAGAGTTGGGGGTGGGTTTTGGCGGGTGAGGAGGAGTGAGTTTTTCTGGCTTCGAAGTTTTACTTGCCCGAGGCGGCTTTAAAGAAATGGATATGAATGCTTGTTCATGGGAGTCTTTTGCTTAATGGATTCCTGTTTAAATGATAATAATGTCTATTTTTCTGGGAGGCTCCTGTTTAAGTTAGAGCTGCTGCATGCCACACACACACACACACACACACACACACACACACACACACACACACACACACACACACAGTGCACTGTAGCACGTGGAAAGCTGGTTACATAACAACAGATAGGGGGTTGGCAGAGCACAGCAGACAGAGCATCTTATCAATGGGGGAGCTAGCCTGGTCGGCGATGAGGGTTCACTTTAGTTTGGAGGCAGTAAACAACTCACTGAGCAGATATGGGTGGATCGCAATACACCATTAAGTAAATTGGTTTTCTGTTCTCTTCCCTAGTTTAATGTGATATCTCAGATGATATCTCTAGACACCACAGCCCTGATCTTGATTTTGACAGGTGCGATTTTGATGACACCTGGAGGGATGATGCATTTTGGCACTCTGTTGTGGCATTTAAAACCATTACACTGGTTGGCCTGATGGAGGCGCTATACTTAACCGTCAAAATATTTTAAACTTTGAAAGGCTGCTACACCACCGATCTGATTTTGATGAAACATCAAGTTATTAGTGATCATCATGGATCATGGATCATCATCAAGTTATGAACAGTTGTCTTGACTCTCTTTATTTCATACAGGAGGTCACGTGAACAAGAAACATTTTCACATGAAGCCATCGTAGATATTCTGATTTTTACATGCTCGCTGCACAGAGATATCCATATGGGAATCATTTGGAAAATCTTACTATTACTAGTATACAGAATCAGTACAGGGCGAGAGAGGCTTCTGCAAGAAAAGTACTAAGGCCTCCTCACTGGTTTAAACTTTTTCCAAGTCGGACAAGCTCCATTTATCAAGTGGGTGTCCGACCGCTCCGCTTGGTGAGCCAGTAATTGACGATGTCATTCAAACCCGGGGGGGGGTTCCTTGTGTGGAAGAGACTGAGTCAGGGTCAGTGAGTGATGAGAGATGAGATTATCAGTGATGGCACATGAGAAAGCACAAACAAAAGCCAAGTAATGAACAACAGAAGAAGTGACAGTTTGGTCATCAGAAAGGAGGAAGTATATAGGAGTATATATATATATAGGAGTATATACTTATAAAACTTCTGCCAGTGGGTGTGAGATAATGCACTTCCAATCTACACGTGTGCGTATTTCTATGAGCGATAAGCAAGTGTGTGTGCATGTGTGTGTATTTTTCTTGCTGGTCAGGATGGATGGAGCTGTAATGGTTCACTGGATGATTCCTCTTCCCTCCTTCCTCTTCTGCCATCCACCCATTCATTCCTCTCCCTTTCATCCCCCCATCCCTCCCCCTGTAAAAGCTGCGTTTATGTAACAGATGACAAAACACTAAAAGCCAAATGGAGTGAAGTGGATCCACATTGTGGCCTCACTTATGAGAGGACTTCAAATGGCAGTGCTGCTCACTTGGAAGTAATGTAGTCAGTTACAAACACAAGAGGGAGAATTGAGAATTTATGTTCAATATGAAGACAGCATGATGGATATTGCCACTTGTTTTCATCAGCAGGGGAGGAGGGATACAGTTATTGGCTCTAGGAGGAGTTGAGCTGTAAACTTTTTGACACTATTGATCCCTCAGAGCAAAATGCACTGTATTATGCACAACATCAAATTCATCTGCATGTGGTTTACGTTGGTTTAAATGTCAAATCATTATAATGGTTGGTCCTTCACACTGCTATGAATTTGGTCAATACACAGTTGAATTTTGATCAGAGATGTGGAAGGTTAGTGACACAGTTTTATGGTCAAAAAAAGCTTTTTACTGGATCCCATCAAGGGAAAGCTTTTCACGGTGAATGCCACTCAACATTATTTGACATGTTCAAATTTGCTGGCTCACTGAGTTTAAACCCTGTTCAGTGGGAATGGGACTATCGAAATGAACTCAAGTGTGTTTGGACCAGGCCACTGAGCACTGCTCACACTGGGGCGGCAGGACCAGGCAGCTCCGGTCAGGTTTAATAACTATCTTTATCATTGGATTGAATTGTTGGGAGGTAGGCAGTCCCCTGTATGAGATATATGAGAGTAATAATCAAGAGCCTGATAGATCCACTTAAAGACACCATCAAGTATCCAGAATTAGTCATTTTATTTATTGCAAAAAGAGAAAGTCATGATATTCAGTCATTCACAGAGAGTGAGTTAATATAAAAAGCAGAAGTCTCAACATTCAGCCAAGAGGACCAAACTGTTAGCACTGAGAGGTTATCCCTAGCAAGGATCTCGACATTCACAATAATAATGAAGTAATAGTACTGCTGAGAAAATGGATTGATCTGTTTATTCTATGAGTTTATTCTGTGTCCCTATAGGTACAATTTCCCATGAATCATGCAGGGTTGAGGTACAGCACAATGGAAGTGCGTCAATCAAAAGAGGAGGAGAACTGCCTCACTTTGAATGAACGGTGTGAAGCTGCTCAAAATGGCAGATGGTGGATGCATCCTACAGCCTGAGGCTCGCTTGTTATACTGCACGTATTCACAAAAACATAACTTGCATCCTTTCACAAGTTACAGTTCCATTTGTCAAATTGCATTATGACAGTTTCATGTTACCTCTTGTGTATACATATTTTATGATCTGGGGGGGGGGGGGGGGGGCGTGGGAGTGGGGGTCACACATACTGAAGGTCCCAAAGTCATCAATTTCCAATTCAGCTCTAACCGTACCCCTTTAGCTCTTAAAACCGTAAATCAAAATTTCATTGTGCAAAATCTTGTTAAGTAGCCTACATTGTGTTATTGTCCTCATATTTCATAGCAGACAAAATGCAGCACAATTGAAGGCTCTGAGGCAAACGCTGCCTTTATGGAAACAAATGTACAGTGTGTCATTCATTTTTGTGATGTGCGGTAATCAGTTTATGAAAATGGGTGACGCAGGGCTGTCAAGGAAATTTGCCGAGCAGCAGGCCCTCTTACAACATAAATATGCATGTGCAGCTAACGCAGACTGATCCATGTTAGTCAGTGATATATTTTCTCCCCTGATTGATCAAACCTCTTAAGTTAATGTACCCGTACAGAAACAGGGGCTCAATCTTCAAGAGTCGGGCAGCAGCACGTCAGAAAACGTCAATTTCACTGGTCTTGATGTGCATTCGGAGTCAGAGCAGTAACTCACCCTCGACGTGACTGGAAATGGACAGTGTTGAACTGGTGTGATTGATGTGGGAGGGACTGTTTACGGTGTACGGGTGATGTCATGGTGTGAATGCGTGTTGCCTGCCTACATACCGGCAAACGCAGACACAAGCACATACATAGACATTGAGTTACATGGAAAAACTGTTTGTACAAACAAATTTGTTCTTAAATAGTTAAATAGCTTTTCAAGAAATCTTGCATTCACTATTTTTTCTTTTTTTAAGACGAGTTTGGACCTGGTTTACTTATTTTAATATTTGAGAAAAGAGTAAAATATTAGGCCTTCTTTGCCCATCTTTGAGGTGTATGAATGGTTTTAAATGGGATTGAAGCGATTCCACACAATGTACTCAACTGTTCTTTAACTTTCATTGGTTAGGCCTGCTTCTTAGAGTTTCATTTATATCAGCAAGTGTCTCAGATTACAGATAGATTACAGATTATAGACTTCCTGTCCCCCTCTTGTGGCTGCCATGGGGCATCTCTTATACTTCAGTTTCATGTCAAACCATTTTTTCTTCATATCATTTAAAGTCTGCTAACACCGCATTCACAGCATAAGGGATTTTTTGCCATGCTTGCATTTCGGCTGTTGAACAGGTTTGTTTTTAGGTGGCATGCTAGAGAGCAGGCTGTAGTATACCTGGTGAAGTTGTTCAAAATTCTCTGTGTCTATTTTGCACACGACAGTCAGCTTTCCTTATATGATGTTACTGGGGCATAACTATGGTAATTGGAAATTCACTGGCACACACATCCCAGTTAAGGACAGGTGGCGTCCAGCATTCAAAGCAGAGGTGTAAGAACGATTTGGGGGGTTAAGAATGATTTGTGAGTCTGACGTTGGCGTTGAGTCTGACGGCAAGGTGAGTCAGCATGGTCTCCCTGTGTTCATGTGGGTTTGCTCTGGTTTCCTGCTAAAGTCCATAGACGTGGAAGTCAGGTGTGTGTGTTTGTGTGTGTATCTGTGTCGGTGTTCACCCTGTGATGGACTGGCAACCTGAGCAGGGTTTCTCCCTGCCTTTCTGCTCAATGCATGCTGGGATAGGCTCCAGCCCCCATGAATGGGAGTAAGCAGGTAAAGACAATTTTCCCAAGAACAAATGTAAGAGAATGTTCTCTCCCTGTTTCCTCTTTCTCTCGTCTCTGTATTACATCTCCACACATTTATGCAGAAACACTTCACTCAAAGCTCAGCAAACACACATTCATGCATGCACACACTTATGCACTCACACACACACACACACACACACACACACACGCAAGCACGCACAGACTGTCATGCACACAGTTCAATCTTGTGGGACAATCTGTTCCAGTGAATTTGTAGCTCTGTTTATTTCAGTGCAGCTGGCTGAGGGCCCAGCTTCCAGGGCCACCCAGGCCTGGAATCGGTCACACTAACACCGGGGAAGGAAGAGGCCGGCTGGGGCCAGAGAGAGACAAGAGCGGGTCCATACAACCATGCCAACTCCCGACTTAGATCAAACACTCACATGCAGACATGCACATTCACAAATTACGGACATCATTTTTACATGCATTTACATGCACATACAGGCATTCACACACACACACACACACACAAATACAGACATATTGTGTTTGTCAGTCACACAAACACACAATTACAAACAAACATGCATGTATGCACGCAGGTAGAAGTAGACAAAAGGCACGTGCATCCCGATGTTAAGTGCAGGTGGCGGGGCAGATCACAGACTCCAGCTTCCTGCAATGCTCCCTCTTGTAAATGTATCACCACCTTGTGACGTTTTGAGCCATCGTGCACCTCATCAGGCAAGACAAGAGCATGATGAAGAGCACAATGGCTCGAAATGTCACAAGGTGGTGATAAATTTGCAAAAGGGAACATTGCGGTATGCAGACTTTATTTCTCATGCACACACACACATGCACACAAATACCTAAACACACACACACACACACACACACACAACTAAACGGGAGCTGGCTCAGTTAGCAGCCCTTCCTGGCAGTTCATTCTCAGTGTCCTTGATATAAAGTATTATGCATTAAATGAACATGATCTGTTTCTTCACTCCACTTGATTGCCAACATCTCCGTCAACTTAACTGCCTCTATCTCTAAGTCTCTCTTTACACCATTAAGATTCTACTTAATAGTTGGTTGATGGCAGAGACAGTCCCATTATGGCAGACTCCACATGACTAACGGCAACATAAAACACGTTTCCTTATTGTGTATCAATGATCTAAAATTGGCCATTTTTGCTGAGAGACAATGAAATGTACAATTTGTGGGAAGAGTTCACATAGACCCCATGCATACTTCACCCAAAGGTGTGTATCTATGGAGGAAGATTAGTGGGTGCATCGACAGACATGCAGTCAAGAGCGTAAATACTGGGTGAATAAGCTGAATTTGGTCATCTTTTTATTATTGCCATTGTTTTAATATGGTTTAGTGTTGAGGCAAATATCAAAACCTACAAGTCATATTGAGTCATATCCTCTTCATGGGTAATTCATATGACACCATCGATAAATCAACAGCACAGGAGACTTGGCTTAATCTGGCTGTCTCGGTACTTCAGCCGCTGACTGCAGCTTCAGCAGATTGACGGTGGCGTGGCACACAGAGAGATACAGTATTGATTTCAGCATCGGATCTTATTACACATGTCCTGTTGATCCCCGCTAATATGTTTGTCTGCTTAGCAGTACTTTGCTCTTACTAGCCCAGGTAAACAAGTATCGTGTGTGTGTGTGTGTGTGTTTGTGTGTGAGGTTGAACAAGGCTCTTGGTGAGCGCATGCGTGAATGAGTACATGAACAAAGTGGTCCGAGATAAGCCATGTACCGATTGTTGTTGTTGCAACTGAGGGCCTAGGAGATGCTTGTGATGCTGTGAGTAAAGTGCAACTACCTGTTGCACCTAACAACTAACTATTTACTAGTTCATTCATACTGCAACTCTGTAGTTTTACAAAGTCCACTGCATCAATATGTGTTTATTCTGTATGTAACAGGAAATGGACAAAGCAGTGACATATGGGGGAATATGGAGGGAATCTGTTACTGTGGCTTCACTCCATTGGAGATGCATTGTGTTGCAATGCAGGATTTTCCTATTTGAAGGGGCTCTCTATGAGGTCTTGGTGAAAAAATTCATCAGTCAATAACAGTCGTAACAAAGCTTTACATTGTAATACTGCAATCGTTAACCTCGCCTAATACGTTTCATTGCGTAGAACTCTGCAGACAGTTTGCAGCAGCATTAGTGCATTATTGTTGGAGTGTGATCCCGACCTAAGGGCATAGCCATGTTTACACCCAGAATGGTGTATTGCGACTGGTGACTGTGACTGAGTGAGTGGCTGCTTGAACTAATGAGCAAATCAGCTCATCGGAGCTGAATTCTGGTCTTTTTACTGTACGCCGCGTTGTATATCATCAGCCTCCTGCAAGCCAGCTCAGCAGGGGTACCGAGTTCAAAGTGCATCCACCCATCCAGCCCTGTCATCTGGCTGTCAACACAGGCCGCATTATTGAGGCAGTAGTTCAAACATCGTGTTTGAAATGGAAAAAGGCTTCACTCTCCCGCAGGGAAACAGTGGGAAGGGGATATCAAAACACAGTGGCATTGATAGTGTTAAATATTTAGCATCCTCTCCGCGGGCCAAGAATATAATGAATGTGTGTTGTGTGTGTGCGTGTGTTTGTGTGTGTGTATGTGCACACTGTGCTTCACAGTGCTGTGGGACAGTGCTATTGTAATATAATGACAATACACGGATCCCCCTTCCTCTAGCGCAATACACTCCTATCCTATCTTGTCAAAGTCAATCTACCCTTTCCATGCTGCCCTGATTGAGGGTGAAAGAAAGAGAACGCGACAGAGAAAATGAACGAGGGGGAATGAAATCGACTGAGAGAAAACAAGAGATAGAAATAGAGAGAGAGAGGTTGATAGGAGTCAGAGAAAATCAGAGAAAGGAGAATTCAATAAAATGTGTGAAAGAGACAGAGAAAAAAGAGACGAGCTTTGATGTTTTTCAGCCGGAGAGCAGAAGCTGCTAGTTGACTGCTCAGTAGAGAACAGTACAGTACAGTAGTGCAAAGTTACATAAGACTCAGATCGCTCTACTCTTCCATTCAGGGCAAAACCTCAGCAAAGTGCATTTATGTTTCCAAGAATTTCATTTATATTTGTTTCAGTGGGGAGTTGTGCTGCCACATTTGTCACATTTGCTTCAAAGGCATTTCACTCTGCCAAGAAATATGCGGGCACGTACTAGTGATGACAGGAAACTGGTCAAGGGAAGCAGTGTTCTGGCTTCCACTGTTCATCTAACCAGTCCCTGCAGTACTGAAACTAAACCATCACCGACTGTGCACGCTCATTTTTAGTTTAGTTTTTTTGCATGTGCTTGGCAGGGATGTTTGGCTTTGTAGCTTCACGTTTTCTTACACCAGAATTGCACTGCATGGAAAACCCTGCAGAAAGACTTGAAACTAAAGGAACTGGGGACTCTACATTAGTTTCAAGCAATTGTCAGATTTAGGGAAGATGAATCTGAAATTGTCGATGCCATCTCTCTCTGGCTTTCCTTCTCTCTCTCTCCCTCTCTCTGCTTATCTATCTCTTTCTTTGTACTATTTGTAATCTTTTGTATGTCATTATTATGTTCCGTAATGTCTGTAACTTTATGTCTCACAGATGTTTGATCTCAATGGGACTTGCTAGTTGCTGGTTAAATAAAGGTTAAAGAGTCGGTGAAAAATACAAGATTCATATGCATTCAAACTATTTATGGCCAGACAGACCTTTATTGCTCCCTCCTCCCACATTGTGTTTCACCTACGAAACCTCCACTGCTGTTGTAAAAGCCCTGCCAAATATATGCTATAAGGAGTAAAATATGCCTCCAAATGTATTCAGTTCCATTTTTTTATTTTGCCAAAGGACACAGGAGGATTGTGCTGACTTTTAAATGAGCACCCGGTGTGATCCGCGGAGCTGGAATTTCTCAGCGGCAGCAGCATTTGCAGCGGAC